>VMOF01000024.1:63579718-63792139 GCA_011764245.1 Trialeurodes vaporariorum | reverse complement strand
GGACCTTTAGAAAAAAGACCCAAAATTGAGCAATGCATGGCGATAATTGGGTCTTAAACAGAGAAAACCAACGGCGCAAACCACAAGTCAAACCGACTTTTCAATCCTAAGTTCCGGCCAATTAGGGGCCGAAATTTAGGGGAATTTTAATAGAAATTTAGGGGTAGTTGGGTTTCACAGTGCCCCCCCCCCCTTCACTTAGATCCACCACTGAACTATGCAACTGATTTGACTTGAATTGAGAGAAGCAACACTCATGCATTGCTTGATAAAAAAAAAGAATATCCATTTTTAAAATAAAATTGAACTCATTTATTTACGAATGATATACAAACATAATAGATTTGACACAATCAATCGTTAAAAGTTATAAAATACAGAAAAATAAAAGCTGAGATTTTCAGAGGATAAATTTTATGAATGATCACATCACTTAGATACTTTCCTTGGTCAACAGATTTCTTTACAATTGGGTACTTTTATATTTGCATATTTAAACATGAATAAAGCTAAAATTTTAAACCATGATGATATGGACGGACTGAATTTCACGGGTTGTTTAAAAA
Organism: Trialeurodes vaporariorum; assembly: GCA_011764245.1. Classification (NCBI taxonomy): domain Eukaryota; kingdom Metazoa; phylum Arthropoda; class Insecta; order Hemiptera; family Aleyrodidae; genus Trialeurodes; species Trialeurodes vaporariorum. The sequence goes on along the minus strand of VMOF01000024.1, from coordinate 63,791,573 downwards.
ATATCCATTCCTCGGATATCTTGAAAATCTAAACTTGGAGAACGATTTTTAACCGCCGAAATGGTATCACAGAATCATAAGATCAGAGGAGACAATTTCTACTTTGACTCTAACAAAGAAGTAATAAACAAATAGAAAGGTAGTAGCACAATTAAAGCTTCCGCAATAGATAACAGTGGAATTCCAATCAAACAAGACTCTTTCTACTACTAAAAAGAATAACCGGCCCACAGTAAAAATGTGTCTAATCCATCAGAAACTGAGATGATTAGAAATTCTCTTTAGATCTCACTTTGACTTACTCTGAATGATAGATCCTGCGGAAATAAGCTTCATTCCTCTGTTTTTAGTATTCTGCACGAAAAATATTGCATTCCAGAGAAGGAGACATTTCAGTTTTTACCAAAGCATGGGAGTTTGTTCTCTCCATGCTTTTAAGTTTTTAAAGAAACTTGTTTAAAGCTCTATAAGAATCATCATATATTTTCACAAAACAATTAGAAAACTTGAGCTTGCTTCAGATGTGGAGGCTAAGATGACCTGAATTAATGCCATTTTCTGAAGAAGGGCCATAACACAATGAGTGAGCTTTTATTGAGAAATTAGAATAGTGATTGACTTTGGTCTGATGGGCAAACTTTTTATTTCATGGGCTCTTTGGCCGAAAATGGCCTCAATTCGAAATCTTTGGCATTCTGCTGACATTGTTCACACTAAACCCTTTAAGTACTTAACCGCTTATTTTCCGGCTGGAAAAAGCATGCCTTGAGACACCACACCCTTGTAAACTCAATTTGAATTCCCCTTTCATATTCCTTGCTCTAATTGCAATACCATAAAACAACTCAAAATCGTATGATTCTCCATTCCTAAAATGGTAAAAGAATGCATGAAACCGCTTTCCTAACTTTCCTTACTTACGGGATTAAAAAACCGCAGATCTCTAAACATAAATTTGACTCGAGAGCTTGATTTGAAGGTAACAATGCTTCGGTTTTTTATAATACTCCTATCCTCAAGTTTTACACCATTTTGAAATAAAATATCTTAAAACTCCCATAGATTACAGGTCGACTAGACCCGAAACAATCATCAAAGGTGCCAGCTTTCATGCTCCCACCCATTTAGTCATGTTCAACACTCACCTGCCACGCTGATGTTAGTGAGGGGAGTTTGTAAGGCTGTTCATTAAAATGTCAAATTAAAAATTAACAGCAATGTAATAAATTCAGCGTTGCGAAATTTGGACGAAAAGCTTCCAACGCAGAATACTGCAATGAGAGCAGAAAGTTAGATTAACTTTGAAAGGTTTTTTTAATTTGGATATCTTTCGGTTTGCCATTTTGGAAAGAGAGCATTTCCGCCAACCGTCCGTTTAGAGATGGGTTGTGCGCCACTCTCGATTAAAAAAATATTCTCAAAAAACACAAACATGATCTTGAACAGTGAGCACGCAAAGTTGCCAGTTTGCGCTGATAAATTCTAAATCTTGTTCTCATTGGCTTGTTTGGGAATTTCTGTTCTGATTGCAGTATTCTGAGCTTTCAATTAAGTATACAAAATATATATTTTTCCTTTTATGACTAACTTTTTTAATTCTCACTATTTGCACAGACAGATTTTTACACAAACAACTTACTTACTTGCATATTTGCACTAAAAATACTGACAGCATTCACAGTGACAACAGTGGCGGATCTAGAATTTACTTTTTCAAGAAAAAGCCCAAAATTTACCAGAAAATCCCTTCTTGCTTCGCGTGATATTTTGGTTCAAGGGGGGAAGGGGTCTAAAGCCCCTCAGCCTCCCCTTGAGTCCACCACTGAGTTACAATCAAATCATTCACTTACATACTAAAACGATAAACTTGACTTTACTGAGAAAGGCATGGGCTATTTTTACAGTCTGCACTTTGAGAAGTTTCCATTGAAAGACATTTGGACAGGAAGGACAGTGCATGAACCGGCAAAAGTAAAGCTCTTTTTAGAGCTTTCAGGGTACATCATTTTTCAAAGAGGAAATCATTATTAATCTCAGAGGCTGTTGGTATTTAAAAAAAAAAATATTAGAATCTCAAAACTACATTAGCAGACAAAGCTGCAAAGTGAAATTTTTGATACTTGTCTCAAATCACTGAAATTAAAAGTTAAGATCTCCTTCTAGAATGTATTACAAAGTTGATACACACTTGATAAACACGAAATACGAAAGCTTTGAACTGAGATGAGCTGGTACGCACGAAGACAGTACCTGCTGACTGTATTTACTCTCAGGGCAAAGTTCATTTACTGACCAAGAATAATTAAGAATGATTTCTGCAAAAATATGTGGTCCATATCACCACCTTTCCTCTACTTCTCAGTAAAAAGGTTTGTCAAGTTGAAATAAAAATTAGCAGATAGGCAATTAAACATCTCCAAAAATCAAAATTACAAAAGCATTGAATTAGTTCTTTCAGCTACGCCTTCAAAATTTTATATTCTCTTAAGGTTTCTTTCACTCGGACAATTTCTGACAGATTGAACTCTCCAAATATTTTAAAATGGACTTTTTTTAAAAAAAAAAAAAAAATCGATTGTAATTGAAAAGGAAAAGAAAAATGAAGGGAGAACAGTAAAACTTTGACAGAAATTACTCGAGTTTGATCAGAAAATGGTGTCGATTCATACACAGTCCTACAAATTGTAATGCCAAAGCCATAACTTTCAAGAAAAAAAGTCCGCTGAACAAGGTCTGACATAAAAAATTCCTAACTTTTCAAGCGGAAAAATAAATAAATATGTAAATAACTTTATTTCATGATGAATAACCCATACATGCCCAGTGGGTCATTACCGAGACACTTGATTGAGTAATTTTTGGACCAAATTTCAGTCAATTGGAATCAATAGTACTCAAAGACCAATTTTGGGACTTTTTAGCTTGTATCATTTAGCTGGACCAGAATTGTCTGGTTTTTTTCATTTTCTCCTGTTTTTAGTTCTGAGATTGTGTTTTTCTTTTGAAAAAACCCTAACAATTTCTAATAACTCCGGGCAAATATGGGTTTCAAAGAACACAGACTAATTTCCTTCATACAAGTTCTTCAACTGTCCAGAGGAGAGTCTTAGCGGAATATTATGCTTGAAAGTAAAATCCATATTTTGAAAAGAAAACAAAATAAATTAGAAAAACCAAGGGGAAGAGATAAAAATGAATTATAAAAATTGCCTAAATCTAATTATTATTGCTTCTAGTGCTCGAGAGGCACAAAGCTGAGGAAATAGGGGATGTTGGAAGGAGTGCACTGGCAGAACCGAGTATTTATGCTTCTCTCTCTTTTCCCATTAGAATGCAAGTGTTAGAAGAGAACAGATAAGGGGCAGTCATTAGATTTTTGCCCCCTTTGCTATCCTTTTCTAATACATGCGTTCTAAATAAGAAAAGAAAGGGAAGGACAATATCTTGGATCCGCAAGTAAGGGGTGATAGGTCTTGATGCCTCTATGGAAGAACTAAAACATAGGATCAATAATTTGTTAGTTTCCTTAACTTTTTTACATTTTTTTTTTTTTTTTTTTTTTATGTATTTACACTAGGGAGTGATTATTTCAGCGGAGGTGAAAATAAATGTAACATCATGAGACAAAAACTCAATGTTGCTGCCATTTATAAAGACTCTTGTTCAACTGTCTTATCATGCCAAAATCTCTGATGAAATTACTCAAACACTTTTCAACAGCAAAAATCCACTCCGCAGGTAAGCCCCCCAGTGAAAAAACAATCAACATCAATTCTGATATTATTCCAAAATTTTCGCAAATAATTTTTTTTTTTTTTTTTTTTTTTTTTTTTTTTTTTTTTTTTTGGATCAACGGAAGCACAAACTTGTGAGAACCTTGCTTTTTTTACACAATTTCCGCTCCAAACAAAATGAGTAGAATGATTTTTAAAAAAAATTTGCAAGGAAATAATAAAAATGATTTCTTAAGGTTTCGTCCTTTTTATTTGGGTGTAATGTACCTACGGTCCGTAGTTTAATCATCCACATCAATTTTGTTCATGACTTAAATTATGTACTTTTTTGTTCTTCGCTTGGCCAATAAAAAGTCATCTTTCATTTTCTTGTTCAGAAATACATTTCCCACTCCTTATATCTTCCGAGTCCCATGGTTATTGTTTATAACTCCAAAATAATGAGGAAAAAAGGAAAGCTTTGAAGCCTTTCGACAACCAGTGATTATTATTTCCTTTTTTAAGAAAAAGGTTTTAAGCCTTACTCATGATGTTGCACACTTTTGCTGTAAGTAAATGCTCTTTATGCTTTTGCAGTAAAAATAACGATGGCAGTACTTAAAACTTCTGGAACCCACTCCTAAACTCAATAAACGCTATCATTCGCACGACAAATTGGTATTTGGCTGTAATAATGGGAGATTCCCATCTAATAATACTGTAACTCCATCAAGAAGTGACCAATAAGAGACGACTTTCCTTTGACACCTGTATCACCAGGTGTCACGGTACCATTAATCAGATGTGGATCACAACTCTGGTGTCTAATTATTCTGTGAACCTTCCTGGTCGGTGCAGAGAGAGTGACAAAATTAAGATAGGAATCTCCTATTATTACCACCCTACGCCACCACTATGCTCGCTCAAATAAAAGCGATTATTGAGTTAAGGAGTGGTTTTTGGAAGTTTCTGGTGCTGCCATCCTTATTTTTGGAGGTTTTCACACCAGAATCAACTATTAAAGCGCTTATGGCAAAAGTGTGCAACAGCCCCATTACTATGTAATTAGAAAAACAACAGAAAAATGACTATAATGAAGGTCACACCAAAAATGACGACCAAGAATGACCAAAAATTATGAGATGCTTCACGAGACAAGAGGTAAAATAAATTGGGCAAAATCCCACAAGGACTACCAGACGAATTTTTGGGATGAAGAGATTTAGTCTTTCTCTCTCTGTTTTCACTGGATTTAATTAGATCATAAAAGAAAGTTAGGGGCCAAGAACACAAGATGGTCCCAACCTCCATCCTTTTCAAACAGAAGTAATCAAATATGCAAAGAGAGAGAGAGACAAATTTTGTGATCCTCCTTTGTAGCTTAATTCCACAATTTCCTAAAATTTCTTTGGCGAGGACGAATCAAATGATCACTTACTGACTTAAATTAGGCATGGAAAAATTACAAGGTCAAATAAATCATCCCCTAAAAGTTTAAAATACCTGGTAGTAGAAGGGAATTTTTGTTTTAAATATATATTTCACAGCTTGCACATACCTGCTAATTTTAGTACATAATTTACACAAGTTTTAGTAGATAAGAAAAAAAAATTAATTAATATTAACTTGATAAAACTACAAATAAATTACCTAGGGGGTACAAATTCGGGACGCTCATTTACAAGTTGAAAAAGGCACATTCAAAATCGTTCGAAAAAAAAAAATGGTGGGAGCTTGCGACACTTGATCGGGTAGTTTTTCTTTAAAAATTTACCTAATTTAAAAAAAAAAAAAACTTGATCATTAACTAAAGCATTAAATAATTTGTTATACACTTGAAGTTGGATAACTAATGTTAATTACAAGGGCATAATTACCTAAGAGTAAAATTAGAGATGAAATTGAAAGCGTTTCTTTCAGTTTCTGTGCGTCTGGCTTGACTGTGCTTGAATCAATGAGATGATTAATTCAATCAATGCATTGACTTGCTGATAAACAAAGCAGCGGTATCATAGAAAATAGACAGTAAAAAACCATAATTTTTTATTAATATGAATAGAAATAGAAATTTAAATTGAGGAGTTCTTCATTAAAAGGGGGTTTAAACATTGGGAGTGCTCGTGCTCAAAAGTCCTGATTTCAAATTGTTATTGCGTGAAACTCTGATGAGGAAAACTAGGTTTTATTAATTTTCTAACAATTAGAGCTTGTAATCGAATCTTTAGATGACTGAGAAAACCCAATCCTACACTTCATAATCACAAAATAACCGATTGAAATCAAGTTTTATGACCACAAGCACACCCACTGTTTCTTATACCCCCTTTTACTGAAGGACTCCTCAATTGTCTTAAACTTAGACAGGCACGCACTGCCTCAGTAAAAGGACGTTTTTTGTCATTACTTTGGACATCACTTTGACTTTATTACTTTGCTCTGGCTTTTGAATACTAGATGAAGCACCTAATGGTTAGATGCGAAGAAGTGTAAAGAAAAATAAAATGATACCGCCCTCTGTTGCTTTAACCCAGCGATTCTTGAACTATAGTCTACCAACCACTAGATGGTGCACTTCATCACTGCTATGAGGTGCTGAAAGAATTGGAAGTGAGTTGTAAAGGAAGACACCGTGATAATGACAACACAATATTTTCAAACAACTCTATTTGGTTTAGTACACAACATAAAGTGATGGAAATTGCATCAAAATTGGTTACTCGGCATTCTCCAACAATTTTCATCTTTTTCTATTCCACACAGAGGAGAGATAAAATAATTCCCAAATTTTTAAAAGTATTGAAAATTTATGGGGTAGGGCAACCACAGAAAAGAAATGAAACTGAGGAAATTTCTGGGAGGAGCCCAGAAAACAAACAGCGTGCTCTCCAGCAATTAACCTTGATTTGCTCTCAATGCACAACTCTCGGAGGGAGCTTACTCCTTTGTTTTATGGGCCCCTCTTCAAGAAAAGTCCTCAATTGTATTGCCTTGATCCATCACTCAACATTGAAAAATGAGAAAAATTAAACTCAAAATTTACAACAAGAGGGTCTGGTCTGACAGTTAAAAATTTTGATCCGTATGATAAATTAAAGAAAAACAAATAAATACAAAAATAATTATCATGAAGATGATTGAAGCATAAAAAAATAGTTAACAATAGTAGACTCTTGATTCTAAGAATGCGTCATGACCAAAAATAAAATAAAAAATAATCATGATTTACTAAGATTGTAATTTAGCCAGAAACTTACAATTTATCACAAGATACACTGAAGTGTTAAGAATTGCAAAAAGCAAAAAAAAGAAACATGAAGAGAAAAGCTATCAGGCTTTGACAGGGCAGAAAGGTAAACAAAATTTAAAGACTCGTAAAAACGAAGTTCTACAGTACTTTTTTTTTTTTTACGACATGATAAGAAATTTTTGAATGTTTCAGATTCAAACTTGATTCACATTAGGAAGGTTTTTGAAAGCATGGCACTGCTTCCTGCAGTGGTAAAACTAAGTACTAAATGCAACCAGATAATTACAATAAAATTCCATCCCGAAATTCCCAGAATGAGCATTTGCTAAGATGCTGGACTCTTTTTATCTTATTAAGTACTGTGAGATCTGTCTATTCCTACATAAAGAGTGGAATTTAAATTCAGGGTTTGGGGGAAGGGGAAGGGCAATATGTATTTTAATTTTTCAAATTCATCATTCTTCCGCAAACGATTGACTTAAAACTATACCGTGGTGTACACTAGCAACATTCAAGCGTCTCATGACTGAATGAATTGAGATCGAAAGCTCTGGCGCATTAGCAGATCCAGGAATTTAGCCTTCTCTCTCTTCTCTCATTAAAATGCGAGTGTTGAAAAAGGACAGATTAGGGGCAGTCACGTAACTTTTGCCCACTCTTCTATCCTTTTCTGACACATACGTTCCAATGGCCAGAGAAAGAGAAGGAGAATGGGGCCCTTGCAAACTTTTGCTCCTTATAAGTTATAAGGAGTAACACACCCAAAGAGTTTCAAACAGAATGAAATACATACACCGAACCAAAACTAACCACAAATTTTGTTGGTGATTGAATAACTTCCACATTTCTAGCAACAGTTGTGATTTATGGTAATGAGCTCAAGAACACCTAACCTATTTCTTCTGTTGATTCTTTACTTTGTCACAAATCACAAGTATTTTAATTGTTTCTCTAGAGTTGCCAAATTGCAGAATAGATGCCAATTTTTCCATTCGAATCGATGTAAAATTTAAGAATGTTTGGCAAAATCTGGCAGAAAAAAAGGGTTTCGTTAGCAGCAGGCAATAACAATATTTCAAATTGAATTTCAATGGCATTGATGTGAAGGAACATGGGTGGGTTTAAATTTTATTTACACATGTTTCTACTAGATTTAAATTAATAACTGAATAGATAAATAGATAAATGAAGAAACTGACGCAATTCTTTCTCCTTTAATCGTTACAAAAAACTATCTACGTAAGACCTCATTACAACAGAGATTCACTTTATTGCCATTACTCGTTTCATACCCATGTTCCCTCTGATGAATCATTAACAACTCTTCAAATACATTTGGTTATTTTTTATCAACACCTGACAACGCTGGACAGCCTTCTTCTTCAACAAATGACAGCAAACTAAGCAAAAAATTCACCAAAAGTAGACAAGTTTTTTAAAAAATATGATGGTACTTCCATTGGAGCGATTCTCTTCGGGGCTTAACTGATGTTGAAATTCCGTTTTTTTAGAATCGCTGGTCAAATATTCAGAGAGATGAGAGAGATGTTGATCGTAACAGTTACTTTACGATTAGCTTTGAGTATAATTTTGCCGACCGGCCATTTCGAGGAGGTACCTATCCGGGTGATCTAGCCAATCTTTAGAGCTCATTTTGACTTGACGCTGCTTTTCGACTTGTTTCAACTGCCAGTTTTTAATGTCTAGCTGTATTTCTCTGAAAATAGTTCGAAAAACACTTGGTCATTTACTCCAATTAAATTCTCGACAGATTCAAGAATAAAGAGACTAAAATAATCATAAAGAAGGTGAAAGACTACAAGTAAAGAGGACAACCACAATATTGACCATCATACCATTAAAATTATTATCGATGCTGATAAAAGATGGCTCTAAGCAGTAGCGGCTTGTGCAATTTGGCAACAATGTTTGCCTCCATTTGAATCTATGTCAAACTATTGTTTGTTGGTGAAGTGCTACTTCACTCTTGAATCCATTATTTTACATAGAATCAAATGAATGAAAGACATTGTTGCCACATTGTACGAGCCGCCACTGTTTCCAAGACATTACAAAGGTCAAAACAAAAGTATGTATCTATCGGTCTGCAATATAGGGCAATACAGAACGATGGTTGTCGCAAACTGAATCTGTCTCAGAGACAAACCTGTCTCATTTGTTTTTACACATACTTACAGTAAATATTTGATTCTCCGGAAACTTCTGTTATCTAGAGTCCCTATATACTATGAGAGTTGCGACAAGACTCTCAAAATGAAGAAGAAGAAGCGGATCAATGGAGCCCCCAAGAGGCAAATTGCAAATGGCGGATGGCCATTTGACTCTGCGCTGTTGCCACTATTTCGCTATCTCTAGTAGGTTAGGTTCAGATTCTTGACAATAACAGTCGTTATTGAAAGAGATAATGTTCTCCATAATAACATACAAGCAGGCAAAAATTCACAAAAATTACCGCGGTCACTGATAACTTCAAATGTGTAATGAAAGGGAGTTTGCGAAAAGTAAACAAACCCTCCGCCATTTTGCATTTGCCTCTTGGAGCTTTCTTGACAGCCTAAATCTGAGAGCCAATCAGAAATGGATTCAGCAATGGCGCAACTCTCATAGTGTATGGGGACTCTACTGTTATCCACATTCGTAAGTTGGTCCCTGTGTAAACCCCTACACTTGCAGTATTAAATTTTTTTGAGTATCCGGATTTTGAAATCCAGCCGATTTTGATTTTCTGAACAAAATATACAGTCTGGCAAAACTTATTTCATAAATTTCGACAACTTAAAATCAGATTTCCTCTCAGCATGGCCAAAAAACAGAGAAATGCAATGCAAAAACTCATTTGAACGAGTATGCACGTGTCTGAATTTTGGTACTGACTAAAGCACTTTAAGCACTCACGACTTCAGAGATTCAAGTACCGGTTGCATAACTTTCCCCTTGAAGGCACTGTACAGTGTACACTACTCATCACCATTTTCAGTAATGCCAAATTTAAGTTCTATTGATCCTCTGATTATCCGGACCAATAATCTGATCAAAAGAGATCCGGAAAATCAAGAGTTTATCGTAAATCTATAAGATCCTTCAGACTGGAGTCATGCAAGACCTTATGATCCTGAACTTTCCTAGAAAAAAACTTTGAACCTTTCTTGTTTTCTACAAATCAAAGAAAAAAATAAAACCGTGAAAAAACAGGCAAAAACTTCAATCGACACACCCCCCCCCCCCCCTAATGAGAGGAACATGAACACTGGCATTGAAATAATGATCAGTCTTTTTGGCGAAGCAACATTATTTCATTTCATTTCATTTGAAACCGATTCCATTATAAGATATGAATGAATCTCACTAAAAATATGAAGTTTTAAAAAGCAACGCAAACAAACTGCTCCATGCTCGGATAAACCGGAGGCAGGAGGCATTTCCAGTGTTACCAGATTTGAAATGTAGAAAGGGGCCGTTACATTAGATTGCATGGATTATTTGATTTTTTTTTTTTTTTTTGCCAGAACAGGCAACACTACTTTCAACGAAAGGTCACTCCATACTTAGTAGCTCAGGGCACTCATTGGTATTAGCTTGAAATTCTCTTGAAATAACTTACCTAGATTGAGGCGTTCCACAACCCCACACTTCGATACTGTCTAATTTATATGGCACACCGTTTATCAAGGCTTTAGTAAACTCATTATTAACTTCTACAGATGGCTTGCGCGTATCTTTTCCCGCTCTGATTCCTTGGGGATAACCACGGATGGATGTGTTTAGATACAGCATTTTGGAACCACCTGGAAAAATAGAAATAAAATGGTGATGAGACTGATGGTCACTAAACGCAAAATGACACAATGGGCCAGGGGAATGAGCGGAATAGAAAGGAATAATTAACAAAAAAATGAGAAATCTAGGTTTCCTAAATTTTTCGTATACTTTGTTAATGTTAATACTAATTCAAAAACAAACTTGTGAAACTGGCCAATCAAAAAGGAGATTCTGAAACCACCTATTGGATGCTCCACCCTCCATATTGTCAAGGGTCCCTGGCAAAGACATCATAGAAGAAGACTGGCCTCTACTATCTCTTTGCACAAAAGGGGGAAAAGTGAAGCCGGTCATGGCACGGGCTGATGGGCAGGGCACTTCCCCGCGCGAAGGTATGGACCAATTTAACAATAGCTCTCATGGAGCCTCCCTCCTCAAAACTACTTTAGTCAATTATTTTTACGAATAACAGTATCGAGTCTCACATATGCTGTATAGTATGCATATGTAGTAATGCTGGAGCGAACCTGCGCAGAGGATGCAATATTGTCCTTCCGTCCATGTAAACAAAGAACCGGGGAACGGGAGTTATCTAAAACAACTTCTATCAGCAAAAAACTTTATTACACCTCAAAAAGAAAAAGTAATTTCAAACAGTGAACTTACGATCCAAAACTTTGAACAGAGGCAGTATTTGCAAAACAATACATTCCTCTCGGCCCCAATAAACGTGCGACTCTCTCCATTCATCCGTTGCACCTAGACATAATTCGAGGTCGTTCTCTCCACGAATGAATGTGAGCGTTGGACCGCGATAACTTAGCGTATGATGAAGGAACCTGAAAAGAGACAGATAAGAGAGAAAATGAAATAGGATTTTCAAAAATAAACAGATCATAAAATGAAACTTCAAAAAAATATGTAACGATACCATCAGTACAGCGCTACATGAAGTATTCTCATTTATTATGATTCACTGATTACATTGTATGGCAACAGAGAATCGTTCACTACCTTCTTGAGGGAATAGAAATTAAAATTATATTTGATAAATACAAGAACATAAGTTATAATAGTTAGGAGATTACCTAATGGTTAACAGACCACTCTCTGACCGAATGATGTATTTTATTTAAAATTTTTGAAAAGGACGAGAAAAATTTAAAATTAAAAGAGTGTGCATAACTACTTTTGTTCATTTTTACTCTTTTTTACTTATATTTTACCCAGTTCAACCATTTGCCTCATTTATTCATCTACAGAAGAAAAACCTAATTGGGCTAGCCTGACAATTTGTAGGCCGGACTAGTTCATCATTGGCCTAACCTGTTTGGTCCAAAAATGTTCAGGCTAAACTGATTATGCGCATGCCAAACTAGTCCCGCCAAAAAATGTTCAGGCCAAACTGATGATGTGTAGGACAAACTAGTTTGGCCTAAAATTCTCTAAGCCAAGCCGGTTCGGCCTAGGACAAACTTGTTTGGCCGAAAATTCTCGAGGCCAAACTGAATCTCCTAAAAAATAATAGTTTTGCCTTTATTCGGGTCTGTCCGGTGACATACAGAGGCGGATCCGGAAATTTGGGGGAGGGGGCGTGAATTTTTAAAATTGAAGAGTTGCAGTAAGATATTTTAAGCTGTTTTATCTGTTGAAAGAAAGGCAAAATTTGCGGCTTCTGAGGGGGGGGGCATGTACCCCTTAAAACACGGATAAAATTGATACAACAAGAGAAAGATAATTACCTGTTGGCGGTGAGGCCATGTTGAGAACTGTTATACAAAATAGTCCAGTGCGATGGGCAAGAAAAATCAAGCTGCAAAACATAAAAATAAATATCTTTAAGAAAATTTTCTGGTGATTTTTAATACCTACTTTTTTCATTCTTTATTCGGAGGGCTTTGGTGTATCAAGACCGTGGGGAGGACCGTGCGGCGTGCAGTGGTGACCTCTGCAATAGTGCAATCCCTGCCTCGTCGGTCATACTCGGGGCAAGGTTGGTTAATAAATTGCCAAAGAATATTAAAGAGCTTGAGAGCCTCGGTCTCTTCCAGAAAGCAGTGAAAAAGTTGCTTCTCCAAGGAACGTACTACTCCTTGGATGAATACATGGCAGTATCATCGCAATAGTTAATTTAATCTTCCATAAATCCATGATAGAGGGTCTGTTGCATACTTTTGCTACAACGTTGTAAAGGGATGTTCCTCAAGTAAAAACGCGTGAAAATCACATTGAGAGCATCAAAAAGTCTCAAAATCCCTTCATAAACCCACAAACAAAGTTTTACAGAGAGCCTAAGATGGCGGTCGAACGGGCGAATTATATAAAAAAAAATGGACAAAGGACATTTTCGCATGAGCCTGTGTAATTATCCTCCCCAAGAGACTAATGGGGGGTCTCAAAAAAATGCCAAAAAATTCTAAACATTAAACTACGAAGAATGGTGCAAACCACAGCTGTCTATCTCCAAAGATTTGAAGTCATCCAAAGTATTTTGGAGCACTCTGTACATACTAGAAAACAAGCATTTTGTTAACTTACGATTTTTGCCAAGAAGTTTTGTGCAGAGAATGAATTGTTTATTGAGGGTGAGGTCAAGGTGGGTCGCGTATACAGAGGAGGTAAAGTTGTTGTCAACAGCCATACTTGTGAAAGCGGAAGGAGTGGCTGAGGTGCTTCGTCTAATGGTGATGACTTCTCTAGAACCGGAGTTGTCAGCTCGAGCTCCTGGATGAAGAGAAATGTAGAAAAAGATTAGAGCATCAAATTGTCAAAAAAGACAATGATAAAATCAGAATGAGAGGACCTATAAAAAATGAACAACAAATATTCCCAGGAAAAGTAAATGGATCATTAATTTGCCTTAACTTCCGCCTCACAGGCGAGCTATGGTTAACGAAATGGATTTACAGGATGTGCTTTAAGGGCGAGCTGTGGTCCCCAAAGTGATCTATGGGTTCTTCTCCATTGTCAAGCTTTAATCAACAAAATTGATTTACGGATTCCGCTCCAATGTCGAACGCAGCTCGACATACATTTAATTTGTGTAACAAATATATTTTATTTAGCCGTAAAAGGTAGTATGATTCAAAAACTATTAAATACAGTATTTTTCCCCATTGAGTTCACGAAGATCCAACTTATAATTAAGAGGAGAGGAAAGAGTTGAAAAAAAGTAACAGTTGGCTGCCACAGCACACTGAATTAAACTTACAAACATTTCAGTAAATACAATGAGGCTGTTGCACACTTTTGTTACAGGCAATTTTAGGGTCAATTCAGATGTAAAAACCTCTACAAATTTACTATTGACGGTAGCAATAAAAACTTACGAAATCCACTCCGAGACTCGTAGAATGCTTCGGCACATCCCCCCCCCCCCCCCCCAGATACTTCAAACTTTGCCTTTTTTCAACAGAAAATAGCCCAAAATTTCTTACTGCAATGCTTCAAATTTAAAAATTCATGGGCGTGGCCCCCCAGAAAAATTGTCTAGATCGGCCACTGCCCGGCTCCCCCTTCAGCTGGGAGGTGTCTCCTCAGAACCCCCCATACTGGAACCCTGGATGCGCCCATGGTGCAGGAGCCCCATTTATGAAACGAAAACCTGATCCACCTTCTGAAACATGCAAATTGAGGTTGAAAAAATGGATGTGGTGCTTACCGGTGGTTTATCTGTGTGTTGTTTTTCTACAAGTATTCGATACGATGTGGAGAGTATGTGAACAATGAAACGGTGCAAGAGATTCACTAATCTTGGACAGTTTGCTAGGAGCCAGGTAGTCATGTAATTCACTCCCACAACATCTTTTTTGTGGAACTGTAAAGGGAAAAACAAAAGGCTCCAAATGAAACAAAATGCAGACAAAGCTAGATCGAATAGGTACATAAAACATAGAACGAGGAGCAGTTAAAATACAGGACACTTTATTTTACACCAAATTTTTACCATAAAAAGAACACAAATTATGAAAATCGGAAATAAGTACACACTCAGAGCCAATAGCAAGTTTTTTCATTGTTACTTCAGAAAATTTTTGAAACATGAAGTGAATCTGTGGCTGGCAAAAGGAAGTAGAATATATGTACTAGGATCAGAGATGGAAGGAAAAAAGTCAATTTGTCAGAAGCATGTCTCAGTTGGCCGCAGTTTCAAGTCTGTTGTAAAATAATCGGGCTCGGGCTAGTAACATGATCTCTCTCTCTGTTTCTACAACTCACTGAGAAGCAAGTCCAAACCCTTAATAATTTATGAGGCTCTTGCAAACTTTTGCTGTGAGGAAATGAAAAGTCCAATCTGATGTAAAAACCAGCAAAAATCATGAAAACCACACTAAGTATAAAATTTAGTAATAAACTCACATGACTGCTATAACGGAAAGATTGTAATGATGGTTCAACAAAGGTATCGTGGGAGATTCCTGTCATATATGTCACTTTCTCTACGGAAACACAAAGACATGTCTTAATTTAGATAGGAATTTCTCATTATACCTGCGTCTCTTCGCCATTACGCTTGATTCTGAGCGTGAATTTCATCATTTTTCAGTGTACTCATCGTCATCTTTACAGGTTTTTAAGCAAGAATCAACTCTTCAATCCATTGTTGCCAAAGTTTGCAAAAGCCCCATTGAAAGCCATTATACCCTTAGAGCCAAACAAATTACAACTTGCTTCTCAATATAGAACAAAAAATTGACCAAATTATGGTGAGAAAACTTTTTTTGTTGGGGATTTTCCATAAAAGTGGAAACAGCAGTTGATTCAAACATGTTCTTTCGCTGCAATCACATTTCCTGGAATCGAATTTCTGCCAGCAACGGATTCATCTTGAAACAAAAGTTTTGAGATTCACTAATGATTTAAACAGTGCTGCCAGATTAGGCAAAAAAAGATGTAATCTTTATATTAAATTATTTGGAAAATTTGTATCTTATTTGCTGAATCTGGCAACGCTGGACTAAGTAGACTTTTAAAATTGCTAGGCTACCATATTTACACTGCTCACAACTACTCGGTTACAGTAGCTACACTCGCAGCATATGGCGCCGCCTTGCAGCGATGCACCGGAGACAGTTGTGACTGGTAGCGCCACCTATGAGAAAAAACAGATAACTAGTAAATTCATCAATCTGTAATTGAGGAATGGGAGGATCTTTTGATTCAATTGTCCAATTTTAAAAATGAGTGGAACTTGTTCACTAAAATTAAGGTCATTCTTGTCCCCAATAGAGTTTGTAGATAATGCGAGAGAGAAACCGCTCTCTCAAACAATGGAATAAATAACACTCCCACAGTGCAATGCAAGAGCTGGATGGGATAGAAAAGGAAGAGAGACATAGGAAGAGAAAAATTAAACAAAATGATTATTCCTTTAATTCGACAAATTTTCCTAATTTGTCTGTATTGGAGTAGCTCATAACTAGAGACACCAGAATTTCGTTTCCACAAAATTGCGTAAAAACTTTAGGTCCACGCTAGAAGGCTGGGACCCACTCTCCTAATTTCCAATTCAAAATGCAACAAACCACAAAATCAAGCCTTTCACGCAAATAGCGCAAATTGCACCTCAATCTTACGCGATATTTCCCGTTTTAAGCAGCAAAAAAATGCAAATTGTCAATGCAACTGAAATTTTCTGTTTTATTCGCGCTTCTGAGCAGAAAAAGCGCTTGAAAAGGATTCTTATTAGAATTTTTTTGGGTTTTCAGCATTTGTTGGGTCAGCAATATTAAAAAAGTGTTTAATTTAAAGGTGTATGCAACTTTTATGAAAGAAAAGGTTCTGAGAAAGACGTAATATTGATAAATTGAGATAATTTGTCTTTGAACAGGTAAATGTGCCGCAAAAACAATTTTTAGTAACGAGCCCAAAAAATAACCACACGAAATAAGATGCTTTGCTATGCAACAGCACCTAAAAATTAAAGTTACTACGATAAAGCGACATTAAATAACAGCGAAATTGGGAAAAAATAACCACAAAGTAAGGAAAAAATTAAAAAGTAACCACAGTAAAAATCGTGTCTCAACTCATAACTGTTCAAATGGCTAAAACTAATATAGGCTGTCCCAAAAATGATTGAACTTGACAACGGTACACTGGAAAAAAACATTAGCTGTTTACTGCTCTTGACATATTAGGGTACGCAATCATTCAATCAGAGGTTTGAAGCTGATGTTTTCATGAAAACCGTAGAACTGTCAAGTCCATCTTTTCTGGGACAAGCTACACCTCACTTATAAAAATATTGTTGAAGCAGATTAGCGAACAGCTTTTCAAAAATTTTTGGAAGAGGGTAGACCTGGGAATGGGAGAGGGGTTAAAGGACGGGGTTGTAACTTGCGAGTTTGCGAAAGGGGGGAGTGTAGCATTCCAAATCCACGCCACTGCTATCAATTTTTCAAGTAAAGTAAAAAAATTATAAAAACATGAAACCAAGATTCAATTTAGGTGATTTTTTTAGGAGTAAGCAGAGGAATGATCATCATAAGATTAAAATTTGGAGACGAAGTATCAATGTAGCTAAATAAAAAAATTAAACTGAAATCAGACAAATTAAGAATAGAATTTGGATAAATATGATAAAAATTGATTCTATAAGTGAGACAGTTCAAATGAAAAATATTAGTACAGTAGAATAAACAGATATAAAAAAAAAAAAATCAAATGTGAGCAAAAATGAAAAGTAAAAACATTAAAAATAGAAAAAAAGGTAGATTTGGAAATTGAATAAATGAAAAAATAGGTATTCTTAAAAAAAAAAAAAAAAAAAAAAAAAAAAAAAGAATAAAGGAGTAAGTAACGAAAAAGGAGGAAAACTGGTGATAAACTGGAGAATACCAAAACATTAAAAAGTAAAGCAGTAATGAAATAATAAAAAAAAAACATAATTTTAACTCATTGTAATTAAGGAAAGAGAAAAATTTTGATTGGTCAACTTACTATGCAACAGCAGATGGAGTCTAAATGAAAAACAATTTTTATTTGAGAATAAACTATATAGATTATCAATAGAAGCTTACGGCAGAATCAACTACAGCTTGGATTGTTTTAAAAGTCTGTCGACAGGACTGGGGTCCTCCCGCATAGTGATCCATTGCAATTTTATAGATTATGAACAACAAATCTCTAAACTGTTCCGGTCTAATTTCATCACAGTTATCGGCAAACATCTTCAACAAAAAAACAAAAAACAAAAACAAAGAAGGTTAACAGAGAGATAAGCTTACAACTGAGAAGACAGTTCTTCGGACAAACTACAAGCATAATTTATTTACTAACCAGGTTCAGTCACTTTTTTACAGTACGATCAAATGGGTGTCCGCCATCTTTGGTTTAGAATTTCGTAACCAGGGTTACCGTTTTCGAAACCTACCAAGTGAGGTAGGTTACGGATTCGTGACCAGGTCACACAAATCTGGGACAGGAATAATTTTAATATGCGTAATATTACATTTATCTACTATCAACATGGTATGAAATGATGTTAAATAACATTAAAATTACATACAAAACATATAACTGACAAGTATTAAACACATTTTTCACCATATTATACAGTCACCAAGTGACCGAACCGTGACCGGACCGTGACCGAACCGTGACCGAACCCAGTTACTAAAAAAAATTTGATCAATAGAATTTGCTAAGATGGCATAGCATTGCCACAAAGTTTTGCAATGTGGCATTAAATATCACCAAGGCACGCAAAGCTTCCGCAAAACCTGAAGCATAGGTTCCTGGACTATCCGACCACTTTTGTAAAAGTCCAACGACTTTTAACATCCATTGATCTGAATGTCCAATATTTTCATGTCCAATTTATGATAAAACATTTTTTTGTGGTTACTTCAACATTTTTACATCGTAAGTACACAAAATGACTGATGTTTTTGAAATTATTTTTAAGCTATTTTCTGGAAATATCTTACTTAAAGCCGTAAAAAAAAAATAATGGGGCAGTTGCAAGGGTCTGAAGTTGTGATATTTTACAGCTCATCAAGTAATTTCATATCCTTAGTAAAAAACACTACATTCTAGACCCTTGCAACTGCCCCCAATGTCCACATTTTCTCAAAGTCCCAAAAATTTCCTCACTTTCCGAGGAATTTCCTCACTTTTACGCAATCTGCGGATCATTAGATCGACCACATTTTGCACCCTTGGCGCTTCCATTTGTAAGCACTAATGCTTCATCCACTTTCATTCTGCATGTCTATAGACAAACGACAGCCTAAACATCTGTAACAGCCTAAACAACAACGTTTTTCCTCCATCTGCTTCTACGGCACAGCACACGATTATTTTACATAGAATCAAATGGAGAAAAAAAATTGCTGCCAAATAGCACAAACGGCCAATGATAATCATCAGGAATGGGGTAAAATAACAAGGTGTCTTTATATTTGTGCTCACCCGAACGTACATCAATACTTGTTCTTCTTCTGCTAGAATGCCGAGCAGTTTTTCACTCTGGATCTTGAATTGGGCGGCGCTGATCACGTGCGAGCTTCCAGGCAAACCAGCATTGACCACCAGGAAAGAGAACAGACGCCTCGATAGTTCTGGGTAATTAGGAAATAAGTATCTCTGTTGGGCATTTAAGAGGGATTTACATTAATGAAGCAAAAATTGTTATTTATAAAGAGGAGAGGAGGAAGAATTTTTTGGTTGAATGTAATGTTAGAGACTTAAATATTGGTTTTGCCGTAATCTAATTTCCGTAAAGCTTTGAATTTTGTCCAAAGCTTGTTGGTAATAACGAATTCTGACTGGAAATTGTGCGTTATGAAAGAACAAAAACCGATTTATTTCATCGTTTGAAACTACGGCAAAAATCCTTCAGTCAAAGCGCGTGATGGCAAGGTTTTGAGTTTGGACTGCGATTAATTAATTTTTTTTTTTTTTTTTTTTTTAACACTGCTTAATCTGCCGTGCTAAGGAAGAACGCCGTAAAATCCAAAAATAAAAAAATTGAGTTAGACACGGAAATCTACTATTTTTGACGTGCACTTTCATGTGGTGAAATCAGAATTCACTTATCTCTATTAGTTTCTGAGATATAGAGGGGCTACCTGCCGTAAGTACGCCGAAATCGGTACCTTTACCAGGAGAAACGCCACAAGCGCCAGGTACACGGGCAGAATGCAGTATCTCCAGCCGAGCTGAGTGGAGATGCGGCGTTCTACCTGTGTATCGGGCGCTTCCTCAGCGACCCTTTACACAACAATGCATGCCCCGTCAGACGGGGAAAAAGCCGTATGTCCATCATGTATGCGACCTTCCTTTGATCTTTTGTTACTTGGAGCAAAAATATTTGACTTGGCACCCTTTTACAACAATAAAAATTCAAGTGAAGATACAAATAATCGCTTTATGTACAAAAACGTGCCAAAATCGAAACCAGTTGGGAGGGCCATGCGTTTAACTTCGAACACGTTTTACTCAATTTCATGTGCAGTGGAGAACCGGCATTCTTCCTTAGCACGGCAGTAATGTGTTCCAGGTTTATAGTTTCCAGGTGGACATTAAAAGTCTTAATTAAAAAGCTTGAGAGAACTGGCCCATTTTGTGCGACCGAAAATGCATCAAGTTCCATCGGTGAGCGGTTACGGTTCATTGGCAAATAATTCAGACTCGTTGCTCACAAACCGCTCATTAAAGTAATTAAAAAGCAAATTTTGGAAAATCACTGAAGTACTCACTTTAAATGCACCTGCCCCAATTCCTTCGATGGCATCCTCCGTGAGACTTTTATTTGCTAGGAGCTGAAAAAGAGAAAGAATAAATCATTATGAAAAAATTTAGATGCTACATAAATTTTTCTCTTTCAGTTGAAAATTTTTAATAAAAAAAAATCTCTTCCAATTGACAGACAACAATGTAAAGCAAGAAAACATAGAAAAATCGGATTTTTTTTTTTTAAAAATTAAAATTTTTGATCCTACTCTAATTCACCCCATGAAATTTTTGAAAAAATCATCTCAAGATGAAATGAAAATAGAACATAATCTTCAGCATGAAGCCAATGAGTAGAAATAGATTGAAAGGATACATAAATGGGAGCTTTCTTACCTCCCTAAACTTTCAGAACAATGGAGCATAGCTTGGATTGAAGCAGATTAAGGAAGAAAACTAGCAATAGAGGGGGGATTTCAAATGTTTCTTGAATGTTATCAGCGAATCAACTTCCAGTTCACCAAAGAAACAGCAAATGGTTACATGGCAGATTTAATCAAGTTGATACTTGATACAAACAGTTTACAACTGAAATTGGTCATTGTTCTAGAATACTTTAGAGATTACTTCAGCACGAGTCCATGATAAAGATAATGTTGACCAAGTGGACAGGAAAGAGCACAAATTTTAAATTCTGTCCAGCCTAAAGAAAGCTTGCAAACTTTGTGGGCACATAAAACTGTGAACTAGAGCTTGTTTTAAAACTTGTCTTCTTTCATTTGTTTATTTTTATTCTCTTGCTTCTTGTAGAATAAACAAAGTTATCATAACCATGGAATACTGACAAATTGAGTTTTCACTGTTTCTCCAAATATCGTTGCCCCCTCAACTCAGAACACAACTTTTAGATAGATAGATAGATAGATAGAAGGTCTACCGCCCTAGCTGCTGGGATAGCTCTTATGCGGGTGTTTCACCGCGAACGATAGACCTGTGTTTCAGGGAGAGGAGGGTAAAAGGATGGGAGAGAGCACGTTGGGCCTAGCCGTATGCCAAATACCCTGCGCAAGGAAGGACTACCTGCAGCCGGAAAGGATAGTGGCAACTGTTGCAGTGAATTAATTTTTTTTTTTTTTTTTTTTTTTTTCCCCTTTTCCTTCTCCCTCCTCCGTATAGTGAGTGATTTCTTGACATCCCTTTTGTTCCGTTGGCTGTTCCCAGTGTCACGCTTAGTATTTTGCTTTCGTTGCTATTTTTTGTTTTCTTAGCTGCGGTGATGCTGTTATCAGTTCCTATGCATGTTCGAGGCACCTTCGTTTCCGCCGCCGTGTTCCTGATGCTGCTGTTTACTGCATGCTGAACCTATTTCTCTGTTTGGTTGATAAATCTTCAATTACATGCCTTGGGTTGCATTCTGCTCCCTGTTCTTTCGGTTGTTTCACTTGCTAGACCCATCTCCTCCTGTTGTCCGCCAGGCTTACCCTTGGTGTGCAGAAGGTTGGTCGTCCCTGCTTGACGTGGAATGTTGGAAAAGGTGATCTTCGCAACTGAGATATCTTCTCCTCGTTGGATCCAGATCTTGGAGGCAAATTGGATTCCGAGGTCTGTGCCTTTGCGCGAGGTATTGTCTGAAGATTCAGACACACATCCTTCCTTAAATGTTTCATCCAGTTCTCAGGATCGTCATTTCTGATCCCTATGATCCATCTTAGAAATTAATTAATGCTTATGTTTTAAACATTTACATTACATTAACACTTACACATTTCCGACATCTTGATTGCAATTTCATTCAACTTAGTTACCATTTCTTATTTTCTCCCCTCTTGGGTGATCGCTTGTAAAGTATTCCGTTGTTCATTTAATAAACACTTTGTTTTTGAACTGTACACTTTTAGCTTTAATCACTTTCATCTTCACTACACATTGCATGCTCTTACTTCTACCTCACTTCACTTCTTTCATTGGATGCACTTCATTCATCACTTGCTACGCTTATTTCACAGTCGTTGCACTGCACTTCTTAATACACACTTAGTAAACACTTTTCATGAGTATTGACAATGACATTATATTCATTATTCTATCACCAGGTTTTCACTATGCACTATATACGTTGCACTAGTATTCCATTGATTTTCTTTTTTCTGATTTCCGCTGGTCCATTTGGTTATTGCCTTGCATCCTTCCTGTCTGCCCAATGGTCCTCTTCAGTTGGAATTTGACCCTCTCTTAGCCGCTGGAAGCTTCTTGATAGTAATGATACTTACTGCTAACTGCGTTGCCCTATTCCCGGCACGAGGAGCCTTGACTAAAATTATGTTGGTCTGTCCATCCATCCATCTGTTTGTCAGTCAATGACATGTTCCATCTCTTCAACTGTGAGATTGTAGCTGAATTTGGGCAAAGAATAGTCGTTTTTTACTTTCCTTAACGAGCTTTTTCCAACATTTTCAAGACAAAATGACACAGGATCAAACTGTGATTTTTACCCCCCCCCCCCTTCAAATAGACTGAATTAAAGCAAAAAGAAAATTTCTGAGGGAAATTGCTTGAAGGATGAACTTTGAAAAAAAAAACCGCTGGGTAATATTAGACTAACAAAATGCAAATCTTCATTTACTTTGGACACGCCAAAGGTTGACTAGAAAGGGACCATTTTGAGTACCTACTGGGTTCTGACAAGTAGTGGTGCCTGCTTCCCGACTGCATCAACGTGCATCGGTTAGCGGATGATTAGCAACGAGTCGAAACTCTGAGTTAACCAACCGCTAACCGATGCGAGTTAATACAGGTCGGGAGCAGGCACTACTTGTCAGAACCCAATACTCAAAATTGTCTTGCTCTAAGTAGCACCATGGATCCTAGAAGTTTCATTGAGACCAAAAAATCTGCTGTTCTGAGCTGTCTAATAAATTTGTCTGTAAATTTTCTCAGATTCTAGTTCATCAAATTCATTCTTTAAGGTCTAAACTACTCATTTTTCTCCACATCATCATCAGGACTTTTGTTGAACATCCAACAAAATGGGTTACTTACACCCAGATAATGCCAAGTTTCTACAGATCAAAACTTTGCATTCTGATAGGGTATGCTTCGATGCACAGAAGTATGAGTAAACCTGCACACTATACTATGAATTTCAAAAGAAAAAACCTTTGTCGAAATTCTTGCTCTTTTAAATCTTGGCAATCTTTAGACAATTTTGCGGTTTTCCAGTGTTTAAGGAATAATCAGAACGTCCCTCTTAAAGGATGTCATGAAAAATCGAAAGTTTCATGGAAAGCAAAGGACAAATTTAACCCTAAGAATTTTGACCAGGGTACTTTCTTTTGAAAGTCACAGTACAACAAAGCCTCGATAGCCACTGTACTATCAAACGCAAAAGTTTAGGCAGTCAAGAACCTGAGACAAGTGGCAAATCCTAGTGTAATCAAAATAGCCTTCTGCGCTCAATGCGCAATCAATTTTGCGGTATCAGGTGCTAACAAGTAGTAGTGCCTGCTACCGAATTGCATCAAAGCACTTAATTGAAAGGTTGATCAGCAACAAATCAAGACTCTGCGCTAACCAACCACTCACCGATGCTTTTTGATGATATTTGGAAATAAGGCACCGCTATTTGTCGGAGCCCGATACTTAAAATAGTTCTGCTCTGGTGTTAACATCGAAAGTAAAATGCAGTGACCCAAAATGATAACATGATTTCCCAAGTAAGTATTTCAATTGATCACAGAGCAACTCTGTTTCTTGTAAAAATGTTTATAAAATATACCCTTCAGGAGATACATTAAAAGCTTGCAGGCAAGATCTATCGATTTTGAATCAGTCAAAAGTTTTGCTTCATTGTCTTGGTGTTTTGATTGCTGTATTCATTATAATACTGATTTCAAATGACAGTGTCTACTGAAATTCAATCCCAATGATACAGCTCAATTTTTTTTTCAGCTCAAATCAAATTGTTTTATGGATTAAATCAGTTCAACTTTTAAGCTCGTAAACTAATTAATTTAATTTATTTTGTTGTTATTTTATGTTATTTTTTTGTTTGTTATTTTATTTAATGTAATTTAATTTTGTTTCGTCAATTGCCAATCGTCAACATCTAACAAAAGTATTTTATTTTAACTAGTCATAGTCACTAAAGTGTGTTGTAACATCATTAAGACTTTAGATTTTTGATTTTTGATGAAATGTACCTAGAAGCACGGTCATAATAGCCTAACCTCACCCTTTTGTAATGTTATTGTAAGTTTATTTTATTTTGTTATTTTAAGTCTATTTTGATATAAACTTGGAGCCCCTCCGCACAAGTTTCACTTTTGGAGGTGGTGGTCCTGACTTTTTTTCATTTTCTTTCGTACTGAATCAATTTATTAAATAAAATTCATTCATTCATTTACTAAAGATGGCTGATGACAACTCGCCTGGTTTCCGACACTGAATGCTCTAGCATCTCTGCACATCAAAGTCCGTGCACAGAGACACAAACTCGCCCGCAGCACCGTAGACAAACTGAGCTTTCATTTGCCATCTTTCACAAAATAGGCACCACCAATTGTTTCTTCAGACAGTAAGTCAGGCCTAGACCGTAACTACGTAATCCTTTGTCAAAATTCAAAAAGTTTCCGCCTTGTAGGTCAGAGCCCAGCCATTCCTTTGAGGTTTAAGTATGAAGAAACTGTCTTTAGGTTGCCAAGAACAAATCCAGGTTCAACTTTTAAACAAAGTTTGTCCTTCATGACATTGTGATTGAGAAATTCAATTTAAATTGGCGCCAATCGAGTGTAACTTTCCTGCCGAACGGAGTACGGCCAGAACTTCTGAGTTCACTTTTTTCATTGTTATGTAGGTAAGTACCAATAAACAAGTCGCAAGTAATTCTTTTTCCTCTTCACCCAATTAAGATCCAAAAACTGTTCTACATAGAAAATTTTGTCCCTCTGCTGCCACTGGAATGCGACAATATTGAAAGTTCACTGTGATCTCAAAACATGATATGATAAGCTGCCTTCATGCAACTAACTTGCGATTATCCTCTTGTAAGAATAACAACATCAACCACACACAACCAGTCCATTGTTGTGAATTCTATGGAGGTGAGAAATAGATTGAAGCAAATAATTGAGGAAGGCAGCTCCACACACATATTGTTGAGTAGGACCAAAGAAAAGTGGAACAAGAAGATAAAAATAAAAGTAAGCCAGAAAGAATTATCTACTGTCAAGGTGAATGCTTATGGCTAGAGCCTACTTACTTTGGCCAACTTTTCGATGGGTAAGAGTTGTGATTTTTCCTGAATATCAGCGCTGGAACTGTTTCTGGAGAGAGAACGTTTCGAGTTCTCTGTGTGCCCGTTGTGATTGCCCATGATGGATGGATTCTCACAAATTAGTAACAGAAAATTAAGGAGGATAATAGAGAAAACCTCAACAGCTCCGGCCCACCATTGTCCACGGATGACCAAACTAAACTTCCGTATGTTTTTACTAGAAAGGATACGGAGAGGCCAGTCTAGTCATGCAGCCTTCGCCTCAACTTCAAAATGTCAAAGAACGATGTTTTTGTAATGAGTAGTCAAATTATCATTGCAAACGGACTCTCGCTTTTTTGTGAGCGAGGATCAAGCCCAAGGAACACGCACAAAAAGGTCACGTCATATCCAATTCAGAATTAGGAATCGTGAGCGCTGATTGGATGTCTCAAAAAGTGTGACCAAAATTATCGCCTGTTGGTAGATTATCTGATAAGCGTGAATCAGATCAACCAATAAGCAGTCAGCTTTCACAGCTGATAAAGCCTCAATGTACAAACTTTTTTGAGCGTGTGACTCAGACTTCTTATCATTTCGTCAGTGATGTCATCGATAGCTATCGAATTTGGCGACTTATCGGCGGCGTATCGCAAATAAACAAAACATTAGGGTTAGGATCTTGTTTCACTTCTCAGTTCTCACTCCTCAGTCCTCACATTCATTTTAGAATTTGTCCCACCTTTCACCGTAATTACTTTAGTGTCATCCCTATCGCTACAAAGCAGTAATTACTTTAAACATTGCCATCCTATTCTTCTATAAATTGTGCAGTACTTCTCCAATTCGTACCGTCACATGTCTGCCTTTGAATCGTGATCTATTCATTTTCACTATCATCTCGTTTCTTTTCCCACCTGAAGGTTTGTAAGAACCACTAAATGTAATGCATGTATTGCTCACTCTGAAATCTATGGGGTAATTTTTTAACGGGAACATTACAGAACGAAACAATTTTTTACTGCAGTTAAAGCCGGAGCTGTTCAAATTTTCCATTAAGATCGCTATTCTATGGTTCGTTTTTGTCTCGTTCATCGAGATGGAATAAAAAAAACCTGTCCCTTCCTTTTCCATCATTTTTCACAAATAAGAAAATTAGCCCCACTTTTAATTTAATATCTGGAGGATAGTCGAGTTAAGTTGTTTCATAAGCAGAATTCACAATTAGGGTTGGGTCACGTTGTGTTAGAATTGGTCTCTGACTCTCCCATTGAAAATCAACGGTATTTTCATTGATCCTCAGATTTTATTCTAATCTCTCCTTCTTTCTACTATCATGGGGCTGAGAACAAGAAGCACAGAAATTCATCAACTTTCCTCATGGATAGTCTTGGACAGTTGACATCGTTTTCATTAGACCTATTCCGTATAAGATATAAGTGGAGACAACGGTACTGCAGGGTAATGCTGTGATATTTCAAAGCTAAAGGCATGACTGCACTGTCCCAATTTCTATTCCAAAGAGCTTTTAAGGAGATTAGAATGATCGTTGGAAACGGTGGCAATGGTTGTAAGTATTCTTACCCTATGAGAGACATTCCTTCCACAGGGCAGGGTTTCGATGAAAATATTACAATTTCCAAAAGATTGAATCAGTTAGTATGAAATTATAAGTTGATTTCCATTACCTATGCTTGACCTGAATTGTGCACAGTGATCTGTCTTTAAGATAGTTTTGGTGTTAGTTTGACCGGAGATGATTTCAGATACTTAGCAATTTCAACTTGATTATTGTTCGATATAAAGAGCTTCTATCTGACCAGGTTTTGATACTATAAGATGTTGAATGTCATTTTGAATGAAGCACTCAAGGAAGATTTTTTAAAGGTCTATTGGACTTGAAGACCAGATCAGATATTGATAGCAAAATTACCAAAGCGTGTTGCAGTTCTATGTGATGAATCGTTAACTGCGATATGTCTTTGGACTGTAATTTCACTGTCAATAGTGGGTCTTCTAGTCTGTTCTTTGTAAAAATCTTCCTTAAATGTGCTTCTTTAAAGAAACATTCCCTTTTTTTTTGAAATTTTTAAAATGTATACAGGTGTAAGCTTCATATTGAATGATGATCAAATCGAAGTCGATGAGCCTTTGGTATCAATTTGTTAATGAGTTTTCCTACCTCTCTTCTTTTGATTAATTTTGCATTTCCTCTTTACAGGCCTCAGTCAATCTTACTTAAGTTGACTTTTATTTTGTTGAAATGAGTGGAAAACAATCTGACAGTTGGGTGAGTGAGAGTAGTCCAGACGATCTCTCCGAGGAATCATGGGTGTTCATCAGAAATAGACCGGAGTTTAGAGACGTCAAACCAATTCCACAATATGATGGCAGAGTGGCCGTAGCACCAATTGCGTACTCAGAAAAGTGTGAGTTATTTATTTGATCAAAAATCTTTATCAATAATTTATTGTTTCCCAGGGAATAGAAATTACATCTCTTTTCCTGGCGCTAACTCAAGTGTTAAAGGTATAATAAGTGCTAGGCTGTCCGAAGAATGATTGGACTTGACAACTGTAGGTTTGAATGAAAACATCAGCTTCCATCCTCAGATAGGGCAACCTGATTGGTTAGGAGCAGTATAAAGCTGATGTTTTCATGAAAACCATAGAAGTGTCAAATCCAATCTTTTCTAGGACAAGCAATAGATAGGTGACTGAATGGGTCTGTTGCAAACTTTTGCTACAGCTCTATGGAGGGTTAATTATCATGTAATATTGCGAATAAATCACTTTGAAAGCATCAAATAGTCTCAAAATGGAGCTGTTGCAAACTTTTGCTACAGGCTTATTAATAGATGATTATGGGGTAATACCCTGTAAAATTAACGATTAGCGCACTAAAAAATCACGAAATCCACTCCTAAACTCACAAAATGATTTTAACTGCGAGACCGTAATGGCGGCCGGGGCCGCGGTTTTCATTGCGGTTCCCTATCTTCAATCAGCGCCATCTACACGAGGTGTTCTCGCAACACCACACAAGAAGAAGAAGAAGCATACAATTGCCATAAGAAAACCGCGGCCTCGGCCGCCATTACGGTCTCGCATTTAAAAGCATTTTGTGAGTTTAGGAGTGGATTTCGTGATTTTTTAGTGCGTTAATCGTTATTTCTACAGGGTATTGCCCCATAATCAACTATTAATAAGCCTGTAGCAAAAGTTTGCAACAGCTCCATTCACTCATCAACCTCAAAGGCCTTTTATGGGAAGCCTATGATGGCAGTCGAATGGGCACATTAACCCTGCATGCGTGCACCACAAGCAGGAAAGATGGCTGACGATAACATTTGTCAAAGTAGGTACTTGCCTGGCATTTTATTTTTTTTTATTTTTTATTTTACAATTTAGTACATTATGCCCCTAATTCAGGGCTGGTACAAGTCAAACAAACAAACAACCAAAATTAATTTAAACAATCTAGATCATCCACATGGTAGAATGCCCTCTGCAGGACAAAATTCCTCAGCTCTCCCAAGAATTTGCCAATCTCTCCATCCCCAAAAATATTTTCCAAGTTTAGAGGGAGTTGGTTGAAGAGTTGCACAGCAGCAATTTTAATATTTGAGTCAGAGATAGAGAGGCGAGCCACTTCCCGTGAAATAAATTTATGCCTGCTATTGTATCTGTGCTGTGGTCGCATGCTCTCAGAGGATATTAATTTATTGTAAGCAGCATACTTTAAGCATTCAATTTCCTTTTCAGAATTTGGCCAAATTGGCATACAACGTAAACTAAATTCACCGAAGTAATCACAAAAAATAACAAGAAATTATAATTTACGGGGAAAAAATAGACAGAATGATACACAATGTTGGTACTATGAGAAAATGAGACTTTTATTTACTTTCTAATCAACAATACAAATTGCCGTCGCCACGTCATCTTAGGCGTTCCTTAAACCTTTTTTCAGAAATTATATGAGAAAAAAATTGTCTACTCTCATGTGGGGCAGTGGATAGTTATGCTAGCCACCTGTTTTCTCCTATACTAATGCAAGCAATTCCATGAAAAATTTGTTAGGGCCTATTTTCACAATAAAGATCCTATAAATGTAAAAATTATTGGAAAAAAATTATTTCCCTTAATGTGCCCCTCAAAAGGTTAACTCCAGGAAGATGTTTTACTTGTGTAGAGTATTTTGTGGAATTGAACATTTCGACTTAAGCAATAAAGTTCTCCAAAAAAGTTATTTCTTTCTTGTCCTTTCTGAATTTTTTTTTCCTCTTGTTTTAATCTGATGGAATTTTGAAACTTTTTTCTGATCTTATGACTCTTCTCCTCTTCTTTTCCAGTCAAAGATGTCCATGATTATTTACGTGGCCTTTTAAAGATGGGAGAGTTGTCTGAACGTGCTTTACAACTGACTGAAATAGCCCTAAGCTTGAATGCAGCTAACTACACTACCTGGAAGTACAGGTGATTTTATGTTATACTAGCCATTCCAGGCACCCTACGGGCGCCTTCCATGGCCAGGATTGTAGGGGTACAGGCTAGTTGGTAGTTGGTTTAAACAAGTTTGTTTTTTATTTACAGAATCATAATGGTTGTTAAACGAACGATTAAAGAGGTATGGTAAAAGTTACTGTCAAAAAATGACAGATCAAAAGTTTTGGAGCGCTCAAGTCTAAGCGATGAGCGTAAGGATGAAAAGTGTATCGGCCTTTTTTACATTTGGACACTTTCGTAGCCTGACCAAATTTCTTGTGCTTTAAGGCTTTGGACTTATTTATTTCGACATTTTTGGTCCTGGACAATTTTTAGTGGAAACTTTTTCCAAGAACCCATCAAGGGACAGAGTAAAGATAGAGATTGCATTGATACTGCTGACAGAAAGAGTTATCTTCTTGGAATGTTGACAAAGCTGAATGATTAAAGATCCGTTTTAGTCAGGTTGGTATTTAAATTTAAAAAAAACTAACTGATCTTCGAATTTTTGCAGGCGAGATATTCTTCGTCATCTGCGTTCTGATGTGATGGATGAATTAAACTACGTCAAAATCATGATACCAGAAAATGTTAAAACCTACCAAGTTTGGTGAGTAGATCTCCAATGTTTTATGCTTCCAAGGATTTTTCAGACGCTTGACAAAACCAATGGTCTTATTTTTGTTTTTATTGTTCGAGTAGCTTATACCTACTACTAAGTAACTCTTATCTGGAGTACCATGAAGCTGAAAGTAACTTCATGTCAACTCATTTAAAAAAAAATGTTTCTCAATGAGCTCTCTAAAAATCAAAGACCCAACAAGCTTTAGTGACAGAGAGGATATTTTGAGCGTGATATTGAAACTTCTCGAAGGGAGTCATGATGGAAATCTCTTATGAACGTATCTCTCGTTTGTTCGCCTAATTTTTTTTAACTTTGAATTTTTAAAAAAAAATGGGACGGATAAAGGACGTGGCACAATCCTTATGGGAAATGGCCTACGGTCAAACTTAATAAATGTGGCATCATTTTTTTCGTCTCGTCGTCCTGATCAAAAAGTCTCATGGGCCCAAAAAATTATCATCGCCCGTTTTCGAGATAATCGAACTTAAAGTTTGAGTAAATCTCGGCTCTCAGGGACGAATTAGCTCGGCAATTGAGCGTGGGTCTTACCCTGGAAGCGGCTTACCGCAAACTGGCGATGGCTGCCGCTCCTTTTGCTCACACTCCGTCCGGAGGTGATGCCCCCCTTTCTCCCTCTCCAAACGCTTCAACAAACTCTCCGGACAGAGTGTGAGCAAAAGGGGCGGCAGCCATCGCCAGTTTGCGGTGAGCCGCTTCCAGGGTAAGACCCACGCTCCATTGCCAAGCTAATTCGTCCCTGAGAGCCGAGATTTGCTCAAACTTTAAGCTCGATTATCTCGAAAACGGGCGATGATCATTTTTTGGGCCCGTGAGACTTTTTGATTTTGATTTTGACGAGACGAAAAAAATGATGCCACATTTATTAAGTTTGACCGTAGGCCATTTCCCATAAGGATTGTGCCTCGTCCTTTGAAATTGTTTATAAACGAAAGTGCAAGTGTTTTTGAAGTGGCTATCTGAACACAGAAATTGATATAACTGTTTCTTCTGGAAGATTTGCATGACAAAGAAACTGCCACATAACAGAAATAAGCAAAATTTTCTCACCTGGATAGTTGTATTAAAATTCTGTGTCCAGATAGACACTCTAAAACACACTTGCACTTTCGCTTAAAACCAATTTCCACTGGATTAATTACGATTTTTGATTTAAGGTTAAAAAGAAAAGAGGCAAACAAACCAGATTCAGATCGCCCGTGCTGTCACACTTTGAGATAGGACTTATAACACGTATGGTCCCTTCTATCGCTATAGCACAGAATAATACAATCAGAACGGAAACTCCCATAAGAGCCAATGGAAGCAAGTTTGGAATTTAACGGCACCAATAGGCAACGCTGTGGTCCTATATCCCTACATGGCAGACGTGTGTGATTTGTGTTGAAACTCATTTATTTCTGTAAATTCTGGAAAGAAATCTTAAGTTTCCGCCCTCACTTTTATTCTAATGGTATTTCAGAATGAAAATTTCGCGGATCATGTCCTATATTTTTTTTTTCGCGTGCGAATCCAGATGTAAACATCCTATATCCCAACATGGCGGATGCGAAATGAATTTGCTTCAAAATTCGACAGAGTTTCCGTTCTGATTGTATTATTCTGTGGCTATAGCTCGTTGCATAGACTCAAGTTTTCTTGACCATTATCTAAATACCCTTTTGCGTTCCTTATGATAAAATGCTAGACTGTGATATTGTATTTTTTTGTCTTGCATGGTTTAATTCTCCTGCGTTGGAGACAAGTGTCTTGTTTATCTAAATTAAATTTTTTTTTTTTATTTTCAGGCATCATTGTCAAAGAGTTTTAGAATGGATTGGAGAGCCCCTAGATATTCTCGATTTTATTGCAGAAGTTATGAAGCAAGATAGCAAAAATTATCATGCTTGGCAACTACGGCAGTGGGTTTTACTCAATTTCAAGTGAGTGAACTCCACTCATCATACCTTCAACTCACACACATCCTTCATTTTTCCCCATTGCATTTATTTAAATAATAAAAATGGATAAGCTTTTTAATTACCTAGCCTGGCTATAAATACTGATACTCATTGAAGTGCCTGTGTTGAGAATACAACTGCAAAATAAAGGCATGTACAGTCAGCGAATCAAATAATGTCAGTCGGTTCCTTAAATGTTGGCAAGGTAGGCCGCCTGCAATGCTTCAATCCATTGTGTTAATTAGGTATTGAAGGTTGCCTACCTACACCAAAATCTAAGGAGTCAACTGACATTATTTAATTCGTTGACTGTACCACAATGTACTCAACAAAATCTCCAACAAAAATAACCAGTTTTTTGAAATTGGTCTATTCTATCTCTTGCACGACTTCATGAAAAGTGCCAAAACAAAATTTATTTATTTATTTTTTAAACAAATGAGAGTCCCTGGCAGGTCGCCATTACTCTCCTCTTTCCTATCCTTTGTTTTGAGAATACTCTGATTGTCTTTCCTACCCCTTCTTTTTTCATGCAGTCCAGTCGTTCGCTGTGAAATATCA
Organism: Trialeurodes vaporariorum; assembly: GCA_011764245.1. Taxonomy (NCBI): domain Eukaryota; kingdom Metazoa; phylum Arthropoda; class Insecta; order Hemiptera; family Aleyrodidae; genus Trialeurodes; species Trialeurodes vaporariorum. The sequence continues at coordinate 63,758,273 of VMOF01000024.1, read as the reverse complement.
GCATAACAAACCCCGTGTTTGGGCGGCTGGACTTTACTACTACTACTACTACTACTACTTATTTATTTTTTAAACAAATGGGCAGAACCTAGTATATAATTTTAATTTTAAATCCCTGTCATTAAGAAAAAAAAGGATGTTAAAGTTAAATTTTACTGATTAAATTAATATGTTTCAGATGTTCCCGTGATTCAAAAGAGCTTGAGTTCATTGATAGATTACTCGAAGAAGATGTACGAAATAACTCAGCTTGGAATCATAGATACTTTATAAATTTCTCTCTAAATAAAATAGACGAATCTGTTTTTGCAACAGAGATTGAATACACTCTGAAGAAAATAAGATTAGCAACTAATAATGAAAGTGCGTGGAATTATTTAAGAGGGTAAGTGTGACAATTATGTTGTTTAACCTGTGCACACATTTTTTTCCCCCATTTAAAAAAATTAGCCAACCTTGTTTTTTATTTCTTATCAATGTATCTTGTATGTTCTTGTTCAGAACTCACTGTAAGTGAAAATTAATCGAATTCACGGGTGCAGAAAATTCTCGATCCATAGTGTGAAAATTGCGGCTACGCCACTGTATTTGCTATTGAAGTTTGCGTTTTAGTGGTCAAATAAGGCCGAGAAATAAGTCGGATCACCTTTCCCTTAACAAAAACCCCAACTTTTTGGAGCAGAGTCCTTTAACTTGTGACCACGTATTTTTAGTTGCCTTTTTTAGGTCTAAATACTTTTCTTTTTTTTAAAAAAAAACACATACTGGCTTTTGAAGCTGCCTCATTGTCATTTAACAAAGCTCAGTTGCTTTTAGTAATTTTGGTTTAATTCTCAGTTAAATCTAATTTTTTTTTTTGGTTTTATTAGTGTTTTAACTCAGAAAAAAGATGGATTGAGTCATCCAGAAGTCCAGAAATTAGTTGAAGAATTATATCGCTGTGGAAGTCGATCTCCTCAGTTAATCATGTTCATGGTTGACAAAATACGGGAAGACTGCGATAATAAAGAACTTAGCGCTGATTTGAAGAAGAACGTCGAAATCTGCTCGCAGGTGAGAAATGGCTTCATTTCTTCAGCTTTTTTTGCTTGTTTTTTCATTTTGGAGCGGACAGGTAAGAAATAACTCAGTTGAACTTATCATGAAAATGCAAGTTAATGCCGCAAGCTGAAAGAGAATTTCTCAAGAAAAACTTTGTTGGTAAAAACAAGATCTATTAATATCAGCTCAGTCCAATAGGCGGTCCTTACCAATGTTTCCCTGGTATGAGTGTGCAATCACGGCATATTCTACTTAGTAGCTGTTGATTCCGCCGTGCAGTGTTGCCAGATTGGGGTGAAAAAGCCATATGTTTTACATTGATTTAAATAGGGACGATACGGCTTTTTACCCTCGATTTGGCAACACTGCCGCTGTGTGAACCGCACAACAGGGAAAATGTGATATGCAGCGTAGATGTTTTGAAGTATCAGTTTTTCTTGTAAAATTTTTGATAAGATTGTGGCTTGAAATTAAATTTTTATGATGTATACAACTGACCCATTATGAGCTTGCTCTCTCTCCAGAAAGACCGTTCTCAGAAGTTTTGTGTCTCCTGTTAAGTTTGGAAATTGGTGCCTGTAGAGGTTGTTTCAAAAGTTTATGCGCACTTAGATCAATAATCTTTGGAATTTTTGACCATCACTTTTCACATTATGTTATTAAAATGAATGAAAATAAATTTGAGCATTAAAATTCATCGAGGAACGCTTTTCAATCAAAACTTCAAAGTGGAAGACAAGTTTAGTTTTAATTTGAAGGAATGAAAATAGAAAATTCGCCAAAGATTATCGCTGCACTGCTCCTCCACATCTGAAACAAATTGAGTAATTTTTCCTGTCAGGTGTGGATGTAATGCTGGGGTTTCCAGTGTGCAGACTGGTTCCGCTCTTTTGGACGATACGAGACGAGATAGTGGGACTCAATCAATCCCATTGGTCATTTAGTTTTGATCTATTGGTTATTGATCACGTGACAGATTTGAAGTCGTTTGGGTTGTTTATTGATCACGTGACAGATTTGAAGTCGTTTGGGTTGTTCATTTCAGACAAATGACTCCTCCCTCCATCGAATGACTCAAAATCCGTCATGTGACGCCATTTAAACAAATGGGATTGGTCGATTCTCGCTATCTCGTCTCGTCTTGTCCAAAATAATGGAATCAGCGCCCTGATCCTCTCCACTCTCTGGCTGTTCCAGTATAAGTGATGCTACCTGGTATGCCTTTCGGCATGCAGGGCACGAGATTTAGCAGTTAATTTACAGGATAGAGTTGAGATGAGAAAGAACACAACGAACTTGATTTAGCAGTAATTTCTTGGAGGGAAAATATCTCAGGATAAAAGGAGGGAAGATAACATGGGTCCTGGGTCGGGTCGACCTGACTCGACCCGACCTCCAAAGAGAAACATTTTAAATAACAGGAAACCCCTCGGGCATAAGGCCCAGGGGCCCCTTTTCTTACTCACATTATTTTTGACTTTCCACGACAAGCGCACACTTAGAAGTGAGAAACAAAGATTGAGTGTCGGCGATCCACAGGTGGCCAACCGGGGGTAGCGTCCTTTCTTGAAGGAGTGCCGTGATTGGCTTTCTGGATCACATGACCACTACCTCCGACTACGAAGTAGAACACGGAGAGAACAAGGGCGGGATTATTTAAAAATGAGTGGGGCTCATAGCACCCTCGTTACAGTGATAACTAAAGTCTACTTCTTTCTCAGTTTTATTTGTTTCAAATTTTTATTTGTTTACGATCTGATTTCAGTTTTATAAGGACCTAGCAACCAAGTATGATAAAATCCGTTGCAGATATTGGACATACCTTCATCAAGAGTTTTCTGCAGAATTTGAGACAGAAGTGGTAGGAGAACCTGTAACAGAAATTGCTTCTTAAACACCTCTGGCAATTGCTCTGTAAAAACTATTTTCCTCTGCCATACCTACGGATCTAGTTCAACCTCATGAAATGAACTGAACATCCTTTTCAGGGAATCAATTAATTTTGTATTGTGTGATTGTGGATTAATTTGTGATTTTTTTTTTATTTCCCATAATTTATTTTGATCAAGTGATGTTTTCTTCCCGATGACATTTTTTTCAATCTAAAAAATTGATTAAAAAATAGAATAAATATCATTTTTATGACGCTAGAGCTCCGTGGATTGTAGCTATCCATGTCATTAATTTGCTTGTGTTTTCCGAGAATGTTTTGATAGTATTATTTTAGAAAGAGTTTTAAGTTCAAGGGTGGTGAGAAGTCGCTGCGTTGTTATAATTGCCGTTTATCTCCCACTGATACTCTAAATTACTGTCCCAAATGGGGCTGTTGTAAACTTTCGCTGTGAGTGTTTCATGAATTGATTCAGGTTTAAAAACCTGCAAAAATAACGATGAAGTCAATAAAAACACAAAATCCACTCCTAAACTCATGAAATGCTTTTAAATGCGCGAGTTGAATGGTGGCATTGGCCACTAATAATAATGGGAGACTTTCATTTATTAATATTGTAATTCCATAAAGAAGTGACCAATAAGAGGCAACTTTCTTTTGACACTGGTGCCAACAGGTGTCACAGTACCATTAATCGGATGTGGATCACTACTCTGGTGTCAAATTACTCTGTGAATCTTCCTTGTCAGCAAAGAGAGTGACAGAATTAAGACAGAAATCTCCCATTATTTGTGCCCAACACCACCATTAAGCTTGAGCATTTAAAAGCATTTTATGAGTTAAGGAGTAGATTTTGTGAGTTTTTAGTTGTACCATTGTTATTTTTGCAGATATTTACATCTGAAACAACCCGTGAATCGCTTACAGCAAAAGTATGCAACAGTCCCAATGCACAAAGAGCCTTTTGGTGGTGGAAGGTTTAGAATTCGTGCATGTGTCTAAATTAAGGTTTCTGAGTAACATAGTCAGAACTGAAACTTGAAATATAGGGCATTGTTGGGGGTTTTTTCAATTTTGCTCTGTTTCCGGTAAAATCTACTTTCTGTGGAGATATATTTCAGTCGTTATGTGGAAACATACCTCAACTAGTCCTGGACCGAAATCAAGTTTTTGCCATTTTCGGTATGGAGACAGTAGGACGGTTAAAAGAAGCCACCTTGAGCCCAAAAATGTCAAAAATTTACAAATTTATACGGGTTTGATGATTTAAGTCAAAATAAGTTAAGTGCGTAAAAGTCTGCTTCAAATTGAGAAAGCTTTAAGTTCCCTACAAGATGTTAGCTTTATCATGTTTTTACTTCAAAACTTTTGCCCGTCTTTTGGAACTTAGCAAAATAAAAATTAGACAAGTTTTCATGAAGTTGCGCTTTTTTTCCTTGTTTTCAGCCATAACCTACAGGCTCGCTAATCTCCAAAAAAATCTAATAGAAGCGCAAAAAAGAGCGTTTAATTTTCTACGAGCCCCAGAAACTTAAATGATCTGTATCAAAATTATCTTGATTGTTGCGAAAACTCGTGAAAAGTTTCCTTTTTTATTGTTGAGGTAATAATTTTAGTACTTGACACAAGTTGTGGCAAAATCGTGTGTTTTATGATTGATCAAGGTGAAATTATAAACTAAATCTCCGATGAGGGATGATTCCGCTTTTTCCAAGCAATAAAAGAAAGAAATAACAGTTAGGATAAAATTTAATTTAACTACACTAATCTACCATGTACAACTTTTATTTCACATACAACAATGATAAATTAACCTAAACATCAACGCTTATAGGTAGAATGTACTATGAAACCAAAGTATTTTCAAGGACGCAATTTTCAGTCTGGAGACTCGACCTTTCTTTTCCTGCCGACGAAAGCTACTGATTCTTTGTTATTTATAGCAGGTCATATTTATATTAAATTGATAATACTCAGGTTTTATAGTATGCTCTAGTTTTTGATATCGGAAAAAAAAAAAAATCAACGCTTAAAAAAATTACAATAGTTAACAGTCACAATCTCCGAAAAAAGTTGTGCGGAACAGCACCAGATACAAGGAACCATAACCTTAAATTCATTCGTTCATTTTTTGGATGATTAAAATGAACGGACAAATAACAAAAAGAATATAAAAGATAGAAAAACAAAGTTTCGTTTGTTCTGAAATGCTGTTATCAATTATACTGTTGAATATTCGCAAACAACATCATGAGCAAAGCTATCTTGTCACTTGAAAATGGAAACAGTGAAGAGCGAGCTGAGAACATTTCTTGAAGAAGAGCACTATATAACAGGTAAGCTCTTCCGAAGAAATTTTCATTATACCTCAATGATAATTTACTGGAATGAGCAGACTCAACATTTTATGGATCCCTCTTCAGACAATGTCTTCAATTTCGGTGCTACAAAGTCTGCGATAAGTTCTAACAGGACTTCCTCAAACTATGTTCGGACAAAGTTTTATAGTTGCTCAATGTTTGGATCTCTATCAAACCCTGAAACATCTCTTCCAGTTTTCAAGAGTTCATTTGGCTTCTGAGCTCATATACGGTTATTTTGACTCCCTTTAAAATTTTGAAAATGGGCATTTATGATGTCTATAAAGCAGATTTGGGCAACCAACTAATGAAAAATAATGAAATGAATCTGGCAACACTGAGAACTGGGTTTGCTACCTAAGTTGAGGAAAGGAAAACACTCCAAAGGTATAGGTCAATTGTAGAATTATTCGTAGATTAATTCGATTGACTCGGTGTTGCCTGACTCACCGAATAATTTCCGAATTATTTTTGCCCAACTCTGCTTTAGAGTAAAGGGTGGTGTTTCACTCCTTTTCATAATTTTGAACAGGTACAAGGTTCAGGTGGACATAGAAAGGTGACAGCCTTCATGACCTTTTTCACGGAGGTCGGAAGTTTGACCAGATCATGAAGAGGAATCGTAAGATTGAAACATGAAGTGTGAAACGCCAAAAATTGAGGGTGGGGTAAAACATTCCTCTAGTCTGAAATTACCTAAGACTGCTAATTTAAGCTTTGTTTCCTTACATAATATAATTTAATGTAAATTTGCATAGCTATAACACCAATATTGTTTTGACTTTTGGCGAAAGAAATATGGTGACAGAAAATCTGCTTCATTTGCAGGTACGCATTTATGCAATATTCAACAAAAAATACTTCAGTCAATGTCAATGTAGAGTTGTGGCTCGTTATTGGTTCATGGACACCTCACCTTTCATATGACCTAATTATAAATTTACCCCTGTTGCAATTTAAAGATTAATCACTCAATAAGGCAAATTATCCTTTCAATCTAGTTGACTATTTTTCTCATTTTTTGCCTCTTTTTAGTTTCTCACAATCTCTGTTTTCTGATCGGCTAATTTTCTTGAAAATTTCTCTTGCTGGCTGCTTCTGCCCCTGTTTTTATACATCCAACTTGCTAGAGTTTGTAATTTTGTGTAACATATTATCACAGGGTCTACATGGAAAAATCTGAGAATTTAATATGTCAGGAAAAAATTGGTTCATCTTTGTTGCAAATTGCATAAATGTAGGGTGGTACGTACAGTCAGCAATTCTTTCAATTGTGTTGGCTATTTTCTCTGAAACCAAGCGAAAACAGTATTTTCAATGAACCTCCCTGATAAACAGTTCTGTCTACCAAGGAATTTCCCCGAAAATAATTTGGGAAAGCAAGGATTTTGGGAAAGATGAGACACCTTAAATGTAAGAATGTTGAACAGCTGACCATTATTACTATCCTCATTGAGTTACAACAGTGGTGTTAAGATGGCAAAGTTAAGTCATGAAAGCAGTGACATCATATTGTAAACGGGATCCTGTGATCTAAGAACAATCTGCACGCCAAACAAGCTATGTCTCCATGGTTTGTGCTCAGATTTTTAAAGTTTTTTTTTACTCAGACCTGACTTGCAACATAACTATTCTCTTACTTTTCCGGGCTCTCTATAGGTCTCTGTTAACTCAGGAAAAAAATAATCAACCAATCAAAATAAACAATCAATAATAATCAATGTACTGGGCAGTTGCTCGTGAACTTTATCCCCAGATTAGAATCTTAACCTTTAGAACAGAGCTGAAGAAAACTCAGTTTCGCTCTACATAAATGTGGTGGTCAACTTCGATTACATTTTTTGAGCACACTGATTTTCAAAATTTTAGTCCTTCAGCATTTGCACTCAATCATTAAAGCATCTATGAGAGTTTTCATGGATGAGAAGAGAACCTCTCAGTCCCAGTTCAATCTCCACTTTGATGACTTGTCAAAGTTTAAAATCTTCCATCCGCTGCCATTGTAGAATCTACTCTTAATCTAGAATAAGAACCAGAGCTTCCGTTTTGCGTATAATTGGCATTCCAATTCCCTGATGATTTTACTGGTGGAGAAAAGATTACACAGTTCAGTTCAGTTTATTACTGTGATGCATGAAAATACTCGCATCTGCGTTATCTTTTCTCAAGCGGTGGAGTCGTCGATGAATTAAAAAAAAAACAGATATTTTGATAACTGAGCAGCGATTGCACCAATTGAGAAAAGATTACTGACCAGAGCCACTAATATGAACTGTGTAATCTTTTCTCAACAGATGGAATCATCGGTGAATAAAAAAATGTCATTAATTACACGCAAAACATTAGCTTGATACAAATTGAAGAATCCAGAGGACAAACATTATAGTAATCACAAAAATCAAGATTAAAGTTTACATGGTCAGGGAGGGGCGCCCATAAGGCACGAAACAGCAACTGCTATCACAGGGCCCGTATCCAAGTGAGTAGATGCGTTCCTTTTTTTCTCTTTTTTTTTTTTTTGAAATTTTAAAATAAAGCTCTTTTACCTAAAAAAAAAAAAAAAAAAAAAAAAAAAAAAAAAAAAAAAAAAAAACGAATTCTAAAAAATGTTTGGTTAAGATATGGGTGGGGTTGTGCAGTTGGGAGGGGAGGTGGAGGGGAGGTGGAGGGGAGGTGGAGGTGAGGAGTGACGGGATGCGAATGGGTTGCTTCAAGCCAGGGTTGTCGATTTGTGAGTAAACGAGGAAGTTTGTACAACCATCAATGGTTCCATCGATTAAATAAAAGATTTCTCAGTCAAGTTAAATCGTATGATGTTACCTCACAAAAAACTCAAAAATTTGATTTTTTTACCTTCCGGATCACGATGAAATGAAAGATTACACTGTCCAGTTAAATGTGTAGTATGATTATACCTCACAAAAAAACTCAGAACTTTAATTTTTTTACCTTCCGGATCAATCGATTGATGTTCCATCGATTAAATAAAAGATTAGATACACTGTCTAGTTATATATGCAGTATGGTTATACCTCACAAAAAACTCAAAACTTTGATTTTTTTCACCTTCCAAATCAATGGATGAGAACCATCCAGATGGAACATCTTTTGACAAAAAGATTACAAAGTTAACAATAGTATGACTATATCTTATGAAAGCACTCATAAACAATTGTAACAATAATCTTTTCATCTGTCGATTGAATCATCTTTGATTTCGGCAATTCTTTTGCCTACTCACAAACTGACAGCTCTGATTCAAACCTTGTTTCCTCCTTACTTTCAGCTTATAAACAAAAAACTAGGTTCTTGTAGCTTATTATCATTCATTTCCTGGACTGCTCAGTTTTTGTCTCAACCCTTTTTGTTCCAACTCTCTCGTATAAAATTTAAAACAGCAAGCAACGAAATAACAGTGCTTCAAAAGCAAAAAGATTACTTAGAGTGTTGAAATAAATGCAGTTTGCTTTTGATAGGATGAGTCACTTTTATGAGACAAGAAGAGAGACACTTGCTACTTTGAAATTGTTCTGAATTGGTGTTGCTCAGATTTTTCAAATCATAAGAAGAGGAGAAATATTAGAATTGAAAATAACGATCTCACAATATCGACTAGAACCATTTTTTTACCTTTAACGTTGTACTATGTACTATGGCCAGCGAAAGAAATGCCTTACATCAAAATTGTTCTTGATCAATTTTTCTATTATTTTCCGAAGAGTTTTTGGTTTTTTTAGGCATTCTTTCAAGTGGCAATCATGTTAAGATGATTCCAGGATTGATTGGTTCCAACCGTTGACACCATATCACGCAGTTCAAAAAGACAACAGTTTTTGGCTAAAATTGACGAATTTACGCTAAAAACACAAATTTGAGGAGTGTCAGCACCTGCAAGCATACTTCAGAATGGTACCTTGAAAGTTTCAAGCTGAAACACTCAAAAGTAAAGCCGGAAATTATGAAATACGAAAATTCCCACAAGCCTCAATGAGTGCGAGTGAGACAGACAGACGTATTATCACTCCCACTCACTAAGCTTATGGCGAAATGAATTTCATAATTAAGGGCTTTAATTCTAAACCGATTTCGCTTGTTTTGGGCTCAAAAAATCCTTATCAAAATTTTGCTGATGCTGACGTTATTGGGTTTTGCGCTTAATCTATGGTTTCAGTTTAAAACGTCAAAAACGCGACTTTTCCGATAAGCGATTAGTGGCGCTATCCATCGGATTGAAATTTGGAAAAGTTTCGCCTGGAATCACCTTAAACTCTGAGATACCCGAAAACCGCAAAATTCTCAGAAATTAGCCGAGAGATTAAGGAATGAAAATTTCTTCGATGATACTTTGTTTTGCTGGTCATAGTACTTCTTCAAAGCAATTCACAGTTTAAAACTCACCCACTGTTACTGAGCCAATATCTTTAGTAGTGAATGATAAGGAGGGAAAACAAGGAAATAATTGTTAACGATGTCATATATTTTAGAGTAGAAACTCAACATCAAATATCTAACTACAGAAGCAAAGTTTCATTTCAAATTTTAACAATGAAATTAAAAAAGAAAAAAAAAAAAAAATTAATGTAATGAAAAAGGTTCCTAAATCATGGATAAGTCCGTAAGGTCGGTTATAAAAATTAAGCTTGAAGATCTCACAGCAGAGACTTTTGCTCAAATTGAGGGTATTTTTTAACAATTATGCTTCATGTATATAGAGACGAGGGCAACTCCGCAACTGCACAAAAAAGAAGAACAATTGGACTCATTTATACTAAAGGGACCCACTCAACTTTGGACGTAGCCATTTTCACTTGACTTTAATATTATTGTAAAATTAGACCTAGCGCGAAGAATTCCTCAGAATTTCCAGGAACTTTCCTTCTGTACGTTAAGTCTTGTTCCTGAAAATATCAAGCAATTTTATTTATCAGATTATTTTTAATGGAATTAAAAAATCGAGATACAACGTCGGAACGTGGCAACATCGGAATACTAGTAGGTCTGTTTAGTATAGATGTGTCCAATTGACTTTGTCTTTACTTGTGAAGTTCTAAAAAATGGTTCCTGACTGGCCAGTTTTTAACAACCTGTCTACATGATTCCATACCACTTTTTCTTTGAGCAATCAAAGTTGATTGATGAACAACTAACACATGTGTTAACTGTATTACTTTTCAGCCTCAGTTCTCCAGTTCAATCACCTCTTTATCAAAGAACAAAAACATCTTCCAATAAAAATTTTACCAATTACCATAAAATTGGTCCAAAAATAAGAATTTTCAAACTTTGTCGTTAATTTTGTTTTTTTTTACAATTATTTTGCCTAAAATCCAAATGTAGAAGCGCACATACAAACATCCACATTTTCATGAAATTCCGTCGCAATGCAAACCAAATCGATTTTGCCAATGTGGTGTAATGTTGAGCACGTAAAGAAGGCTATCAAAACATTTGATGTGAAGAAAATGCAACTATATGAAGAGTTACTTCTTCTTCTTCTTCTTTGCAAGGAATTAAAAAGAAATTGAGATTCAGTTGAGAGAATTGAGGTAACTTTTAGCATTTTGGCACGCAAATCCATTTTTTCAAAATTCCACGAGAATCTGAGCTGAGCTGGTACATTATGAATAAGTACCTTGGAACAGAAAGAGTCGACCCATCAATCACAAAGGGCAGTAGCAAGGTTCTAAAATGTTGTTTTTTATAAAGGAACTTATAGTATTTGATGAGCTGAGAACAAAAGTGCCTTCCGTTTTTTCCTATGTGTCCAGGTTTTGGAGATAAAAACGTGTAAAGTTTTAAAAAATTGTGAGCGTAGTGATGTCACTACGCGGAGTTCTCATTAAAACAATGTATTTTGGGTCAAAATCTCATCTCCAGAACAATGGGACTATTGGGACTTGATCAGAAACCAAAGGCATCCTTGTTCTCAGCTCACCAAGTACTTTCATTTCCTTTATAAGAAACACAACATTTCAGACCCTTGCAACTGCCCCATTTCTTGCAATCTCTTGGTCCTGTCGAAACAGTTTTGAAAAGGGATGATAGAATGAAGAGCAGCGTGCATGTAAGCAGCAGCTGAAGGAGGAAAACTGGTCAACGTTGAAAACAAAACAGGATTACTGGATCCAACGACCCAAAAAGAAGGGGTGGGAACAAACATGAAGAGCGGTACAGCTGCTGCTGGTATCCTGCTAATTGACTGATGAGAAGGGCTGTACGAACCACAGATTTTGAGTTCAAGTCAAACTCCAACCGAAGCTTAAGAACTCGAAGCCAACCTGAACCTTCGGCTGTTAAAAAAAGGTGAATGTTTCATCCATGATTGTCTCCTATTGAAAACTTCAAAACCATCGCAAGATCGAAACTTTCTGATTCTTCCGTTTTAGCACTGTAATCGTCGCTATTCAAAAAGTTTTAAAGATACTAAGTCTAAATTTTGCTGCCATTAGGTCAGTATAGAGTACACTGTAAGACCCAAGTATTCTCGATCAATGCTACTTATGAGAGAGCCGATTGTAACAGAAAATGTCGGCAATCAGCATATCAGGAATGTAAACATTGAGTGAGCAATCGCATTGCTTCAGTCGTGTCGTATTTGCTAGTAATTTTTTTGTTGTAAAATTAATCACGATTGTATATTTAAGGGGGTATACCACCCAAATTAAAAAAATCGTTCCTGATGACTTAGAGCCCTCAATTTTTTTTTGGTAACACATACTGATGTAAATTAGAGATCCTGAAATTTTTGTGAAGCTGGTTGCATACCTGCCCCTTAAAAAAAAATATTTCCTGAAAAAACGTTGACAACTTTCAAACAGCTTTTTTAGAGTTAGAATTGCTCAATCACCTTGGTCTTGGTCTCAAATGAAAGGTATCAGTGTCCTCTAGGGTCTCTTGTATGGACTGTTTTTTTTTTGTCGAGAGGAAGTATTTTTTTCTTAATGTTTCTTCGATGTGACATTTTTTTCATGGTTTTTTTTTTTTTTTAAACATTAATAGATATTTGAGATGTTAGGTTGAGGGCAAATCCATACAACAGTACCTAGAGCATAAAATTCTGCACATTTTAAAAAAAAACTGAAGTCTCTAGCTATCATAGTACTCGAGAAAAGCTGTTTTGAAGTTGAAAAAACAAGCGAAAAATTGATTTTTCAGTACAAGCAAATTAACAAAAAAATTTCCAATTTTCTCAATTTCGCAATGTTGACTCATAAACTTTAAAATTAATTTAAAAATACTTTCCGACCTCCTAAAAATTAAAAAAAAATATCCTTGTATTCCCTGAATTGTCCTCTACAAAATTGGTGGGGGGGGGGGGGGGGGGGGGGGGAATAAAAAAAATAAAAAAAATCGAAAAATTAGGGTGGTATACCCCCTTAAAACGGCAAAATGAGTTAATCGACATATTTTGAAAGCAGGGGACTCACAGAAGCGTGCCTCGTATGATTAGAACAACGCGCCCAAAACCTGTCTTCTAACCGTACGGTCGATTCAGCTAACCGAAAATGGCATCGTCGAGAATACTAGGGTCTTATTGTATACTCTAGGGCCTGAATAAACAAGCGTGCCAACTTTTGATAAAATTTGAAGAGTTCATTTAATACCCTCTTTGTTCATCAACTTTTATCAAAAAAAAAAAAAAAAAAAAAAAAAAAAAAAACTGGGAAATATTGATAAATTGAAAATAGGCTGTAATTTCAGAAATTTTTGAGATATGTATTGGTTTGAAAGTGATTGAAAGTTACAGTGAAGTTGAACGACTCTTTTCAACTCAAAGTCATGTATAGAACCAAAATTCCTGTTCTAAAAAAATTTAAAACAAAAAACAAAAAGAGATCTGAAAAAGATTGAACTTTTTGTCAGGTACGAACCAAACCCAAACTGACACTAAGGTTCGAATCGGTTTAAACCTACAAAGATTCGCACAGCCCTACTGATGAGTGATGCATTCAAGGCTGAAGGTAGCTAGAGTTAGTTTTAGAAGTAAAAGTGGAGCTCACCAACAACCTGAAGCAGAATTTCAATTTTCATTCCTTCAGATCCAAACATAACGAGCCTGAAACTTTGAATTTGTGACTTTAAAGCACTCTATAGCTCATTCATTTTTATTCAATTCCATTACGTGATAAGAGGGATATAGCCCATCAGCAGCATGCTCAAATGGATTTTATCAAACTGCAGAATTGCCAACCTGACATTTCTAAAATTCACCTTGACCAAAACACCTCCAAAACGAGTTTCACTGTAGATTGATAAACAGAGGACACACCATCCACTGTCAAATAACTCTGCAGTTTGACAGGCCGTCAAATTACACAATTGCTTGACAAACGGAACATCAACCAAACAGGCAACAGTTGGCTCACCTGTTGTTTGTGGTGGATTTTGGCTCACCGATGCCATTTTGACAATTCTAGCTTGAGCCTGTGCGAAGGCCTTAACTTTGAAAAAGTTGCAAAAATTGTAAGCATGCTCTGTCTTCACTTCTGAAACAAGCTGTAACGAGATTTTAGAAGGCAGGTATGAACTAGAGCTTCTCTTTGGCTGAATAAGATATAAACTCCTCGACAAGGTGTGAAATTCTACGCGAGTTAACAAAATAAGACTTTTAACCTAAGATTGGAATGACAAAAGCAAATTTCTGAATGATTTTCAGAACAAAAATTTTTATTTACCCAATTTTCTTGGCAAGACCTTCAAGCTCTTACAGGGTTGTTAACTTTAAAACAGCCTTGATTCATTAGAATTTGAGGTTATTTGTACAACATTTTGTCACAAAATGACAAATTTTCAACAATAAAATATTCTAAGAGAGAACAAAAAATTAGTTGCTACAACTGAGACGTTAGCATTTTTTTTTTTACAAAATTATCCAATGCATTTCATGCATCCTCACATTTGCTTTCATCCTTTCTGATCAAGGACAAGTAAAAATAATAAAATTTAAAGAATAATCACAACTAAAAAAAAAAAATGATGAGCATCTGAATAGAGCACTTTGATAACTCATGGTAACTTACAAGGGGAGGCCTGTTATACAGTAGGAAGAATTTGGTTTCGGTTTTCCTCAATCCAAAAGTTACCATAAAATTGCACGGAGATAGGCGCTTAAGAACTTCGATGAAGTTTGACGAGACAGTAAGGAAACCTTCCAATGCAAGAGAAAAATTAAATAGAGAAAAATAATCTATGTTACAATATTTGCTACGCTTTCCAATTAATATCTTTAACATTAACATAGAAATTTTGAGGAAGAAAAAAAAAATTAAGTAAGTAAGTACACAATTTTAACAAACATTATAAAAATGCTGAATCTTAACGATGATAAAAATGTTAACATTTCCTTAATAATCTATGTAAATTTCTGTGGTATTTAACGAAATTTAAAATTATCACGCTATAACAAAAAGTAAAACAAAATTCCAAGGACTCAACGTCTTCGGAAATGGACTCTATCCTTCGAGGGATGTACTTAAAGAAAGTTTGAAATAAACTTCAAGAGACAAGAACTGAAAGGAAGGTTTTCACTTAGGGTGACTAAGTGCTTCCGAAATGAAAAATGATGCTTACATAGGTAAGGAGGAACAACTAAAACTGAAGACTAAAATTCTGATGAGACGAGTTTTAACAAATTTGATGAATGAAACGGGGGTTCAGGATGCCCTGCCGTACAGAAGTTTCAAGATGTTGACAGCACAGAACGCCAAAAATTTGAATTTATATGAGTGAATTGAAATGAAATGAAATGTGAAAAAATGGACAGGAAAAGAAGACGTTAACTGTTAAGCTCATGAAGTGAATGATGCTCTTGTGTTTTTGGACAAGTTCACTTGGAGATCAGATGAATCAGCAAGTTAACTCTTGCATCAGTCACATGTGACTCATGACTAGTTTATAGTCATGCTGTAGGCACTACATTGATGAAAAATGCCAGTGGCGTAGCGTGCAAATTAGCAACGTTGTATTTTGTCAACGTAAACCTACGTAAAAAGACAAATTTGAGGGTGTTCAACGAACACGTAATACAGAGAAAGTTTGTTGAGTGGAACCTCCATCCTGCCCCAAAAAAATCCACTTAGCAAAAGTTCCACTTAGGAAATTGCGGTCAGAGTATGGGAAGGTTCACAGAGCTGAAAAAAAAATCCACTTGGCGAGATATTCCACTTAGAGAACGTTCTACACTACGAACTTTCACTTTAATGGATTTAAATTGAGAAAGTGCAATGTTGGCAAATTGCATGCCACGCCACTAAAAAATGCCCATATTTACTAAATTGTTCCGGTTTTTACCAGTCATTGAAAAGGATATATACAATCTTTCAGAGTCAGATTAAATGTAACAAACCACTTAGATGTTAAAATATGATAGGTGTTTACAGTGTGTTCAATCTATTTTGATGTAATGAAAAAGTAGCTCAAATTGGCAGCGAAAGATATATACCAGCTAGATGACTTTAGATAGGAGATTATATCTACAGATGGAGTGGAACTGATTCAGACACTAAAGTTAAATGTTCTTCTGGCCGATAAAATAAATTAATTTCGCGTGACTTGACCGGCGCTCAGCTGAAATTTTAGAAACTCATTTGATCATATTGATGAAGTGGCCTGTTGAGCTCTAGCGCTAAGTTTGCTCCAATTTCACAATTAGCTATTTTTTAGGCTAAAAATAGTCACTGTTGAGTAGTCATGGTTTACTTTATCATCAGAAACAGCGAAAGTTACGATTTACTCGAAAACTGCTTAACTGTTCGTAATTTTCATCCTATACTTGCATTTCAGCATTTCCGCTTATTTTTAAAAGTTTCAACAATATTTTGATGAAAATTCACACTGCTGCCATCAGGCCAATCATGCTTCCAATGTTTATGAAAATTGATGGCAGATTATCGCCATTCGAAAAATGCGAAAGAAATAAAATGTCAAAAGTTGGTATTAGAATTGATGGAAGAATGTAGAATCTCTTGAGAGAAAGCCGGCAAAGCCTAATTTTAAACAAATGATTAAAGTTACAAATCATTATTGGAGCAAAAAAAAAACAGGAGATATTGCAATCATGGATGGCTCAATAGAGGCTGCCAACGGTTTTAAGTCTATGAATGAGGTCAGAAAATTAGAAATGCACAGATTTTGTATTGATAGTATCTCAAAACTCGTAGAAGAGATTTTCATCTCTAAAAAAAATCCTTTCAAGAGCCATTTAAGGGTGAACTTTAATAGCCCCCTCTAGACGCTATAATTCATGTAAGATGATAACAGAACTTATGATAAGCACTTAAAAATAAATTACAGATCTGTTAATTTGTCTTCTATTAAACTGGAAGATTTTACAGTCACAATATACAACAATAATGATCTAAGAAATATGTACTCATTTTCATTTGCCTGTTTCACGGCACATGAAAGAATGAAAGATTAAGATTATAAATTGTTTGTACCCTGACATGGTTAGTAAGGACATTGGACCATTCAAATTGTCTTTTCACCAACCCAAAACCCATCAACAAAACAATTTAAGAGGCGACACCCAAACGTCTTGATTACTTTATTGGACAAGCAATGATAGCAAATGATAGATATCACAAACACTGCAAAGAGAAATAGACCAAAAACATTTTTATTGTTTTGTTTTTTTACAGTTTTGAAATTGTTTTCAAGTTTGGTGTCATTCAATTAAATTTATCAACTTGTAAAATGACGGTGTGCAGAATGTGCAGATCCAGGAGTTCAAAATTTGCTCACACTAAAATTAGAAGCATATTCAGTCAAATACGCATACATTAAATTACTCAAATTGATAACAAGTATCAAAATAAATACTTGTCCAAATTCAGTACATAAAGGACGAAAGTAGATTTTTCTCAAAATAAAAAATCCACGAGTCAAAGAAAGTATAACCAAAGAACAGTTTTCGTAGAGATATGCAAGTTTAAATTTTTTTAACAACTGGCTGACTACAGAAAAAAGTGTCACCAAAGATTAGAAAGGATTGACAGCAATTTCTCCTCTTTTTTTCCCCTCAAAATTTCATCAGGAAAATTGTAAAATATAGAAAGTATTTTTTGCTCAATGAAAAATTAACATTTCGAATAAATGTTTTCTGCAGTTTGCACAAGCCACATGTTGTTCCTTGACAGTCAAAATTTTACTTTCAGAAATTACTTCGCTCTTATAATTGAAGAAGAAAATTTAGGTAAGCTCTTTATCACTCTCGAAAATTTTTTACCACACCTAGAAGAGGTAGTGTAGACTGCAGAAAGGTTCAAATTCAAACATGATCAGTACTCGAGCAATTTTTACAGCAGAGAGAGAGAGAGGTCACCAATGCTCATAGCTAGCAAAAATTCAAGGAGGTCTCCGAAGCATTTATAAAATTTCTAAAGAGGAGATGAAAAATGAATTTCATGGAGAAAAAAAAAACAATAACAAATGATATACTCAGCGAGGAGAGCTTCGAAATCTTATAAAATGACCTTTTCTCAGAAATTTTTAAAAACGAGATAGTTTGAGCTGATATACTTAGGCTAATCACAAAGAATTGAAATAGACTTTAATAGGATAATAATAATATCTAACGGTATTTAGATATTATCAACAGTTGAAGATAAAACAGCACTGCAGAAATTTTCAGGACACTAATGACTGAAATATAGTTCATTGAGAAATCAGATGACTAATTTTCTATAGTTTGGTTTAAAGACAATTTTTAGAGAGAATTTCAGTGCTGGGTTAGCTCTTGGTTTGACTTTCACTAAAATCAACAGAATAAGTACAGTTAGCAATTCTTTAATTTTCTTTGAACATTGTGTAGAATGAAATGCACAAACATACACACACTTCTGGATTAACAGTGGGACGGTTGCCAAATTGAGCTGAAAAATCTTTATATTTTACATTGATTTAAATGGGCAGTCTGAAATACTGCAGCCATTTTTGGCAAAAAAAAAATAAATAAATACACACTTTACATTTAAACAAACAGGAAATTTGTTTATTTTTTGCCAAATTTGGCAGCAGTGGTTTAAAAATTTCTCTGCATAATTTGGTAACCATGTAGTGAGATTCAAAAGAGATGTTTCAACTAAACAATACAATTTGCATGACTGGTTACTGTGATGTTCAAATTGCTGAGTTCATTGCTAATTTGATAAAAAAAAAAAAAAAAAAAAAAAAAAAAAAAAATAAAGAAAAAATTAAAAAGAAAATAAGAAAAATAAATTAATAAACAAATGAATAAAAATAAATAAATAAATAAATAAATAATAATAAAAAAATTAAACCTAAGAATAATTATTTAATAATAAAAACAGTCAAAATATTAAAATATGGTTCAACAAATAAGTCAGAAATAACAGTGAACATTGAAAAATATACGAATATTACTCGTAAATAACTTGAAATAAAACAAATCTCAATCACAAACATTCAAACCAAAGCACTTGAATATACTCCATAAAATGTTTGAGTACTTTGGTTTATATCACATTATTGTTGACAGCACAGTGCGACTTGTGATGTAACACAGGCCAATTCAAATTCTAAAAAATTCAACAAAATGACAAATAATTAACATGAGAAAAGTTGGAGGAAAATAAAACTTTTAAGAAAGAAAAAAGAAAAGAGAGAGGAAAGATTAAAACAAAGAGGAAAACAAAAAAAATGGTAACATAATAACCAGGTGCATGATGGAATCCAACAGACACTCAATTATTGAATGACATTCAAACGATTTCTTTTTGCTTCCTCTTCGTTAATTCGACTGTTAATGAAGAACCTTGCGGATGCTATTGCAGTTGGTGATCCTTGAATTTTGACGACTCTATCTTGCGTTCCAGGAGCGTAGGTTCCTTTTTTGGAAATTTGAATAGTGGCGCCGCTCTGCTGCTGAATTTCTACTAGTGATCGACCACCGGGTCCTAAGATTGCTCCGACAATCAATTCTGGAATATTTATCTCTTCTTTTTTCACTTCTTTTGGCGCTTCTATTTGACCTAATCCAAATGAATTATTGTTGATTGAAATGGAGGGTGAAATTGAGGCTGGTCGGAATGCATCGAAACACTTGCCAAAGTCTATGGATCCACGGTTTGAGGGCGTTGTTCCAATAGGTCCAAATACTCCCCCGACGGCATGAGCAGGGGTTGCATCCATCGGAGCAACATTATAAAAGTTTGCAGGAGGTCCAGTTGGAGTCGTTCCTAATCCTAGACCTAAACCTAAAATTCCATACCTGAAATCAGAGAGACTTTCGTTTAGGACAATTTGACACATCAATTTCAGCCAACGGAGTAGTTTTACTGATAATAATAATTTATAGATCCTTGTAGAGCTGATACTTTTGGAACACTTTACGGAACCTTGACGTTAGTGCAATTCTCCCCCCCCCCCCCGAAAAATGCTTTTATAGCCTTCCTCGCTGATGGTTGAGAGGGCATAAGAGACTCCCCCATTCCGAAGTAGCCGTACTCACCAAAACTAGTGCAATTCTAAAAGATTTCATTTCCAATTGTAGAGGTGTTCGAGTACTCGAAAAATACTCGAATTTCGAGTATTTAGATACTCAAAAACTCGACTCAAACGAAAAATGAATTTGAGTCATTTTGGAGTATTTGAAAATAACCATGTTTGCGTGTTAAAAATCAGAGTTCGTAAAATTCGTTTTATCCTGCCTGAATTCGTGCATCTCTTTCCCTCATTTCGCGAAGACTCCACAGTCTGTGAAACACTGAAGAACAAAATCCACTACTCCTTCTGACATTGAGGTTAGGAACACAGCTCAAAACAAGATGGCATTAGCAGTTGCTTAAAATGCGGTTGGTAACACTGGATTGGAGTTTGTTTACATTTCAACTACGTCATTACCGGAACAGGTAAACATTGAATTAAATCCTTGTCCTCATCATTTTCTAAACAAATTGTTTGTTATAAAGCAAAATAAAATTTGAAATTGCTCAAATCTATTAACTTTTTTCGTCCTTTTTCCTCCCTTCAATAATGAATAATGAATGGGGGTATAACGACCAGTATAGGTATTTTCAGCTCTTTCTGGTTTTTCAGCTCTAGAGAACTTTCCGTCCTATTTTGCATTTTTGCGATTAATCGAACTCGAACTCGAAACTCGAAAAAATAGGCAAAACTCGACTTGACTTGACTCGAACCAAAATTTCAATACTCGAACACCTCTATCCAATTGTTAAAATTTCTTGCTGAAAGAAAACATCCAAACTTTCTGGACCTTCCAAGTCTCACCTGCTCCATTTGAACCCAATTATTTACCAAAGGATGTTTAGGCATTTGAATATTTTCAGGAGCTAAAACACACATGGACAACCTTTCATTGGAACACCTAAAGACCACAAATTTTAATCAGCTACTGTAGCACCATCTCTTGACGCGCACGCTTAGTAGGGGTAACATATTGTTTTATGACTAACAAAAGAAAGTACCCAGGTAGAAATTTTTACTCTACATGTATCTCAGCATTCTTTAATTAATTTTGCGGCTTTCAAGCGTTTAAGAGCTACGCATAGTGACCTTAACCCATTGACATTTACAGACGAGTCTGTCTCATCCTCATTCTTCTGGGACAAATATGCATAGAAGAGTCTCACTCGTCCAGTTACTAAGCAACCAATAACATCATAGTTCTTCATTTTCTGAGAAATGGCGCCACAGGCATTGATCAAGGACACAGTAGCCAACTTTTTACAGTTTTTTCTTTCTTCTTACATTGGTAGAACTGATATATGTCGAGAGAACTTAATCTCAAAATTTTCTTGAGTTTTGAAAACAAAAACAAGCACTTGTGTGTATATTACCAGTGTTATGTATAAATCTTACTCTCAAGGAAAAAATAGATAAATAAATAAAAATTGGCTGGGGAACGTTTGGGAACTGAAAATAACATCTAGTAAAAGAATGAGCATTTTACCCTGAAATTCAATAGTATCTTCTTCACAAGTACAAAAAAATAAAAAATGGACTGGGGAACTGTTGGAAACTGAAAATAACATCAAATCTTAGCTTGGGCGTTTCACCCTAAATTTAATTAGGATTTCTGAGCGCGGCAGGCAAAAAAAATTCACATGTCAATGGGTTAGTTTCCCACCACCTCCCTAGATTCTGCTATGATAAGATCTAATATTAGTTATTACCTTGCAAGTGTTGTCATGGCACTTGCGATTTGCGAGGTAGCATGTTCGGAATATCCAGTGACTCGCAACATATTTTTGATCTGTTCGACCAACTGGACGGTTACAGCAGCGTTTAGCCCAGGCGTAGCGGCAGGTCCATTAATATTCAGTGTAAGATTAAGTCCCCCAGTAGCGCCAATAACTGTGGCTGTAATAGAACAAAAGGGTTAGAGAGAGCCAGACACAAGGTTTTTTTTTACTGAAAAAGTGAGAAACAGATAAACACAGTAGCGACTTGTGCAATTTGGCAACAATGTTTTTCCTACATTTGAATCTATGTACTAGCAATCGCAAAAGTTTTGACAGTTAAGAATAGACAGTCTGGCCAAAAGTTCTGTCCCTCGCTAAAATCAAGATGGCAGCTAAATAATTGAAAAAAAGTATATATAACTATGCATATTCTGAAAGCTCATATCAAGAGCTACAAAACCACATTTATTAAATTTTTATTGCATTACTCAGTTGCTCACATGAGAGGAAAGACGAGATCAACCTCAACATGCCAAATAATAATGCTCAGTAGATATGAGTGCAGCCATCTTTTCATTCGACATTATCCGATACTAACCCAAGAATCAGATAGGCAAATTATGATAAGATCATATCAGCATACTCTGCTCAGTATGCAGATCCCAAAACACGACCAATGCAATCATCAAAGTGTTTATTTTAGTGACGCTTTCGATGCAATTATGGGAGTGGAAATTCCACTCGAGACCATCCGAGCCGCAATCGACCAGTTCCCCGTAAGATTGAGTCAATGCATCGAGAAGGAAGGAGATCACTTTGAATGACCCTAAAGACCAAGAAATTAAATTTATTCTGGTAAGAGATAAATACATAATGATATGCTTCTTAAAAAATCATCCTTTTCTTGTTTTTTCCTTCTTTTCTTTTCATTCACTAATAAGTCATGAACATTCTCAAGAGCTCAAAAATAAGCATCGTTATTTGGCATGTCGAGGTTGATCTCGTTTTTCCTCTCGTGTGAGCAACTGAATAATGCCATAAAAATTTAATAAACATACTTTTGTAGCTCTTGATATGAGCTTTCAGAATATAAATAGTTATATATACTTTTTTTCAATAGTTTAGCCACCATCTTGATTTTAGCGAGAAACAGAAATTTTGGCCAGACTGTGTATACTATGACTTTCAAAAGAAATTGTTCTAATAGAAGATTTGATTCCTCCACGCAGTGGCGTAGCGTGCAATTTGGCAACGTTTTAATGTGTCCATTTAAATCCATTAAAAATATCGACTTACTGGGTGTTCGGTGAACACCTTCGCATTTGACCTTTTGCATGGGTTTAAATGGACTAATACAATGTTGCCAAATTGCACGCTACGCCACTGCCTCCATGTCTTGAACAGTTTCAAAAGAATTTTGCAGTTTTCAGGGATTTCAGAGTCTAACAGAATTGCCACTTGAAAGAATGTCTTAAGAAATCTAAAACACTTTGGAAAGTAATGGACAAAATTGTTAAAGGCAGTTTTTAATCTGAGGAAGTTCTTTGGAAGGTCATAGTACACGGAGCCCAGAAGATTACTTTGATTACATGAGTATTCATCACTTATTTTGAATTCTTGACAGTCAAATTTATTACGTTTGATAGCACAACAAATGACTGTTTTACACAAAGTTAAATGGGAGAAAAAACATGGTTACCAGATTGCACGAGCCGCCACTGGATAGACATCTTACCAGGAAAAAAATTACCTTCAGACCAAAGGACCTCGCACAAGCCTCAGGGACTATGATTCCAAATGGATTTTGGATCAAATTGGTGCAATTTCATTTGTCTCACCACGCTTAGCACAAATTTACACAGCGATAAAACATTTTAATGTAACGTTTATCCACAAATCACTATAGTTTAGAGTGGAGAGGTGGTGGGGTAAGAGAACCGCTGTTCTTGTTCTTGGTATTCAAGAGGGTCAGACGCTCTTTCTTCAGAGGTCTCACTGAGAGAGAGAGGAAAAACAAAATGGTGAGTGAGAGAGAAAGAGAGAGAGAGAGAGAGAGAGAGAGAGAGAGAGAGAGAGAGAGAGAGAGAGAGAGAGAGAGAGAGAGAGAGAGAGAGAGAGAGAGAGAGAGAAAGAGAGAGAGAGTGAAGATAAAGAGAAAGCTGGACAAGGTGTCATAACAAAGGGAGGGACCTCCCTTTAGAGGTCTCACTGAGAGAGAGAGAGGAAAAACAAAATGGTGAGAGAGAGAAAGCTGGACAAGGTGCGATAACAGAGGGGGGCTGCCCTGTAACTGAGTTTTGAGAGACTAATTTAGTGACGAGCAGGAAATTTAAAATCCAGATGTTTGGTTGGCTCAGATGCTTTTTTTCATCTTGAAACCAGCATCCGATAGATCAATTTAAAATTTCCCACTTCTCGCTAAAACAGTCTAGAGGAGTAGAGGGAAATATGAGTACCAGCAGCAAAGTACATACGCTCACAGACTTGACAAAAATAAACATCGATATGATCAAAGCTCCTGAGCGTATGTGTCCTACCCAGTCAAGTTAAAGAAACTGGTCACAAGTTGCTTGTGCTCAACCACAACTCCACTCAAAACTTTCAAATGCTTCGGCAGAAAAAATGACAAATTAAAATGTTTTAGTGTTGCAAGAACAACTGCTGAGAATGACGATATGATACCAGTTTAATCAAAAATCAACCGAAAACCATAACATATCAGGTTTGCGCAGGGTCCTTCAGCTCAAACCGCCCACAATTGTTGCCTGAGATGCTGTTAAGCAGGGCCCAATAAATCTTCAGGATAGGCGGTCCCCGCAATATGTTGGATGGTGAGCGTTTACGTATGGTTTTAAATGGCCGTACGTGCTCACCGATCATCTGCGAGCAGGACTGTCTATCCCTAACATTTATTGGGCCCAGGACTGTATCAACATTTTGCACTGGAAGAACAAGTTTATTGGGTGAAAATATGCAAGAAAAACGACCAATACACTGAAGGCCATTTACTTGAAAAAAGTAATCAAGCATAACATTTCAATAGAGTCGATAATCAGAAATCCGATTTAATTTCTAACAGACTCATTGCCAGCAAACAGCTGAGCTTTAGATTGCTTTTGAATCAAAATTTGTAAGTTCCTAAAGTTAAGTTCCAAAATTTTAGTCGGAATAAGATCTTAGACGAAGCGGAGTTTTTCTGGAAAATATAAATCCAGGCGGTCTTTTTTTTATTTACTTGGCCGGGTGGCTACCGCCACTTATGATTATTTTGTCAAACCAGAAAGAAGAACAGAGACCATGGATATTGCAGTGCTGTTATGGCCCCGCATCAAAACACTTTTTATCAAAATAACTTTTACATTTAGGAACTTTTTGGTGCGGGTAATCACTATCCTTACATATTTTAAAAAATAGTGCTTGCAGTTACAGAACCTTGAAACAAGTCACACTAATGTAGTTAAACTTGACGATGCAAAACGGCTATAAAAAGCTGCTTTGATGATCATTTTGCATTTTCAGCCATCAAAAGAGGTGGATTTGGTCTAAAGGCAGAGTTTGTTAGATATATAAATAAAAACAGAATGTATATCTGTGGATTGATTTAAAAGTTTTTCCCCAGTAAAACGGAGCAAATATTTCCTCTTAAAATCGTAAAAAGTGCAATTTCAGAGACGTGTCTTCAGCTTGAGAATCCTCAAATCAGGGTTTACAAGTGTAAGGCTTGACCCATTCAAAACCTTGCTAATTCAATGAAACTAATAAGCCTTGACTTGATAAATCTCAAGTTAAAAAGACGTTTCTGAATTACACAGTAATTTTCATTGATTTAAAAAACTCGGGGGATTAAAAAAAGCGTTTCTTTCCTATCATAGCTCTAATATAAAAGCCTGCCTAGCGATAACATGTTTCTATAACTTGCGCTATCAAACCCAACATTTTTGATAGTCAAAAATTCGAGATAAGAGATCAATCCTGTGAAATCAAAACAGCCTTAAGCGCTCTGTATGTATTCTTGACTATCAAAACATTTGGTATTAATAGTACAAGCACAAAAAAAAAAAACTCGAAATTGGTAACGCTAAAAATAAACTTGATTTTAAAACTTGCTGCGCTGATCATACAATCCCCAAATCAGACTAAAAGAGGGAAAATACTTACTAACTAGTCAAAGGGAAATTTATGAGGGGAGTTTTTTAATTGTTCATTGATAATTACAGGGCGTGTTTTAGAGGTCATAATAAGACTTTGTTCCCTAGAAACTTGCATCCAAAAATGCTCCCCTGCAGAGCTAGAGCCCCCCAAAAGTTCTTTAAAGTTAGATTAAAAGGTTGCAAGAGATGTGAGTCGGAAAAACAGCAAATGAAGCAGACTGACACAAGATCAAGAGTATTTTTGGTGAAAGCAAAAAGAGTTGGAGCATGAAACTGCATGAATACTGAATCAAAGCGAATCAAGGTAGCTTTAATGAGCATTTTTCTCTATGTAAAAGTTTTTAGGATTAAACGTTTCCTCATAAATAATAAGTGAATTACTTTTGATTCAAGTTACTCCAATATCATCTATACACTATATCGGAGCCCAGGCGGTTTTGAGGTTTGGAGAAGCGGTCAGCATTTTACAGAGAGGCTCTTACGGGAGTTACCAGGTTTTTAGAGATTTACGCTTTTTTGAGCCTTCTCCCGACCGAAAATCAATTTATTTTTCAGAGGTAATGTTTCTCTTGATCTGCTGAACAATTTAGATAAAAGTATGGAAAAAAAATTTGAAAACAAATTCAATTTTTTTTTTTAAATTGATCAGCTTAAAAAGAGGTACAAGATCTCACCAGTAAAAAAAAAACGATCTTCGATCGGGGAAAAGGCTCAAAATCTAAAAAAACCGGGTAACTCCCATAAGCGCCCATGTAAAATCCAGACCACTGTGACCTAACCTCGAAATTGTGCGAATTCTGATATGTTCTATAGCATAGCTGATATTGGTTACTCTTGAATAAGATTACATTCACCTTGAGACTAAAAGTAAAGAATGGTGTAAAAATAGGTCTGTGCTTTTCCCAACTTTTGCATGAAGAAGAAAAATGTCTTAAGGGCTATTTATCCTAGTTTTGGAACCAAAACTATTTTTGCAAGAACTAGGGTTGTAGAAATTAAGATCATAATCTATGCAGGAAATTTCAGACTGCGTGAATTTAAAAATAACCTTTACCAGTCTACTGACTGAAAATGTTAAGACTACAGAACTCGGAAGTCATTACTTCATTTCTTTCCTACTCAAAAGTTGACTTCGAAAACTTGGAAAATGGAGTGGGCGCTTAGAAAAGCACATGTTAATGCCTTTCTGGCTGAGAATTGGTCAAAATTCTTAAAACTGAATGATTCAACCTAGGGTTCTCTTTTCTTGCCCTATTTTGCCATAGTTTACCATTGAAATAAAATACTACACAACTGATGGAACAAGTAGCTTTTGTGAAAAATTCACAAATTGCAAAGATTGGTTCAAACATCAAAAAAAGTTCAAACAAAGCTGAAAGAACGAAAAGGAAAAATGAATGGACTCAAACATTTTTACCTGAGATACTACAGACCATATTTTCAGGGACTTTGAAAAAAAATTACTCGCAAGAGTATATTTGGAATAATTATCAAGTACTAACACTCCTCTTTTTCTTGAAAAATTCTATTTGATTGCCGAAACCTACTGTCAATAGATCAGCGGCACACTTTGGCTGATTTTCTTTAAAGGTTCAAATATTAAATGTCCATTCAGTAAGCTGGCAAAGGTTCCGAGATTACTACTTCTCCATTAACATTGGTTCTCGAGTCAAAATTAGAAGGAGAAAAATGAGTTGATAGAAATGAGAAATGAAAAATGATTATGAACAATGATAATGTACAGTTGGATGATGTAGGTGAGAGGTTTGCGTACGGCGAGCCAGTCGGATTGAAGTTGGCCACAGGTCCATTCATTTCTGCATAACTTAGGTTTAAACATGAACTACTTTGAGGATCCTCCATAATCTTGGCTAAAACTAATTCTAATGCCCGTTTATCGGCATCCAAATCACCTGTAAAAAGAAATTCATTCAAAAGTTAATTATGAGTAAATTGATGATGCAAATAATCAAACAAACAACATCATCCGCAGAAGTTCGGAACGAAGCCAAAGGGTGCAAAATGTGCCCGATCTGCAGATCGCGTGAAAGTGAGAAAATTTACCCAATCTTTTTTTTTTTCTTTTTAATAACTATAAAATTTTTCAGGAAAAATAGCCTCCAAAATTCAAAAAAATTGGGTCGCTCAGCATATACAGACCATACAGTGTTAAATTATGCAAAAAAAATACAAACAAAAAACTTAAGTAAACTTTTCTCATTTTCGTGTAAGGAAAAAGACCTGGATCGCGTGAAACACCAGAAGTTTTGGAACATTTGGCACCCCTGGCGGATGGCTGAAACATAGCTTTAAATGGTTAAAATAAAAATTTGCATCTCTCGCCACAGAAAACCATGAAAAATATTTAAAAACTAGTCATTCATCTTTCAAAAACTGATATCAGGTGTTCCAGCGGTCAGAAATTGATTTCTACGGTTAGTTTGGCTTAATGTGATAAGCACTCTTCAGGGAGCTCTTTTTAGGAGATGCCCTTATTTAGAGCTCCAACTGCAATATCCCAAACTGTATTCTTTGAAATCAATTTCTGATCATGCAAGAGCACCTGAAATCAGTTTTTGAACGATAAATTGATGAGTTCTTTGGTACAAGGGCGGATTAAACAGAGGGTGTGCTCGAGCTCAAAAGTCCTGATTTCAAATTGTTATTGCGAGAAACTCTGATGAGGAAAACTGGGTTTTCATAAACATCTGACAATCAGAGCAAACAGTTGAATCGTCAGATGATTAAGAGAACCAAATCCAACACTTCATACCTACTCACGTTATAACCTTTTGAAATCAGGTTTTTTAAGCACAAGTACACCCACTGTTTTATCTGCCTTTCCACAGAAAAACTCCTCAATTTCAGGTCTGAAGTAATTTTCATAATTTTCAGCCACGAGAAACGAATTTTGATTTTAGCCGTAGCTCCGACTCCGAACTCACAGCTCAACTTACTGATGATTGATCCATTGAAATCATCATTTTGTTGATTTAGCATGTTGCTATTCTATTTACATCATTGACTCCGTAAACCCACAACTGACTGGTCATTTTAAAAAATTGTTTCAGCGATAGATACATTGATGTATAAATTTATCAATAGCAGGCTCTGATTCCAAACAAAATATGGTTTAACATAATATTCCAATGATTAAAATGATCTTGAGTGTGATTTTTATAAATATTCCTAGGCAACACCCCTTATGCGCTTATTCTAAGCGAGTAGCACTCCTAGAGGTGAAACTGTGGAAGTTGAGTGAAGCGAGCAATGCTATCCATTGGAAAATGCCGCAAGCTTGAGCATCGTCGCGTAGCAGTCATTTTGTTGCTGAGTTACAAGTAGATTGGTGTTCAAAATCTGGACAAATCTGACTCATACAATGATACCAATGGGTTAAATCATTGAAATTAACAGTTCATAACAGGTAAGCACGGATGGGCACAATTACTTCTGAGAAAACTCACAATTGAGGAGTTGGGATTAAGAACACAATTTCTACAGAAGGATGGCCTCTTCACTCGACCATATTTTTCACCAAGGATAGTTTGTTAAAAAAAAAAAAAAAAAAAAAAAACTCTTCAACAGTGAATGAGGAAATGAAAATGTTTGAAAACTCACCACTAATAGTAATACACCTCTCTTGTAAAGTGCCTTCTTTCGCCTTCTGAGAGAGCTGTACATAAGCACCAGTTTCTTCTTTAATTTGTTTTATGTATGCACCACCTTTACCGATGATCATACCTGCTGTGCTATTTGGTACCAGTATTTTCAGCTGCAACAAAGAAATTAAAAAGTTATTATGGGCTGAATTTTGCTACGAGCAAGACTGTTCAGAGGCGTGCCGTGGTTTCCAGAGAGGGGGGGCAAGAATGCTATCTTGCCGCCCTCCGGGAATTGGCGCCCCTCAAAATTATAAATTTGATTACTTTTTTTTTTTTGCTTGCTACACACTGATTTGCTACCCTCTGTGATTCATTTTGAAATTCGATGACCCTTTTTTTTGGTTTGTCATTCTGGTTTTGCCGCCCTCGAAGAGTACCGCTCAGGGCAAGGGTACCCACATGGCACGCCCTTGGTACAGTTTTAGGACAAAAAGTACCGGTTCATCAATGAGGACCTGCCGTTCAACAGAAAGAGGCAGCTACCCTAATCCCAGTTAGAATTAATACTCCAACTCCTGCAGGTCAATATCATTTACTTCGACGTTAAATTGATAGTTAAGGGGGTAGACCGGTCAAAAAATGAAAACACCTTTCCTGATGACTAGGAGGCTCAAATTTTTTTTTAGAAAAACGTACCGATGTTAGGTAAATTTGAAATTTCCAACTTTTTGTTGTGCGGGTTGCCTAACTGCCCCTTAGATTAAAGATATTCCGAAAAAAAGGTAGCTGACCAAAAAACAGCTTTTCTTGAGCATGGGTTGCCCAACCAACTTGTCTTTTGGCTTAGAAGAAAGATCATTAAGTACGTCCTTTAGGCGGGTACGCATTTTTTTTTTTTTAAAGCTAATTATTTTAATTTTCAAAAAAAAAATTTTAACAAATTTTTTATTTAAAGATTCATAGTTGATCAAGTTATTCAATTCAAGCCAAACGGGATGGATAGATCAACGATTTTGTGGAAATGAATAGAAAGCGAAGATCAATTTTCACAGTTGCTTCAAACATTTTCGACTGCTTGAAGGGAAAAGAAGTTCATAAAATTGAGGACATTTTCACAAAAGACGTAAATTTTCTCAATTTTGTGGAACTTTGCTCAACTTCTGGAAAGAGCAATAATTTTGTGGAAATGTATAGAAATTAAAGATCAACTTCCACAGTTGCTTCAAAGATTTTCGACTGATTGGAGGGAAGATTTTAGGGAAATTGTTTGCAAAGAAAAATATAGAGGGGGGGGGGGGGGGGGGGGCAGAATAAAGATCGACAATCATACTTGCAGAGTGCAAATGCTTATAAATTGTAAGTAGAAATAAGGAGAGAAACAAGGAAGAAATCTTCCAAGATTGAGGTAAGACAGAGGAAATGTAATGGATGCAGCTAGAAGGATTAGAAGGGGGTAAGGGAGGGGGGACTGTGCGAGCAGAGAAAAAAAGTGAAGCCAAAAAAAAAAAAAAAAAAATCTCAATGAGAAATAAGAATTGATGAAAAAAAAAAAACAACAACAACATTTGACAGAGAGGAGAAGTTTTTGTACTCAAAAAAGTAACAGTGGAAGTCCAACTTCCTGGTTGAGCTACAAACCTGTTTCTCTCGTTCAGATTCAAGGCCAAGTTTACCTCCTCCCAATTCAGGTTTTTCTCGAATTGTCTCCATGATGAAGCTAACAGTAGCCATGATTGATTCGGCTGTTCCACTAATAATGCAGACCCTCTCTGTGGTCCCTGCAAATTATAATAAAACATTTATTTTCTTACCGATCATTTATCTATGGGTATATTACAATCACTGACTGATTTTATTAGTCTCTATAATAAGTTATTGCAATTACCTTTTATTCTTTTTTATTATACTTTCATTATAATCAGTATACCTTTAGTTTACACATTTTATGAGGAGGTTGTGGTTTTAGCACATGGTTGCCAGCTTGGGCACCAAATCTGCTAGTTGCCCATCAACGTTGCCATTTTTCCGATAATTATCCGATTTTTTCAATTTGACTTAACCCTTTCACGACCAGGTTACCAAGACACATCAATGTTATCTCGCTTACAATAAGTGGGTAGTTAAATATGCTTGCATTGGAGAGCTGATTTTGCATACACCAATTATTGAAGGCACTCGAGGAAACATTTTTTTTTAAAGTATGATCAGTTTGGTGTCGCAATGGGGCTGTTGCACACTTTTGCTATAAGTGTTTTAATAGTTGCTCTGGTGTTACAACCTCCAAAAATAACAATGGCAGCGCTAAAAACTTCCAAAATCCACTCCTAAACTCAAAAAACGCTTTTATTTGCGGGAGTGTAGAAATGGCTTAGGGCAGTAATAATGGGAGATTCCCATCTAACATTACTGCAACTCTATCAAGAAGTGACCAATAAGAGACGACTTCCATTTGAAACCCGTTTCACTGGATGTCATGATACCATTCATCAGATGTGGAGCACTACTCTGATGACTCAACCTTGTCAGCATAGAGAGAGTGCCGAAATTAAGATAGGAATCTCCCATTATTAATGCCCTATGCCACCATTATACTCGCGCAAATAAAAGCGTTTACTGAGTTTAGGAGTGGATTTCGGAAGTTTTTAGTGCTGCCATCATTGTTTTTGGAGGTTTAAACACCAGAATCAACTATTAAAACACTAATAGCAAAAGAGTGCAACAGCCCCATAATTGTGAATAATTAACTGAAAATGTGTGAGGTAGATCCAGTCACAGAAACAAGTAAACCCAGACATGGTATTGAAAGGGTTAATGTAAAATTTGGAAGTATAAATGAAAAACTGGCAACATTGTTGCCAATGTAAATCAGTACAGACAGAAAACATTATTCAATGCACTCTGGCACCTATGGGACATTGAGACAAGTTGACCTGACCTTCACATCAGAAGCAAGCTTTAAAATTGGTTACAGGGTTGCCACAAGTACAGGATTCCCCAAATAATTACAGAGTGTTTGCCCCAAAAGAGAGCTTATGAAGGCAAAAACTTTGAAAACCCCGAATTTTCAAACCCTGATAATATTTTTTTTTTTTTTTTTTTAAACAAAGAACACGCGGAAAGGACAAGAGAAGTCATTTGCCAGATTGTATTTATTTTGCAACTTTTTTAATATTAAAAAAAAATATAGAAAAGGATATTTTTAATTTTTCACCGCTAAAATTCCTCGCATTGTCAGCAATTTTTAGATTTTATTCAATTTAACTGTAAAAAAATGAATAGAGAAATATAAATGCAAAAAGAGATTGAAAAAAATGTCGCTATGGCAAGTGACTTATCATGTTCTTTTTGTGTAATCTCCAAACGTAAAAAAATTCCTCCAAACACATCTTGTAGGGGCTATTCGGGGCTCTATAACGCCTCACTCTTGGAACTTTGAGAAAGATCAGCAAATTACCGAATTCATAGTAACCGCTGACATCAATTTTTTAATTTTTCTCGGGTGTTCCTTGAACACTCGGCATGTTTTGTTCTGCTAAAAATGGGCAGAGTGGGGGACTGAGCGTCTTCATGGCTCTATTCTCAGTTTTGATGGATGTAATAATTGAGGAGTTCTTCAGTAAATGGGCGGAAAAGCAAAATTATAGTTGTGAGAAAAACGCATTTCTTTGTTAAAAAAGCCTGTAGTTTCAAAAGGTTATGGAATTTTTTCAATAACTAAAATTTTTTAGATAGATCAAACCATTGGGAATAAGATGCAAGAGATCGCAAACCTCTGGCACTTACGGTTTTTTCACAATTCCGTTTTTCAAAAAACAGTTTATCTGCCCTTTTACCGGCGATCGACTTTTTGATCAATTTTTGTCAGACTTTTAACGATTTTTTTTCGCATTTAAAGCAGAGGTTGAAAAAAAATGAAGCTTGATGTTACTTATGTTGTTCCGCCGCATCTTCTGATAACCATGCGTTTGCGGTGTGCGGCGTATCGTTGATGCAATCCGTGCCATAGTGACTTCATTTGTGCATAACTACAACAGTGTTGCCAAACGTATATTTACAATAAAAATAACTTCCCGTAAACTCTCAACAAATATTTTGTATACTTTTTCCCTGTTTTCAAACGCTTTATAAAACGAGAGAGAGAGAGAGAGAGAGAGAGAGAGAAAGAGAGAGAGAGAGAGAGAGAGAGAGAGAGAGAGAGAGAGAGAGAGAGAGAGAATCATCAGATCCGAATCTGCGTTTGAAATTTTTCCGAATAATACGTGATTTCCGGCAAATGTTACCAATTATTTTTGTGGTAAACGTTTGAAACATGTACACACTATATATATTCTGGTGGCTTAGGGTTTAAGGATTCCAGCTAAGCGATCTCCGCAAGAAGGGCGGATACACGTATCCACCCTTTTACCGAAGAACTCCTCAATTTCCATCTGCATTTGCTCTATAAAGGAAATAAAGCATTGAGCCGGGGTTTCTTTGGTACCAAAGCTGACAATTGATGAACACGTCCATTTACAAGTTGAAATCGATCTTACAGATAACAAGATTTGAAAATCTGAATTTTGTTAACATATATATTACAAATGCTTAGTTTTTTCATTAGTATTCGAACTTGCAAACGCTGTGTGGGACTAATGGTGGACTCGGACTAAAAGACCCCTAAGACATCAATGTTACTAACCTTTGACCTACTTTGACGTGATATCACAATGCCCACACACTGAACCAAATCTACTTGGAAGTGATATCGCATCAAACCGGAAACACAAAAAAAAAATTGTGAAAAAAATAATAAAAAAAAAAAAAAAAATGAAAACACTGGTAGGTCAATAGGTTAAATAATCATTATTATTAGAATCAATCATCGATCTGTTCACCAGTTGAATTTTCCTCCCCTTTTTTTTCAAATTTCCCACTACATCATCCCTTTCCTTCCATGTGGAGTGATGACTCACTACTTTTTGGAGGAATAAAAAAATCACATCCACTGATAACAAATGGATTGATTCATACCTTATCTTGTTAATGATTCGTTTATTTCAAATTTTTATTGGTGCGTTCAACACTAAAATGTAAAAAATATCAGTTGGCTTTTCTTTTCTTTTTTTTTTAAAAGACCGGCTTTAGAGGGTCAGTGAAGTTTAGGAATCCAAAACTTTTAGTTGATCACCCAAATTACAGAGAAGGAAATGGAAGGAAAAAATGCAAGCAAAAGAACTAACCTGGATAGTAGTCATTTGCTTTGGACATCTTCACCCGTGCACCCGATTCTTTTTGAAGTTGAGCAATTGTTTTGCCTTCCTTCCCTATTATTGCGCCGGCCGCTAGGCTAGGAATTAATATTTTTAAGTGATACTGGGAGTCTTTTCCTGAAAAAATAAAAAAAAGTGATAGTTCATACGTAATGTAGATAACAAGTGGATGATTCATAAATCGCAAGTAGCAGAACATTATGGTTGTTTGCGTTCTGTTAGAGGGCAACGTGCCAAGTTGGTTTTCTATCCAAATCAAGGTTGCAGTAGGCAAAAGAAATCTCACAAAGGATGACAGCTCGGTTTGTTAACTACACAGTAGACAAGTTTGTATTCTTGCGCATTGACTTTGATGCACAGAGACGCCGTCCCTTCTACAGAGCAAGAAACCAACGGAGCTGTCACCTGCCATCTTCGGTGAAACGACCTCTAGTTTTCGTTCGATCTGTTTCAGCCAACACCAAACCGGTTCATCGCGATACAAAACAGAGTTGGGCAAAAATTATTCGGAGATTATTCGGTGATGTCAGGCAACGCCGAGTCAATCAAATTAGTCGAAAAAAATTTCTACAATCGACCTATATCTTCCGTGTGTTTCCTTTTCCTCAGCTCAGGTAGCAAACCCAGTTTTCAGTGTTGCCGGAGTCATTTCATTATTTCTGATTATTCGGTTGCCCAACTCTGATACAAAATAATAAAAAAAAGAAGCTTCAAGAACAAAACACGGATCAAACAAAAATTTTTGCACGATACTTTTTCATTCTACTTGAGGATCAACAATTATAGAGGCCATTTCCGGAAAAAGGGCCCTTAAAACAACAGATATGCTCTACAGATGAAAATTTCTGCTCAATCTGAATACTGATTTTACAGAAAAAGCACACCTGTTCTTTGAGGGCCCATTTTCCAGAAATGGCTTCAATAAGTACTTGATTCATTAGAGGTAAAAGTCCAATTTGATTGGTTTGATTAGATGAACAATCAAGGTAATCGAGTAACCTCAAAACAACAATACGGATACATTGTTGTCCGTAGTTGATTGTTGTGAATACACCAATAGTTGATCGACTAAAACTTGAGAACCCGTGTCAATTCACAGTCTTTCTCAACAAAACTGGGAAAATTGAAACGAAACTTATTTTATTGAAAACATAGCGATAAGGAGTAACTATCCAGAAAAATTCAGACCATTTCATAACTAATATTTTGCTTTCAGTAAAAGTAAAACCTATAATGATCAACTGATTGGAATTAACCTAATAATTGCCATCAACCGATTAAAAACAAGTTAGATCGATCGCTAATAGTTTTGGGTCAAACTCAGTTCTAGTTATACAAGACAAGGCAGGTAACGAAGCTATCGCATTGTCAGGACTTGTACTCGGATAAATCAATATTTGCAATTTTTTTTTCTTTAATCCCAACACTGAGCACTTTGCTTGGATGGGTGCGCCGCGGAAGCATATCATCTTATGACAGCATGTAGCAACTGACTAAAGCCACTTCCACTGAGCTGTGAGTGAAGTAAACAGCGCAAAGGAAGGAAAGAGAGCAAAGCTTTAAATCAATGCTTGCCAGTTTCTCATGAAGAGATTCTGCCTTAAAAAGATTTTTTTCTCAGCAGAAGCTGCGGAAGAATGATGCTAGGTATGTTGGCATGAAAGGATTAAGTACCTCCCCCAAGGTACTAACAGCACTGAGGCCCCAGTTTCGTTTAAGAAAAGAAGTCCTCTCGGAGATGTCACCAATACTTTCTTCTGTTCAAGGTTAGAATATGTTTTCACACAGAATTTTACTTGTTTCAAAATACGATTTCCTTCAATTTTTTGAGGCGATAAATCCCTCGCAGTTGATGTGTCAGGTTATTTTGTTTTAAGTTTACAGATGTACCCTAAGTTTAAGTGATGATCACCGCCCACTTGACGCCCAAGTCTTAGGCGGCGCCAGCATCAATTCTCAAAGGCAGCGCACCGATAACAGCCATCCTTAGGTGCTGTCCATAACTTGCTTTGATCAACCTTGATCTCCCTCCAGATGAAGCATTATAATCAAGAATTTATACCAAAGGCGTTATAAATTAGAAAAAGCATGGGCATGGAGAAAATATCATCCTCATTAAGGTGCCTCCACACAAATTCAAATCTGACATTTCTCTGTGAATTTTCCTGATAACTGTTTCAGTGCCTGATAATTAAAGCTATAAATTCCAAAATCCAAGCCCAAATTAATCATTTAGTTGCCAAATGCGAGTTCTAGTAAGATTCCAAATTTTCTAAAAGATCAGAGTTCACAAATTCAGTTTACAAGGTTCAGCCCGAAAGTTCATGAATGTAAATTTTTCCTTAAAAATAGGTCAGGGAAAACCAGATCGCAAAGATTTAAAAAAAAACCATTCTGCCATAGAAACTACATCTGAAGGACAATCAAACAAACACCCAAATTCATGACAGGAGATCTGAGATTGGGAAATCGACTGGGTCCAAAACAAAATAAAAAAGAGACCACAATGACAGTTCAAGATCTAATCAGTGATAATGACATTTGAGCCTTTAGGATGTGTAAATAAGACCCCCTGATAAAGTGTTACAATGTCAGCCCACAGACAGAGAAAAATTGAGACTATAAATAGCTACAGATTAGTTAGGTCCCCTAAATATCGGGGTTGAGTTTCTAAAAAATTAAATAAATTCGTTGATAATGAATTAATAAGGGCAGAGAGAGGAGAAAAGGATTAGTATTATCAATGTCGAGGCCCATAGGTTAAGCTGATAGGGGCAGAGGCTATGAACTTGGGAATGGATTGTTTATATTCAATCGTTTTTGAGAACTGAGAAAATCTACTAACCTCCACCGTAATTGGATCTTTTCGTAACTCCATTTTCACTTTCTGGATCGCGCGGCCTTTTACGAGAATCCGGATTTTCGGGAGAAGGACACGTATCCATCTTGATGTCTGAATTATCTGCCATTTTGGAATTGAACTGGGAAATATACCACATACGATCTAACTGAAAATCCACATTATCAATACAGCTGATAGTGGCAGTTGTGGCACCAGTGGTGGCAGCGCATTTGAAAGTCCCGAACTCGAACTGAGTTGGGGCTCCGTTGCAAAATTGCATTTTTCACAGAGGATGAGCTCAATAACTTAAATTAAATGTAACCAATTAAATTAAAAGCAAAATTCACCAACAAGAAAATTTGGAAATAGCAGTCGCGAAAACTATGTTGGAGTGTAAAAAAACAGTAAACTTGTCACAACCAGGGTAATCACTGACAAAAACACGCTCTTATCGTCACGCGCGAAAGCTCTGCTATTAAAAAAAAAACAACAACAACAGCAACAACCAAATCAGCCGGTTCACATTACAAAACGAAACTTTTAGAAAAACTAAGCACTTGTCGACGAAACATAAAATTTGTCATGAGTAGATTATTACGTCGAGTTTTACAATGAACTCTGATACCTGCCGCTGAGTTTGACAGTCGTCTCGCGCATTTTAGCTCAATTCGCTAGGGGAGGGAAAATCCGCGCAAAGCTGAAAACTACATTTTACTCTTGCTGAGTTGCTGAGTTGTCGCTGCGATGCTTTGCTTTGAAGGTTCGATTCATTTCGAATAAAGAACAATAATTGCTGAATCTGCTGCATGTGGGAGGGGACAGTAAAACAGTAAAAAAAATGTGTAAGTAATATTTGACTGGGGGGACTGTCCTTCAAATACTTTAATGTCTGCGAGTTATATAAAAACTGGTAGGTAATCTATAAGCTCACACGCATGAATCAAGTTCTCAGAAACAGGTTGATACACTCTGATCCGCTGTTTGACAAACTGCGTTCGGAGGAGGGGGATGTTAAAAAATTGAAATACATGCAAATACCCCGAAGAGTGTGAATAAACGAGAACTTATAATGTATTATCGGCAATGCACTCTGAAGAGAAGAGGGGGGAATCCGTCTCATGATCATGGACTTGTGATACTGGAAGAGGGGAGGGCGGAAGGTGTCCGGGTCCACTGCAAAGCTCCGCTAAAAAAGGGGATAAGGTTCAGTCTGGGTTCAGTTCCCCCCTTTACCTGTATGACTTGACAAGTTTTTCCTAGAATTATTTTCGAGTTGATGACTCCTTTTCTTTTGTTTGTCTTGGGTATTAGTGCGTGGAATGCGGGTTAATGTGAGGGAAAAGCGCCCCCTGAGGCGGTTGCAGTTGCTGCACCCCCCCCCCCCCATCCAATCCTCTCGCCCTCGCGGCCTGCCTTTCATCCTCCAGTCCCCCAATCAGATTTACCAGCAGATAATGTACTTTCAGCCGACCATTCTACAATATAGTAGAGACTCAACCAAAACCGATTAATTCGCCGCATTTAAGACAAAAAGCGCAAATTGTATGGCATTATCGAGTTTCTAATTAGAGATTAGTATCAAACATTAAAGTTTGATATCGGCCGATTTCTCAAGTTGTAAGGAACTCCTTCAAAATGGTCGAGAATTAAAAAAAAAAAAAAAAAAAAGTTTCTCCCTGAAGCACTCCACTTCAGCAAAATTGCATCCGTCAACAGAAATATTACATTTGAAATATGCAATCTTGGGAGTTGCTGGCGCCAGGCGCCCCTCAGCCCGCCTCCCCAGATAGGAGTGATAGGGTGTGGATTGTGAAAACCTCCGAAAAACGACGATCGCGTCCAAATATAAGCAAACACGTATATGTATAAGAGTTCTTTGCAATTCAAAAACCGCTGCCGAAATATAATATTCGCCATGGCTCCCTTTCAACCCCCCCCCCCTCCCTTAAGTAACATTTTGCAACGGAAAAATTGCAATTTATTGGCACAAATTAGTCAAAAATAAAAATAAAAAATGTCAGCTAAATTGTCGATTTCTTGCAACATACGAGCGATTTGTCCACAATTTTATTGCAAGAAATTTCAAATGTTTTGCGACTAAACAACTTATATCTTAAAAAAAAAAAAAAAAAAAAAAAAAAAAAAAAAAAAAAAAAAAAAAAAAAAAAACTATTTGCAACAATTCCTGCAATTTTTACCGAAAAGGTTGCTGTCCCTAAAATTATCAGTCCTCCTCCCGGAAATTCATATTAGTTACGATTTGACAGAGCCGGATTTAGGTTGCAGGGGTCCCAGGGGCGGCGAACCTTTGGTGGGGGCCCCCTCCCAGTAAATCTTAGGAATAATAAATTATAAAGTCCGTACTTTTAAAGGCATATCGAGTAAAAGAAGTAAATTATTACCCTGATAAAAAAGTTATTAATAATTTTTAAAGTTTCGTTAGCATTTTTGCTTAAATGTTTATTTATTTTTATAAGGGTTATTTTACAAAAAGCTTCACTTTCACTGTTACAGTATTGTAAGAAAAAAGGAAGTTCATCAACCATCAATACCAAAAAAAGGACCTGCTTTGTGGTGGGAGCCCCGGGGGGCGCGCGCCCCGGTCGCCCCGCATTAAATTCGGTCCTGCGATTTGATACAACTTAAGTACATGCTGTCGTATAGTAAAAATCTACTTATACTTGCTTACAATTAGTCAATTACATTACAAATTAATTTTTTGAATTGGGACTAACTTCCAGGGGTGATTTTTTTTTTTTTTTTTTAGTCTCATCCTGTACATTCTTAGTTCGTAAAGGTAAGTTCCTGTACATACATCGTCAATTCATCGGCGGATCGAGACTCTCATTCCTGCGGTAAAAGGCAGTAGAGGCACTTTATTAGCGAGCGGCGTGAGTGTGTATCGTATGATTCGCAGAAAATTGGCGATCTGACGAGATGAAATTCACCTTGAAAATATTCGAGAGCAAATAACTTCTGCGACAGGTTTCCTTAAAATCAAGTCCTCGCTTTACTCGTGGGTCGACGACGCACGATTAGGATAAAGACCTGTTGAGTCAACCTTGGAAAGATTTTTTTTTCTCTTTTTTCATTAAACGCGTCAAATGGAATCTTGTCGCGTAGTTTCGTTTGCTTCGTATATTGTAACTTCGCATCG
The DNA here is from genome assembly GCA_011764245.1 of Trialeurodes vaporariorum. NCBI lineage: Eukaryota > Metazoa > Arthropoda > Insecta > Hemiptera > Aleyrodidae > Trialeurodes > Trialeurodes vaporariorum. The sequence continues at coordinate 63,717,814 of VMOF01000024.1, read as the reverse complement.
ATCACTCGACGCTCATTTTTCAACTCATCTCGAGACAGTAGCAACGATCGTGCGGGGGGAAAAAAAAAAGTTGGTTCCGATTTATTTTAAGTTGCAGTCGTGGACATGATCGTGGACTCAGCACTGGCACTGTAACGAAATGAAATTAAATATGAATGACAGATCACGCCTGGAGCTATGCTACCCGCAATACTTACAGCAATGAATTTAAGTACTGCCGGTGGCCTACCTGATCCCAAATCCATTCGTCTGACATTCTTTTTGTCCCCAATTATAGTGACATTACCTATCCACTATCCAAAGACTCAGAGACGTCACGTGCAATCTGGCAACGTAGCATTTTGTCCGTTAAAATCCTTGCAAAATATCGATTCGAGGAAGTGCACTGTGCACTCCTGATAGCTCGACCTTTTTCATGGGTTTCAATGGACTAAATGCAGCATTGCCGGACTGCACGCAACGCCACTGCAAAGACCTTAACTTATGGAGCTTATTGTTTCTGAAATGCGCGTAGGACGTAGACGGACCCCAACCGATAATCTTTGGAATTTTTCCAGCGTCAGTGGCGGGACCAGAAGCCTCAAATTTTGCCATTTAGGCTACAAAGATTAGTCCAAAATGTCTTCCTGCAACGCTTCAAATTTAAAAATTCATGGGCGTGCGCCCCAACCAGAATTTTTTTTGGATCCGCCACTGTCCAGCGTTCTTTCTCAGATTGCTTGATGAAAATAATGAAATTAGATTTGAGCTTTTGACTTTCACTTTAAAACTATTGGTCTTCTGAAACAAGTTCTAGCATGTCAATTGAAGCGTTCACGCTTGAGCAGTGATCACCCAATCAACAAGTCATGAGCCGTATATTTGGGCACGCGAATCGACTTTGAAAAAAATTGTCGAAATCTCCACTAAGTACCTACCTAGATAATTGCAGCAATTGAGATACCAACTATTGGAAGCGAATTTTTGAAGCAAAAATCACCCTGCTCACATTTATTGCTCAGGAAGATTTCAAAAGCAGCAGATTGCATACTGGATAGATTGAAGGCGTTCCGCTCCAGAAAAAGTCAGAGATGAATGAAATCATAATTTATTCAGTGTGTGCTTCCGGTTCCGGGCATGAAATGCGTTATTGCTGTATTAAGAAAATGCATTTCAAGATCTCTCGAGTAATTAATTTAATTACCTCTCGGGAGCTCGCCACCATCCCAATTTTTTTAAGGCCATCATTGCGCTACCGCTCGATAATACTTTATAAAAATTACAAAAGTGGCGTCGCGTGCAGTTTGGCAACACTGTATTCTACCCATTTAAACTCATGTAAAAGGTCGAATTCAGGGGGTGCACAGTGCACATGGTAAATTCGATATATTGAATGCTTTTAAATGGAGGAGGCACATTGTTGCCAGATGGAACGCGACGCCACAGAATCACAAGCCAAAAGCAAAATTATATTTGAGAAAACTGAAAGTCAGGTACTTGATTGATAATCATCTGAAGAACTTTGAGCAGTCGCAACTTGTTTGCTCTCATTCAAATTTTGAATATCAGATAAAATCCAGTTGCACTCTAGTGTGTGAAAAGGGAAAGTACGTTTCATGGGCCAAATAATGTTAAGTCCCGAGCATTAAATTGCGTGCATCTTGCGTGCGGTTTCGACCAATCAGAGAGCTTACGCACGGTCACATGATCATGCGCAAGTTACGCTCGGGACCTAACATTATTTGGTCCCAGAAACTACCTATATTTTACCAGAAAATAAGATCATATTTCATGTCTTCTCAGTCTCACTCGCAGACGCTGCGGACAGTGAGCATTTTCGACTGTCGCATGGTCCGTGGAAGCGAGTATTCGTAATCTTTTGAGGCAGCGCATACCTACAGTTTTTGCGAGCGCATTAAACAAACTGCGCCTAGAAATCCAAGAGCATTAGTGCCGGACGTATTGCCTACCTACCAACATGAAGGCGGGTCATATCGGAATTATTTTTCCTTGATTCGAACAGCAGGCTGATTAATGAACGGTATAGTATAAATAGCAGTGGCGGCTCGCCAGGTGAGGCAAGTGAGGCGACAGGGAGCCATCGCCTCACATTTTTTGAAGTTGGAGAAAGAAAAAAAAAATAAAAAATGACATATAAAGGTTGAAATGGTTATATTTCCATCATCCTTTGTGTCAATTGTCCAAAAAGTATGAATGGAACATAAAATTTTCAAAAAAGTTTATGTGAAGAGCTGTGTTTTTTTTTTTTTCAAAAAAAACTCTTGTGTACCTCTCATTTTCGTCGCCTCACCTCCACGAGCCGCCAGTGATAAATAGTAACGCCGTGGTTGTTATTCTCATGAGTGATATAATCAGTGGCGTCGCGTGTAATCTGGCAACGCTGCGATTCGTCCATTTAAATCAATTCAAAATATCGATTCGAGAGAGTGCACTGTGTACCTCCAATAGTTCAATCTTTTTCGTGCGTTTAAATGGACAGAATACGGCGTTGCCAGATTGCACGCGACGCCACTGGATATAATTCAGATAGAAACCCTTCCCTTCCATCTCAGCGGAAATTTGCCGATAGCTCAGGAGTCATCGGTAAATTTCCGCAGAAATGGAAAAATGTCTATCGGAATGACACCACCCATAAGAATATCGCGGACTCGCGATCATCGACTCGATGACATTACGATACGATCGTTCATAATCAGCCTGCTCACATTCAGAGGGCTGCTGCTGAACTCTGTACTGCACACTCCTGCACAAATATCATAAAGCGCCTTCAATTTGAAACGACGCAAATTGATAGCGGCCCTGTAGGAAGGTATGGACAACACTCGACTCAGGGGGCGTGGCCACTTGGGAAAAAGCGACTTCGCCGCCATCTTGTCTCCTATTTACACCGTGTATATCTTGCATTGTTGTTTGTGGTTAGGTTTGAAGGGGAAGTTTGTCTGAAGCAATACTTTGTTTATTTGAACAATGAAATGTAATTTTTATCTTTAAATGTTAATTTTGTGACTATAGAATGGATTAACATCATCAATCACGTTGTTCATTTTCTTTTTCAAGATGTGAAATCTAAATTTGAATCGCGCGGTCAGAAAAATGGCGGCGGAGTCGCTTTTTTCACAACCAATCAGAACCAAGCTCAGAGTGTTGTCCATACCTGTTCTCCATACGTGTATACCTTGGGAATAGTATCGCATAGCCATAAAGGAAGAAAAGTAAGTATTCTTCCTTTATACGCATAGCCGTTAACTCCTGCGCAACGGTTCTTTCGTCAGGAGAATCGAATGTAGAATGTAAGTAGTACGTTTTTCCGAGCGTTTCCCTAGAAAGATAGAGGGCTGAACTAACCGTCTTCACGTTATGCATCAGTGGCGGCTCGTGCAATCTGGCAACCGTGCACTTTTACCATTTAAACGTATGCAAAAAGATCGATACTTGGTGAGGCGCTACGCCTCACCAAGTAATCGATTATTTTACACAGTTTTAAATGGAGGAAATCCATTGTTGCCACATTGCACGAGCCGCTGCTGTTATGCATACGTTCTCATGATGTCGATTGCCTCACTGATAACGCGTCATTTTGAAAAAGAAAAAAAAATACATTAAATAAAAAGAACTTTTCGATCAGGATTTTTTCTACTGCATTCAATTATAAACTTTGAGAAATTTTCCAAGGCTACATGGAACTTTATCGGCCCAGAGAGCAAAATTATCGTAATAAAGTACTCAATGTTAGAGTTTCTTATTTTATAATTTATTTTTCATCAGGGAATTTTTGAATCCCATCAAAAACCTTTCCAGGTGCAAGCAGACGGCATGTCAGTTAATTAAGTCTCTCACGAAAAGCCGTTCCAATGCATCTACTCAAAGATATGATATGATGGGAACGGCAAGTCTCGTCCAAGTGGGCATCCAACAAGGCAACTGCTGATCATTTTTCAAAATCAATACTCTCCATCAGCGGCAAATTTAGTGAAGGAAAAACTTTGAGCGATGTGTATTTCTTTATTTTTTATGTTCAAACGCAAAAACTTGCCGCCGTTCATCGCCTAAAATAAAAAATTAGAAAAAAAAAATAAAAAATGAAAAAAAAAATTGATCGTACGTGCTATCAAAATTTTTTTTATTTATTTTTTTTTTTTTAATTTTTTTTTTTTAGGCGATGAACGGCGGCAAGTTTTTGCGTTTGAACATAAAAAATAAAGAAATACACATCGCTCAAAGTTTTTCCTTCACTAAATTCGCCGCTGATGGAGAGTATTGATTTTGAAAAATGATCAGCAGTTGCCTTGTTGGATGCCCACTTGGACGAGACTTGCCGTTCCCATCATATCATATCTTTGAGTAGATGCATTGGAACGCCTTTTCGTGACACACTTAATTACCTGACATGCCGTCTGCTTCCACCTGGAAAGGTTTTTGATGGGATATAATCTGGTTTTAGCTTGTTAGATTCCAGTTTCTCATTCCACAAATACAAGCAACAGTAAGTTGTTATCCATCAGGTAACTACCCAGCAGTTAGGGCTAGTTTCCGGACAACTTTCTCATTGACTCTCGAGTGCTTATTTTACAATAGGGACCACAGTCTCAATTTCCCTTTCTTTTCCCTAATCCATGTGCTTACCTAAAATTCCCTAACCACTGGCTGGTCCGCCACTGGCTAGTCCGGCGCTGGCCGGTCCGCCGCTGACCGACCAGCCGCTGGCAGATCCGTCACTGGCTAGTCCGCCGCTGGCCGATCCGCCACTGGCTAGTCCGCCGCTGGCCGATCCGCCACTGGCTAGTCCGCCACTGGCTAGTCCGCCGCTGGCCGATCCGCCACTGGCTAGTCCGCCGCTGGCCGATCCGCCGCTGGCTAGTCCGCCGCTGGCCGATCCGCCGCTGGCCGATCCGCCACTGGCTAGTCCGCCACCGGCCGATCCGCCACTGGCTAGTCCGCCGCTGGCCGATCCGCCACTGGCTAGTCCGCCGCTGACGATCCGCCACTGGCTAGTCCGCCGCTGGCCGATTCGCCACTGGCTAGTCCGCCGCTGACGATCCGCCACTGGCTAATCCGCCGCTGGCCGATCCGCCACTGCCTAGTCCGCCGCAGGCCGATCCGCCACTGGCTAGTCCGCCGCCGGCCGATCCGCCGTTGGCTAGTCCGCCGCTGGCCGATCCGCCACTGGCTAGTCCGCCACTGGCTAGTCCGCCACTGGATAGTCCGCCGCTGGCCGATCCGCCACTGGCTAGTCCGCCGCTGGCCGATCCGCCACTGGCTAGTCCGCCGCTGGCCGATCCGCCACTGGCTAGTCCGCCGCTGACGATCCGCCACTGGCTAGTCCGCCGCTGGCCGATCCACCACATCGTCAGTGGCGGATCGTCAGCGGCGGACTAGCCAGTGGTTGATCGGCCAGCGGCGGACGAGCCAGTGGCGGATCGTCAGCGGCGGACTAGCCAGCGGCGGATCGGCCAGCGGCGGACTAGCCAGCGGCGGATCGTCAGCGGCGGACTAGCCAGTGGCGGATCGGCCAGCGGCGGACTAGCCAGTGGCGGATCGGCCAGCGGCGGACTAGCCAGTGGCGGATCGTCAGCGGCGGACTAGCCAGTGGCGGATCGGCCAGCGGCGGACTAGCCAGTGGCGGATCGGCCAGCGGCGACTAGCCAGTGGCGGATCGTCAGCGGCGGACTAGCCAGCGGCGGATCGTCAGCGGCGGACTAGCCAGTGGCGGATCGGCCAGCGGCGGACTAGCCAGTGGCGGACTAGCCAGAGGCGAATCGTCAGCGGCGGACTAGCCAGCGGCGGATCGTCAGCGGCGGACTGGCCAGTGGCTAGTCCACCGCTGGCCGATCCGCCACTGGCTAGTCCGCCGCTGGCCGATCCGCCACTGGCTAGTCCGCCGCTGGCTAGTCCGCCGCTGGCCGATCCGCCACTGGATAGTCCGCCGCTGACGATCCGCCACTGGCTAGTCCGCCGCTGGCCGATCCGCCACTGGCTAGTCCGCCGCTGGCCGATCCGCCACTGGCTAGTCCGCAGCTGGCCGATCCGCCACTGGCTAGTCCGCCGCTGGCCGATCCGCCACTGGCTAGTCCGCCGCTGGCCGATCCGCCACTGGCTAGTCCGCCGCTGGCCGATCCGCCACTGGCTAGTCCGCCGCTGGCCGATCCGCCACTGGCTAGTCCGCCACTGGATAGTCCGCCGCTGGCCGATCCGCCACTGGCTAGTCCGCCGCTGACGATCCGCCACTGACGATGTGGTGGATCGGCCAGCGGCGGACTAGCATGTGGCGGATCGTCTGCGGGGGACTAGCCAGTGGCGGATCAGCCAGCGGCGGACTAGCCAGTGGCGGATCGGCCAGCGGCGGACTAGCCAGAGGCGGATCGGCCAGCGGCGGACTAGCCAGTGGCGGATCGTCAGCGGCGGACTAGCCAGCGGCGGATCGGCCAGCGGCGGACTAGCCAGCGGCGGATCGTCAGCGGCGGACTAGCCAGTGGCGGATCGGCCAGCGGCGGACTAGCCAGTGGCGGATCGTCAGCGGCGGACTAGTCAGTGGCGGATCGGCCAGCGGCGGACTAGCCAGTGGCGGATCGGCCAGCGGCGGACTAGCCAGTGGCGGATCGTCAGCGGCGGACTAGCCAGCGGCGGATCGTCAGCGGCGGACTAGCCAGTGGCGGATCGGCCAGCGGCGGACTAGCCAGTGGCGGACTAGCCAGAGGCGAATCGTCAGCGGCGGACTAGCCAGCGGCGGATCGTCAGCGGCGCACTGGCCAGTGGCTAGTCCGCCGCTGGCCGATCCGCCACTGGCTAGTCCGCCGCTGGCCGATCCGCCACTGGCTAGTCCGGCGCTGGCCGATCCGCCACTGGCTAGTCCGCCGCTGACGATCCGCCACTGGCTAGTCCGCCGCTGGCCGATCCGCCACTGGCTAGTCCGCCGCTGGCCGATCCGCCACTGGCTAGTCCGCCGCTGACGATCCGCCACTGGCTAGTCCGCCGCTGGCTAGTCCGCCGCTGGCCGAACCGCCACGGGCTAGTCCGCCGCGGATGATCCGCCACTGGCTAGTCCGCCGCTGGCTAGACCGCCACTGGGTAGACCGCCGCTGGCCGATCCGCCACTGGCTAGTCCGCCGCTGGCTAGTCCGCCGCTGGCCGATCCGCCACTGGATAGTCCGCCGCTGACGATCCGCCACTGGCTAGTCCGCCGCTGGCCGATCCGCCACTGGCTAGTCCGCCGCTGGCCGATCCGCCACTGGCTAGTCCGCCGCTGGCCGATCCGCCACTGGCTAGTCCGCCGCTGGCCGATCCGCCACTGGCTAGTCCGCCGCTGGCCGATCCGCCACTGGCTAGTCCGCCGCTGGCCGATCCGCCACTGGCTAGTCCGCCGCTGGCCGATCCGCCACTGGCTAGTCCGGCGCTGGCCGAACCGCCACTGGCTAGTCCGCCGCTGACGATCCGCCACTGGCTAGTCCGCCGCTGGCCGATCCGCCACGGGCTAGTCCGCCGCGGATGATCCGCCACTGGCTAGTCCGCCGCTGGCCGATCCGCCGCTGACGATCCGCCACTGGTTAGTCCGCCGGTGGCCGATCCGCCAGTGGCTAGTCCGCCGCTGGCTAGACCGCCACTGGGTAGACCGCCGCTGGCCGATCCGCCACTGGCTAGTCCGCCGCTGGCTAGTCCGCCGCTGGCCGATCCGCCACTGGATAGTCCGCCGCTGACGATCCGCCACTGGCTAGTCCGCCGCTGGCCGATCCGCCACTGGCTAGTCCGCCGCTGGCCGATCCGCCACTGGCTAGTCCGCCGCTGGCCGATCCGCCACTGGCTAGTCCGCCACTGGTCGATCCGCCACTGCCTAGTCCGCCACTGGCCGATCCACCACTGGCTAGTCCGCCACTGTCGATGTGGTGGATCGGCCAGCGGCGGACTAGCCAGTGGCGGTCTAGCCAGTGGCGGTCTAGCCAGCGGCGGACTAGCCAGTGGCGGACTAGCCAGTGGCGGATCGGCCAGCGGCGGATCGTCAGCGGCGGACTAGCCAGCGGCGGACTAGCCAGTGGCGGATCGTTCAGCGGCGGACTAGCCAGTGGCGGATCGTCAGCGGCGGACTAGCCAGTGGCGGATCGGCCAGCGGCGGACTAGCCAGTGGCGGATCGTCAGCGGCGGATCGTCAGCGGCGGACTAGCCAGTGGCGGATCGGCCAGCGGCGGATCGTCAGCGGCGGACTAGCCAATGGCGGATCGGCCAGCGGCGGACTAGCCAGTGGCGGATCGGCCAGCGGCGGACTAGCCAGTTGCGGATCGGCCAGCGGCGGACTAGCCAGTGGCGGATCGGCCAGCGGCGGACTAGCCAGTGGCGGTCTAGCCAAGGGCGGTCTAGCCAGCGGCGGACTAGCCAGCGGCGGACTAGCCAGTGGCGGATCGGCCAGCGGCGGACTAGCCAGTGGCGGATCGGCCAGCGGCGGACTAGCCAGTGGCGGATCGGCCAGCGGCGGACTAGCCAGTGGCGGATCAGCCAGCGGCGGACTAGCCAGTGGCGGATCGGCCAGCGGCGGATCGGCCAGCGGCGGACTAGCCAGTGGCGGATCGTCAGCGGCGGACTAGCCAGTGGCGGATCGTCAGCGGCGGACTAGCCAGTGGCGGATCGGCCAGTGGCGGACTAGCCAGCGGCAGATTGTCAGCGGCGGACTAGCCAGTGGCGGACTAGCCAGTGGCGGACTAGCCAGTGGCGGACTAGCTAGTGGCGAATCGTCAGCGTCGGACTAGCCAGCGGCGGATCGTCAGCGGCGGACTAGCCAGTGGCGGACTAGCCACTGGCTAGTCCGCCGCTGGCCGATCCGCCACTGGCTATTCCGCCACTGGCTATTCCGCCGCTGACGATCCGCCACTGGCTAGTCCGCCGCTGGCCGATCCGCCGCTGGCCGATCCGCCACTGGCTAGTCCGCCACTGGCTAGTCCGCCGCTGGCCGATCCGCCGCTGGCCGATCCGCCACTGGCTAGTCCGCCACTGGCTAGTCCGCCTCTGACGATCCGCCGCTGGCTACTCCGCCGCTGACGATCCGCCACTGGCTGGTCCGCCACGGGCTAGTCCGCCGCTGATGATCCGCCACTGGCTAGTCCGCCGCTGGCCGATCCGCCACTGGCTAGTCTGCCGCTGACGATCCGCCGCTGGCTAGTCCGCCGCTGGCTAGTCCGCCGCTGACGATCCGCCATTGGTTAGTCCGCCGCTGGCCGATCCGCCAGTGGCTAGTCCGCCGCTGGCTAGACCGCCACTGGCTAGTCCGCCACTGGGTAGACCGCCGCTGGCCGATCCGCCACTGGCTAGTCCGCCGCTTTCTAGTCCGCCGCTGGCCGATCCGCCACTGGATAGTCCGCCCCTTGCCGATCCACCACTGGCTAGTCTGCCACTGACGAAGTGGTAGATCGGCCAGCGGCGGACTAGCCAGTGGCGGATCGGCCAGCGGCGGACTAGCCTGTGGCGGATCGTCAGCGGCGGACTAGCCAGTGGCGGACCGTCAGTGGCGGACTAGCCAGTGGGGGATCGGCCAGCGGCGGACTAGCCAGTGGCGGATCGTCAGTGGCGGACTAGCCAGTGGCGGATCGTTAGCGGCGGACTAGCCAGTGGCGGAAAAATACAACATGCGCATCAATAATTCAATTCAGGAGACAGTGCTAAGATCTACTAAGTAAGTTGGTCAAAAATCCGTTTCTGAACAAAAAGAATTTCAGGGACCAATAAATGTATGGTACGGACGGTTTCTTGTTCTCGACCCCAAGTAGCGAATCCTCGCTTCTGATTGGTCAGGACAGCACCTTGACCTAACGTTAAAGAACAAGGACCGTCCGGACCGTACATTTATTGGTCCCAGGTACGTAAGGGTTTAGGAAGTATACCAATATTTTTCAAAGATATTCTCTAAAAACTTCCATAATCCATTTGATTTTGGGGGCCCCGCCCCCGCCCGCCCGGCCCGTCTCGCGGAGTCAGGACTCAGGACCTTGCTTTCCGCGGGAACCTTATCAACGCGCAGTCGCACACGCTGCAGTAGCCAATCGAAAAACTTCAAATTTGACAGAGTGACCGCAGCTTATTGCCGCTATGCGTAACCTGTTGATAATTTTTTTTAAAATGATTAGCCAAAACTTCTTGCAAAATGACGAATTGTGACTGTCGCTGTAATTTGCCCCCACTTTTTAATGGAGCGGCGGCGCTAGCGTGTGACCATTTCAGTCATTTCACGCATTCTGCTATTTGCCTCGAAAAGAGAATCGGCAACGCTGTAGGAAGAAGCGCGTGAATGCGCGAGTATTAGCAAGGTTATGTTTGTTTATTTGGTTTCTGAAAATTTCATCACACATCCCTTGACATAGCCATTCGGCACCTCTTTCCCTACCCTAGCTGTCCTCTTTATAAGTTTTAATTAGTTTCTTTTCACAGTTGTAGCATTTTCTCTGCAACTCCAGGCTGCTTTAATCGAGATTCCTGCAGTTCACCGAATCGTTCACGAGTCTTTACTACCTACATCATGGCGAAAAGCGGCACACCATTGGATAGATTCGGAAAAAACTTCTTTACTGAAGGTAGTTAAGATTGTCATGCTTCTATTAAGAGACTCCTCTAAGCAAGATCTTGTTTGAAATTAAGTGAAAGACAAACTGATTTGCTGGGAGTAATGATGTGTAATTACAGTAAACTTGGAACCTACCCTGCCGATAGAGTTGGGCCACGGCCGTTGGGCAAACTGAAGTACTGAGGTAGAACTGCTGAGTACTCTTAAAATTCAATCGGACGCTTCGCCTACCTACATTTTGTTATCAGAATTGAGACAGTTTTCTAACCGTCGTTAAGGTGATTCCATGGCACGTGACCAACGCGATCGATTGATGGTCATTTCCCGGACTCTGTGGAGTTTTTTTGTAAAACCAGGATTGTCAGCACCTGGAGGTAGATCTAACAAAGATATCTGTTAAGTTTGGAGGCTCGAATCTGGAAAATAAGGATGTAACTGCGTGAATTCGCACAATCGCTGTTCAATTTATCGTATCGCACAACGGATTCCGAATTTCCATAGTTACGTCCTTATTTTCCGGATTCGAGCATTCAAACTTAAAAGATATCTTTGTTAGATCTACCTCCAGGTGCTAACAATCCTGGTTTTACAAAAAAACTCCACAGAGTCCAGAAAATGACCATTTATCGATCGCCTTGGTCACATGCCATGGAATCACCTTCATTCACCATAACTTCAAGATAGGAACTAGGATAAAGTGAAAGTTTGTCAATATTGCCAATAAAAGTTTTTTATTGCTCTGAAATTATTGAATACCTATCTGGAAAACTTGGCTTTAACCGTACTATCAAATCGTATGTTTAAACAATCATCTAGGGACAAGCTTCCATAGTTTACTTATGTTATCAGAGATTATTTCCCGAGAGTTGGTGGATGACAGTTTGCCTTGTTTGAACGTAGTGAGTAGACTCTTAGTTTCTATGCATCAGATTCAATGTCTCTGCATAGGGTTGGTAATTTAGCACCGAATGTCTGACAACTATTGTCGACCAACTCTTGTGAAATGGCGTCAACTCGGACGGATCCTAACTAACTTTTAGAGGTATCAGTTTCATTCTTTTAAGTATTACAGACCTGTCTAATCACTTGCATCATTTCAGGGGAGAAGGTTTTATGTTTCCATGGACCGCTTATCTACGAAGCCAAATGTCTAGAAGTAACCTTCAACGAGGAAAAATCTGTTTTTGAATACAAGATTCATTACTCCGGTTGGAACAAAAGGTAAGTCGGCAGTATTTTCAATGATGTGGAACAAAATCGTTTGATGAATCTTTCATGATACCTATCATTTAAGTAATTTAATGGAACGCGATAGTAAGTATAGTGTAGAAAAAAAATAGCAAAAGCTCGATATATTCTATAAAGTTTGATTTGATTGCCATTTCTAAACAGTTGGAAAATCATTTGTTTCTTTTTTAACCCAAATTCAATTTCTTGCCCACTATTCTTAACCCTTTCCACTCGGGTGTCGGATATATCCGACCTGGGAAAAGTTGAGTTCCACTTGCATGTCGGATGTATCGGACAAAAAAAGAGACCTGCGGACTCGATTGTTGGATATATTCGACGCGCTTGACAGATGGTGAGCTCTAGCGGATTTTATGGAAACTTGTACGAACATCACGCACTACACAAGCGCGCTCTGTACACCGTGATGTGAGTTTTTTACAGATCATATGGTTTGTTTATGTACATCGTGTTGTTGAAGCTCCCCGAGCTGGTGGGGCGGTTAGGTATAAATGCTCACGAGTGGAAAGGGTTAACACATATTCACTTTTTTTTTTTCTAGTTGGGATGAATGGGTGCCTGAAGACAGAGTACTCAAATACAATGAACAAAATTTACAGAAACAGAAAGATTTAATCGTAGCACAAGAAGCAGAAACGTAAGTGATTTTTCTTCGCTAATTTTTTCACTTTATAGATTCATAAATAAAATTTTAGTGACCTAATGGTACTTTTACCTAAAAATGTGAAAGTACTAATGAAACGATGAGAAAGTGTTGTAATGGTTGCTAGTCGGAACTCCAATCCAATAATCTAAAGAAAGGTATCAACCATTTATTTAAATTGAATAAAATTGAACTGAATTGTTGCCATTTATTTAAATATATATAATATTAATTATAATATTAAATATATGTTAAAAAATCTGTAGGGGGTCAACTTTTTCTTTTTGTTCAAACTGCCATAACCTCAGTATACTTATCCATACAGTAGCGAAACTCTGTAGAAGCGCTTTGGGGAATGTTGTTTTTCAATGTAATCAAATGGGAAAATTGAGTTGTAACCTTCCGACTACTTGGGGGCGCCAATGCTGCATCTAATGCAAATCAAACTGAAGATGTTGGTTCAACTGTCCGACCACCAGAGAGAGCATTTGCCAGTTTTCTAAAATTGAGTTTTGCTACTGTATCGGATAAGTATACTGTGGCCATAACTCTGTCAACTTTTAACCAAATGTGCTCATCTTGAGTTCAATCGATAGAAAATGTGCGGATCTATCAAATGAGTCCAAGATTATTTGAAAGCTTGTTTCGTTTTGAAGATACAGCAGCAGTCTTGGTACTTTCGGGACACCCTATGTAATTTATTATTGGTTAAACGTAAATTGGACAGACGTTCCTGAAACCATTGACTCCCATCCTTTACTCTTTTTGCGCCATCAAGAATGAATGTTTTTTCTTGATGTTGTATTAAGAGTAAATGAAGGACGGCATATTGAGCATGAAATTTGGGCTTATTGTTTTGAATTAATCAATTCTCAGTCTGCTGATTGAGAGTTTTGATAAATTTTTCCATTCAATTTCAGAAAATCTAAAAAAAAAGCAAGGAAGTCTGGTGGTCCTGATAATCCATCATTGAAAGAGAATTCAGATAGTCGCTCCTCCACTCCTGTGAGTGAAACAAAAGGTAAATAAATTACTCTACTGTTTTTCAGTCAATCATAAACTGCTATAGTTTTCCAGTTGACTAATCATAAACTGCATCAGTTTTTCAGTCAATCATAAACTGCCTTGACAAGCAGTTTTTCAGTCAATCATGAACTGCATCAGTTTTCTAGTGCAATCATAAACTGCATCAGTTTTCCAGTCAATCATAAACCGCTACAGTTTTTCACAAAGACATGACTTGAAAACTATTTGTTATTACATATTTGATTACATGAGACATCAACAACCATCATCTAATGATATTTTAAAGAATGAAAAACAATAGTGATTAAAGCTCTTTTCAGAAGTGTAGGCGCACTGAGACCATAATCTTTGGCAAGATAAACGGCAACAGTGAACTTTGTAAATATGGTACGTAACTTTTTAAATTTGGAAGGAAAAGCGTTCTTTTGAAAATAATTTGCTTGTGACTTTTAATTTCAGAAAAACCAGAGAAACGGAAACTTGGCCTTACTCCCACCTCAACTATTGTTTCCTCCTCACAAGATTCATGTGGCGAAACTCCGTTAAAACGCAGGGCAATCAAAATTGAATCTTCGGTTGAAACGGTTAGTGCCTCTCATTACACTTTTTTTTAGCTCTTTAACTTTTTTGAGTTGAAATCATCCTCAAAAACTAACATTAAAGCATAAGAGCTTATTTTTAATTTATTTTTACTAACTGGTTATTTTTCAATAGCAGGAAGAAAAGATTTTAATCCGAAGCTCTTCCATTTTGTCTTTTAAGGTGAATCCATCCTCAGCGACCTGTAGTGACATTCAAATCCGCTAGATCCACGCCATTGTCGCACGCTCTCTGAAACCAAAGGTTTGCCACCTTTGACCGTCATTTGCAGGAACTAGAGTCAATTTTTCAAAGTATGAAAGTTGCATTCTAGATCAAATCCTAAGGAACCTTTTTATGCCATTCCGAGCTTTCTGCGACCAATTTTTCAGGTCGAAAGAATTTGTAAGAAATCCTGAGTTTGAAGCAGGGATTTGAAGCGTAGCACTTTTTCAGCTCCGGAGCTGGTTACTCTGGGCTCGCTCTGGCTCTAGAGCGGAGCAAATTTATTCATGCTCTAAAGTAGAGCTGGCTCCGGCTCCATTTACAGTTCTGGGGCTATGACTCCGGAGCAGAGCAAATGTATTCTACTCCAAAGTGGAGCAGGCTCCAGCACCTTTTACTGCTTCGACACCTTTTACTGCTCTGGCACCTTTTACTGCTCTGAAGCTGGAGCCCCGGAGCTGTGATTGGAGCCAAAGCCAGCTTCACTTTGGAGCATGAATAAATCTGCTCTGCTCCGGAGCCATAGCTGCAAAGTAAGTTTTTGCTCTGGAGCTGACTCATGGAGATCACTCCAAATCCCTGGTTTGAAAGTTCTGTATGAACTCAATCAGCACCTTCAAACTTGCAATTTCTTGCCAATTCTTTTGACCCAAAAAATTGGTCATAGAAAGCTCGGAACAGTATCAAAATGTTCCTTAGGATTTGATCTTGAAAGCATCGTTCAAACATTTTTGAAAAATTGACTCTCGCGCCAGGAAATGAAAGTGCACAAATTTCAAGATCTCAAGGTTTGAAGAGGAAAGAAGTTATAAATATTATTCCCCCTTCACTGGAATCGTAAAGTTTTGAAAGGACATAGCTAATGACTTTTTTCTACGTTTTAGGAAGAACAGTTTGCCACCAGAGTTGAAGTAAAGATAAAAGTGCCTGATGAGCTCAAACCTTGGCTTGTTGATGACTGGGACTACATTGTGCAACATCGAAAGGTACACGGTTTTAACATTTCAAGAGAATGATATTTTTTTTTTTTTTTAAACACTAAAACACTGCAATGAAGAAGTGCATTTTTCGCATCCAAGTCCTCCATTACTCTACTGCCATCTATTTTCATGAAAGGCTCAAAATGTTTTCTGTAGAATTCCACATTTAGAGAGGGAGAAAGAAGAAGAGAGAACAAAAAACAAAAAATTGTCCACTACCGTCAAAAAGCTGTGGGCCGAGTGCGGATTCGAACTCTGGACCTCCAATATTCTGAGCGAGCACGCTACCCATCAGCCACAGCCTCAGATGAAAATGCTGGTCGGAGCTTTCAATACATATGCATTGCTCTGTAACTTTAGATGGACTTTTATGGCATTTCAAAGGCCTATTGGATTGAAATGTTTTGGGAGGTGTTTTCCCTACCCCTAAACTACATCCTCCTGAATTTTGATCAAAAATGGAGGGGACCAACTGGGAACCTACCCTTGTTAGATACTTAGGCATGGCAGCGGGCCGCCCCTCAATGTTTACAAATAATCAAAATCCTATCTTCTAGCTTTGATACTACACAGGACTGCCAACAGTTGGAGCCAGAAATGTCTTGCCAATGCATAAAAATACCAGAGCTGCTGTTTTGCGCATAATCGATAGCATTTTTCTATTCATTAATGATTCCACCGCCTGAGAAAACAGTTCAGTTCAGTGTATGGCTGTACTGCACAAAAATACTCAGATCTGTAATATTTTCTAAATCAGTGCAATCGCTGTTTAATTTTTAAAATATCCGCAAGTTTTTTAAAGTCATCAACGACTTCACCGGTTGAGGAAAGATTATAGGTGCGAGTATTTTCATTCATTACAGTCATAAACTAAACTGAACTGTGTAATCTTTTACTAACCGGTGAAGTCATCGGTGAATAGAAAAATACTATTAATTATACACAAAACGGCAGCTCTAAAACATACGGTTTGAGTCAAAGGTTTGTGCTGTACCCGTCATCTCAAAGTAAAAATCTGTCCTCTTTTTCAGCTTGTCAACTTACCAGCCCGAGTGACAGTTGACCAAATCATAGAAGACTATAGAAAATATAAATTAGCTAGCCGAAGCAATAATGCCAAAAAGTAAGTAAATTGATTATTGAGGGATTCCCTGTGGGATTCGCAGTGGTAAAAATAGTATACTTGTCAAAGCTGTTGAGCATATTTTTTAAGGTGATTCCCGGCAAAACTTTTCCAAACTTCAATCCATGTTTTTGGCATTTTAAAATGCCAAAAACATTTTACCTTGGCAAAGGTAAAATGTAAAATCCGAGAATGTTGGCTCTTGCTTAGTTATTCAAGAATTTTTTAAGCCCAAAGCAGTGGCGGCGCGTGCAATCTAGCAAAGATGCATTTAGTCCATTTTAACCAGTGTAAAGTATTGATTCCAGGGATTGCCCTGTGCATCCTCAACGTTCAACTTTTTTTGAGACTTTAAATGGACTGGATGCAACGTTACCAAATTACACGCGCCGCCACTGCTCAAAGTAAGCAAAATTTGTTGAGAATCAAAGCTATATCATTGAATCATCCTTTTTTGCTTTGTCAGAAATAAGTCACTTTTTGTTTTTGCTTATTTTTTTTTTAAACCTTGCACAAAAGTAGAATATCTTTCAATGAATTATCCTCTTAAAGTCAGGTTTTTTCCCTTTTCTTCTAAACATTTCCATGGTTGTTTCTCTTCCCCCCTTCTTTTCTAAATCTCCGAATAAAGCACGAGGTGTTTCTTTTACAGAGAGGTTACGATCGGAACTTTGATGAATGGTGTAAGAGAGTACTTTAATGTGATGCTTGGATCTCAGTTACTCTACAAATTTGAGAGGCCACAGTACGCTCAGGTAAAAACCTTTATTTGACTCTCTACTCTTCCTTCTTGTTCCAAAATTACGCAACACTGTTATATCCTGTTTTAGTTTTTTGCAGTTTTTTTGCAGTTATTTGAATTTTTTCTTGTCTCTCACTTGTTAACTCATTGACATATTGTATAGACGAGTCTGACTTGTCCTCGGACTCCCAGTTACCACATGTTACCTCTTATTTTCATAATGAAATTGTTGGAATTAAAATGTTTCACCTTCTTTGTTTTAGATTTTAGAGAGGTATCCTGACACACCCATGTCCAAAATCTATGGTTCAATTCATTTACTGCGATTATTTGGTAAGGTTCTCTTTTTAAATTATGGGAGCAATTTTGTTTCTTGTTAATATCTGAGGTCAGACGGTATTTATATTGTAGACACGCAGTGATCTAATGGCATTCCTTGTAACTCACTCTTTGAGCAAATCATTGTGAAGGATTGATAATCGATAACTACACACTAGGGCTGAGCAAATATTTGAAAAGGTCGTTTGTTTGAGTTGAATAAACAAATTCAAGTCTTGCAAAAATTGTTTAAACCAATGTGATTAATCGATTTCCGCTATTGTCGTGTCTCATCCAAAAAAGCGGAATCAGCCTGATAGACTTTGCCTTCAACTTCAACAGGGAAAAAAAAAAGAAAATTGAAATTGAGGAGTAGACTTTGCCTTCAACTTCAACAGGGAAAAAAAAAGAAAATTGAAATTGAGGAGTTCTTCGGTAAAAGGGTGGATACGTGTATCCGCCCTTCTTGTGGAGATTGCTTTACTGCAATCCTTAAGCCCTAAGCTACCAGAATATGCATAGTGTGTACATGTTTCAAACGTTTCCCACAAAAATAACAAGTAATATTTGCCAAAAATCACATATTATTGGGGAAAATTTCAAATGCAGACTCGGGTCTGATGATTTTTTGTTTGTTTTTTTCTCTCTCTTTATGAAGCGTTTGAAAATAGGGAAAAAGCATACAAAATATTTGTTGGGAGCTCATTGGAAGTTATCTTTATTGTAAATGCGTTTGGCAACACTATTGTAGTTATGCACAAATTAAGTCACTGTCGCACTGATTGCATCTACGATACGCTGCGCACCGCAGTTATCAGAAGATGCAGCGGAACAACATAAGTAACATCAAGCTACATTTTTTATTCAATCTCTGCTTTAAATGCAAAAAGAAAAATCATCATAAGTCTGAAAAAAATTGATCAAAAAATCGATTGCCAGTAAAAGGGCGGTTTAACTGTTTTTTGAAAAACGGAATTGTGAAAAAACCGTAAGTGCTAAAGGTTTGCAATTTCTTGCAATTTATTCCCAATAGTTTTATCTATCCAAGAAACTTTAGTTATTGAAAAATTCCATGAACTTTTGAAACTACAGGCTTTTTTTTTTAATAAAGAAACTCGTTTTTCTCTGAACTATAATTTTGCTTACCTGCCCATTTACCGAAGAGCTCCTCAATTGTACCTTTTATGTTCTTGGTACTCCAACCATACTGAGGACGTTTTGGCATGTCGTCATGCTTCATAAATTCAAATGAAATAAACAAAAGCTACAACTTCAAATACATTCAATCCATCAATTTATTCCTTTTTTTTTTAATTATAGTTAGGATTGGAAGAGCTTTAGCGTATACAGCTTTGGATGAAAGGAGCGTCCAGTCTTTAACAGTCTTCTTCAATGAATTTGGAAAGTAAGTGTTAACCAATTTTGCTGAGCTCTATTTATTTCAACTTGTCTGTAATCTTTGTCATGTCGGATTCTAATTCCTTCAAAATTAAACAATCTTGAAAAAACTTGACTGATTTAAATGTGTACGTGAAAGAATACGATAAAAAGCACGTGAACTAATTGTTATTCCGAAAAATTGCCGATATTTGCAAAATTTTGAGGCCATTTTCTCAGAAAGATTTGCTGCCATTCTAAATTTTAAAGAAAAATTGGACAAATTTCCTCAGTCCCAAAAAATGTCCTCACTTTTATGTCATCCGCGGATTGCTAGATCGGGCATAGTTCGCAACCCTGCCAGAAACGAACTATTTCTATCAACAGATCATTTTCTTTCTTTGTCCTTCAGGTATCTTGTCAAGAACAGTGCTACATTATTCAGTCGAGATGATTATGGAATAGCCCCACCCGATTATCAACGGACTGCTATGTAATGGGAGGCAATTTAAAATTATTGGCGACCAATTGATGAGCTGAGGGTGGACCAAAGCTGAATTTAAAATTATTGTTGCGGCCTTTTTACTTCATGAGAGTTTGCTCGATTCTGTCACAGGAGCATTACCTCTACTTCCTAATCATTATAATTAAATGATACCATGTTGTTTGTTCTTAATGTTTGACCTCTAGATGTCTGCATTCTGCATTTTTGTATCTATCTTTAACAGTTTCATGTGAATCAGAAAACAGTGCCAAATCAATTCTTATGTTTGACAAATGATTCTCTCTTGATTCTGTTGTAATATATGTTCAGAAACTGGAGCCACATATCTTCGGTCTAAATCTGGAGTAAATTTCTTGCAACTTATTATCTTAATGATCGAAAAGTGCAAGGGAAAAAATAATTGCCAAGAGCTGTTCTGCTGTGTTAAGGAAAAACACCGTAAGTGACACAAGTTACTGAGACTTATTGCAGTATAGCTCGGGCCTCTATTTTTATTTCTTATGTCAAGTTCCTCTTCAGAAGTTAATTATTGTTGCACCTACCTGGTCACTCAGCTCTCTCTAACAAAGGCTCTCTGCTCGTCCAAGCATTTAGGAAAGGCCTGACCGTCTATTGTTCAGAGCTGGAATCCTTGGAAGGACAAACCATTCGGGGAAAACTGAAGAATAGGGACCCTGAGCCACATTGCAAAAGTAACAGAAGTATCACGTGTCGCTTACAGCATTTTTCCTTAGCACGGGAGTGTTATTGTTCAATCTTTGATGAGGTGTAATTTATTTCATTTTCAGATTTATTTCTATATTTTTTTGTATTCCTTATGAAATTTTTTTAAAGAAAAAAAAAATTATATCATCATGGATTCTGTAAAAACACAATGTAAAGTACAAAAGTACTCATGATATCCGGATGTAAAAAAAAAATTGTGTTTAAATAATACTCCAAGCTAACCCAGCCAATTCCACGTCCTGTGTTTGGCAAAGGACATGGAAGTAACAACGGGAGATAACTACTGCAAGTATGGCTTACAAGGCAACAGTACGACATGTCCGCGGCTAATCAAAAAAATATTTACGGTAAAATGTGGCCTAGATGGTACCAATCAACAGTCCGCTTTCTCGAATGGGCCCTTTTAAAAGTCCTAAATTTGCGCACACATATGTCCTCGTATTTTTTTTTTTTTCCCATCTCTTTACACTTTGATGTAATCTTGTCCTTATTCCTCTCAACATATGTACGCCATATACCTATCTATGCATTTTTTTAACATTGGTATGCATTTCGTAAAAGTTTACAGGTAAAAGTATATAATTCACTGTGATACGCACAGAATATTACGTGGAGAAGAATGCAGACACAGAAACTATGAAATATCTGAGTGCAAAAAGTTATCACCGGGACCAGGGTTTGAAGTCTGATCTTTCGGATAGCCGACTATGCGCCGCAGACACCAGAGCCACTGGAGCTTCTACTACTTCAGGCCGAAATTACGAGTATATATGCGTGCGCAAATTTAGGACTTTTAAAAGGGCCCTTAAAAGAAAACGGACTGTAGGCCATCAAATGGTATCACCTAAGCCACATTTTCCCGTTAATATTTTTTTGATTGGCCGCGGACATGTCGTACCATCCCCTTGTTAGAGCAAAAAGGGATTAATGAGACAGGTGAGATGATAAGCTGGGTTTGAAAGCTGAAAATTAACTTTGATTTTAAGACTATGAGATAACATTTCTTCAGTTTTTTTTAAGAAGCAAAATAACTTGACATTGCGAGAAATATTTCCTGTTGCAAGAGATTTGCATCATTGATGTACGTTTCTTTCTTTGTTTTATTTGTTTTATTATTAAGATGACTTGAATATTTTTCCATCTTTTCTTATTTTTGTAAATTATCTAGTTCCTTGTGTACAAAAACGCATTCATTTACTTTTCTAGAAAATATATTTTTATTTTTCTACGACTGTTTATAAATAGTACATAATTTTTCTCCTTGTTCATTTCATATCCTTAACCATCTAAGCGTTTACATGTGCAACATTCATCTTAGAGTACAAGTCATTGTCTATCTGACGCATAGGCGTAAGTCGAATCCAACTTTTCAAAATTTCCAAACTCATTTTCATTTGTTCAACCGTGATCCATCATTCAATTACTACAATTAATAATTTTCAGTGATTCTATGACTCATGAAGAACAAAGGAAAAAATGTTCAAGGATTATTCATTCATGCACTATCTGTGGAAAAATTTAAAAACGTGAAAGATGATCATGAAACGTTGGATTCGACTTACGCCTATGCGTCAGATGGACAAAGTTAAAAGCGTGTTTTGAAATTTTTAGAAAGGTGTATTTAGCAGAATGAAAAAACTGGTTGAATCCAAATACTAAAACTTTATTACAAGTTCAAACTTTTTTTGAAGTATACCAAAGCACTAATGGAAGAATTACACTTGGACGCAATTATAGACTGACTTTGACTTTCATTCTGGAGGCAAAATCTTTTCAAGATACCGAAAATAAATCCATAGCCAAGATCCAGAAATAATTAAAATTCGCGAGCAAGTTGCTGCAACGATTTCCCGCAGCAGGAAAAAATTGTTAAACTAAGGATAGAAATATAGAAGAATAAATAAATATTTACAGAATATAGATAACAAAAATAATAAATACATTTTTTTAGACACTTATTTACAAAGATCTTCTGCACATTGTTTCTGATCTTCCTTGACTTTTTCGTATCCTTCTTTGTGAACGAGAACTTCTTTTTTTCACTCCCGTTTTTGGATCCAAAAAAAAATTAATAACTAAGAACAAATTTGTACAGTACGACAACCTTAAAAAAATCTCAGAAAAAGTTTAGATACCTTTGAGGACTGTTAAAAGAGGTGAAGTCCAAACTTTAATCCATTAACTGAGATTCATAAAAACTATGTGATTAAAAAAATGCCGACAAAACCCAAAGATGGAAGGAGAGTTGTTAAAGCTTAAGATTATCACCATTACAGAGGGTAAAAAGAAAACAATAATCTATGAGGGAGGGGTAGAGCTGGGGAAAGAAAACAATATACAAATTACAAAGTCTGGTGAGCTCAACAGTCATCAAACATTATATTTAAAATGCAGGCTGAAAGGTGTTGAGTGATGATGATTCGGAACTCATCAGTATTTGACATTTGTCTATTCTTTTCTTGCCCCAGCTCTAATCAAAGTTGAAGGGCTGTGATTGAAGGAACAAAAAAAATAATCTCTCAGATACAAAGTAAAAAAAAAAAATAAGGGGGGGGGGGAAGGATATCAACAATGTTGGACAATTTGTTTACCACCAATGATTGAGTAAATCTTAAAAGTTAACTTACAATCGTAAACAAAATACGAATGATACATTTGATGGGAGTGCTTACAAAACAAAAGAGCGAAAAGTTGGCCAAATTTTTATACTCTTAATATAAATTTGCTCTGACAGAGCAGAAACGTGAGTGCGTGATGGCTAAACGGTAAGGTATTAGACTGAGGCGAATCTTAAAAGAACCAAAACCAACCCCCGAGGCACAGAAGTTGTTTGGTAAGAATAAAAAATAACATAGTGTGTTGGTTTGACGCGATAGCGGCAAATATTGTTTCAATAATAAACAATAATCAAGGAGTAGTGGCAATAGGACGGATAGGCATCTTGCCCCAGTACCGCAGTGCAGTTTTTGGAATCCTCTCACTGAGTTCGATCCAAGAACTCTCTTCTCTGTCCCCATTTGAATACAAGTGTTAGAGAAGGACAGAAAAAGAGAGGGCTATCACATGATTTTAGCCCACATCTCAGTCCTTTTCTATCACATGTGTCCAAATGGGCAGAGGGGGGTGAGAACTAAGATTAATTTCTGTCTTATTGTCCAGTAACCATGAGAATACAATTTATAAGCAGCGATGATGAAAATTTACAATGCATAAACCAGAAACTACAAGGGAACGAAACTAGCGTTATTGAACAAAGATGCAAAGTTTCAAACACACTCATCATACAATTCTTGCTATCCACCTGGTAACCAAATTACTCCTTAATTGCGATTATCTTTCAACATATTGAGTTTTAACGATTTTAAAGAGTACACAGATTCTAATAGATTACATTTCAATGAATTATTGGATTAAATTATTTTGGGCGTAAAAAGTAAGGCCCCAAATACCAAAAAAAAAAAAAAAAAAGACCAATCTTTTCACCAAGAGCAAGAAAGATAGTTGTAGACCTCTCAATAGCTTTCTTTGATGATTACGTTTGTTACCAACATTTCTTTTCCAGCATTTATCTGACACAGAGAAAAACTAACGGAAGTAAAAAGTCGTCCCTCCTTATCCACAGATCAAAATTTCAGAGAAAATTGAAAAAAATGTTACTCTCCCAGAAGTTCTACTGGTCCTCCTGGGTGGAACAGAATTAATACAGCAAAAGGATAGGTTAAGGTCACATTCTATCACACGATTTGTTACAAGATTTTGGAACTGCAATAAATTATGGAACCAAATATCGAGGATACGGAGCAACGACTGTATTCATTCAGATAAATGTTGGCAAAGATTGTTGAATTTTTTGACAAAGTACTCAGATACCGCATTAAACACACACAAAATTGCCTTAACTTAAAGAAAAAATGGAGGGAGAGAAGTCCTATAAAATTTGTTTTGAGAATTCTTCATCATAAAAGTAAGTAGATGTTTTAATCATAAAATATCATTTAGGTTATTTTTGTACTAAAAAAAGTTAGGAATGGCGGCATACTTAACAAGTAAAACTACGATCAGTAAAAGAACTATTATACATGGCGAGAGGAAAATTAAAAGAACAAAATTGTACACGGCTTTACACAGAGGGGAACCAACTTTTCTGTTTGGGCAGGAGGGAACCATCTGGTTTCCTGTGTAGTAGGTTCTTCCTTGCACTAACCTGGTTCCCTTCTATGTAAAGCGGTACAATTGATCACAAGTATAAAGAAGAGAAATAAAAAATCTCTAGATGGAGGAGAAATAAAAAATAAAAATAAAAATTAATGACAGATCAGATTCATTTTTAACAATTGTTTTCGACAACTTTCATTTCATTCAAGCCGTTGACTAATTTCTTTTCTGAGTTAGGTAGAGGTCTTTTGAAAAGAAGAATGTGAGGTTCTGGAACAAAAAAAAAATCAAAAGCACAAATTAGTAAAAGTAATATGCCAATATGCAAGACGGTACCAGGAAAACATGGGAGCAGTGGCATAAAATAAACAAAAATAAAATAAGATAAAAAATAAATTAGTTGGAACCGTGGACACCACATCTTGCTGCTCATAAAGTCAAAAGTTCTTGGCTAAAATAGACGAATTTACACTAAAAGCACAAATTTAAGGAACGTCAGCACTTGCAAGCATACTTCAGGAAGATACCCTGAAAGTTTCAAGCTGTAACACTCAAAAATAGACAAATCATAAAATACAAAAATTCCAATAGACCTCAATAAATGCACGTGAAGCAGATATGCACATTACCACTCGCACTTGCTCTCACTCACTAAGCTTAGGGTGAAATGAATTTAATAATTTACGGCTTAGATCCTAAACCAATTATGCTTTTTTTGGGCTCAAAAAATCTATAAAAAAAATTTTGCAGGTGCTAAAATTCGTGGGTTTTGCGTTTTTTCTTTGATTTTAATTTAAAATGCCAAAAACACGACTTTTTCCAAAAGAGACTAATGGCACCATCCATCAGATTGAAATTTGGAAAAGTTTTGACTGGAATCACGTTAAAGGACAACGACTGCATTGGCGGATCCAGCCCTCGCGAACGGGGGGGACTTGGGATTTTTGCCCTCCCCAGAGACCCCCCTTTTTCCTTTCTCTCTCTTCCTTCCCCTTTCCTCCCCCTCTTTTCCCCCTTTTTTGGCAGAGCGGGGGGGGGGGGGAAGGCAGGCCACCCCCCCCCTGTATCCGCCACAGAACGACTGGATTTTGGAGATATATCAGACACACTAACTGACTCTCTTGTGTTGAATATAAATACAGACCTGGAGTATGGTGCATATAGTGAATCCATCCATCACTCATCTGGACTCCAATTGCTCGCCATTCGTCTTGCGACATCAAATGTGTTCGAGGTACTTTCTTCACTAGTTCTTTGGGTAGGACAACGTGCCTAAACAGAATAAATAGCAACAAAAACGCATTAATAAATTGTTGATCACAGTTTGATAAAAAGAAATTTTATACATGTAGTAAACTGCTTTAAAATCCAAGGGGCGGTAAATTGAGAACAAAGTTTCGAGAAAATTGATGAATATTTACTGCCATTTTTCGACTGCACAAAACGAAAGTGTCGAGCGTCACATGCATACTTACGTACGCTACAGACAGCGGCGATAGCGTAAAGTGCTTTCCTACACGACAGCACGGAAAAAATAATAATATGAATTTCTGGATTTTACGGGGGAAGAGTGGTCTGACTGTCTGACAAAAAATGAGCGCAAATGGCAGTACCGACGAATTAAAGATTGTCGCGAGATAAGTTTCGCCTTCAAGGTTCCGGTTCGGCCACTCTTCATACTCCTCTCACCTTGCAGGCGAAAGGGGCCAGTGCGGGTGGGGTGGGAGAGCCACTGCAGATCACTCCCACACTTACAAGCATAACTGCGGCAGGTGTCGCTTAGAGTTCCTCGATAAAAATATTGTACATGCTGTACCAAACCACCCGGATAGGGCCTTTTTCTCGAAAACTACTGAGCCAAATGATTTGAAACAAAAAAATCCGATGGAGAATTGAACCAAAATTTTTCATGATTGATATTTTCAAAAGCCCCCGACAGCCCCTACGAAATAATTGGGGGCTTCAAACAAATTTATCAAGTCTCAAGGCGAGACTTAGCTCGTGAAAATCTCGGGACAATCTTTGATTCGTCGATAGTACAATTAGTAGGAGTACTTTATCCACAGACATTTTTTTGGTTCTAAAATCATGATCATCGGGATTTTTGTCGTAAGGTTAACCGTTATCCAAGCACGTCATTTCCCTAATTTGCCCGCCCCCCCTCTAAGCAAGCGGGAGAGGGGCGATCGCCCCCTTCGCCACCCCCTGTATCCGCCAAGGGACGAGTCGTGTGTTGCTATGAATGAAACGGCCCCATTGCAAAAGATATGAAAACCCTTGAGGGCGATCGACTCCATTTACCAAGCCGAGTCGATAGAGGGGTCACAAGCGGGGTTTTGGCGACATCGCCTTTTATCCCATGTTGCATAGCCATGAGTTGGTAGTGAAGCGGACACAGTTTCAAAAGATATGAAAACCCTTGAGGGCGATCGACTCCATTTACCAAGCCGAGTCGATAGAGGGGTCACAAGCGGGGTTTTGGCGACATCGCCTTTTATCCCATGTTGCATAGCCATGAGTTGGTTTTGAAGCGGACACAGTTTCAAAAGATATGAAAACCCTTGAGGGCGATCGAATCCATTTACCAAGCTGAATCGATAGAGGGGTCACAAGCGGGGTTTTGGCTACATCGCCTTTTATCCCATGTTGCATAGCCATGAGTTGGTAGTGAAGCGGACACATTTTCAAAAGATATGAAAACCCTTGAGGGCGATCGACTCCATTTTCCATGCTGAATCGATTGAGGGGACAAGCGGGGTTTTGGCGACATCATCTTTTTGCCCACGAGATGAGTCGTGTGTTGCTATGCGTGAAAGGTATGAAAACCCTTGAGGGCGATCGACTCCATTTTCCATGCTGAATCGATTGAGGGGTCACAAGCGGGGTTTTGGCGACATCACCTTTTTGCCCATGAGATGAGTCAGGTGTTGCTATGCGTGAAACGGCCCCATTGCAAAAGATATGAAAACCCTTGAGGGCGATCGACTCCATTTACCAAGCCGAGTCGATAGAGGGGTCACAAGCGGGGTTTTGGCGACATCGCCTATTATCCCATGTTGCATAGCCATGTGTTGGTAGTGAAGCGGACACAGTTTCAAAAGATATGAAAACCCTTGAGGGCGATCGAATCCATTTACCAAGCTGAATCGATAGAGGGGTCACAAGCGGGGTTTTGGCGACATCACCTTTCTGCCCATGAGATGAGTCAGGTGTTGCTGTTCGTGAAACGGCCCCATTGCAAAAGATATGAAACCCCTTGAGGGCGATCGACTCCATTTACCAAGCTGAAGCGATTGAGGGGTCAGAAGCGGGGTTTTGGCGACATCACCTTTTTGCCCATGTGATGAGTCATGTGTTGCTGTGAGTGAGACGGCCCCATTGCAAAAGATATGGAAACCCTTGAGGGCGATCGAATCCATTTACCATGCTGAATCGATTGAGGGGTCACAAGCGGGGTTATGGCGACATCACCTTTTTGCCCATGAGATGAGTCAGGTGTTGCTATGCGTGAAACGGCCCCATTGCAAAAGATATGAAAACCCTTGAGGGCGATCGACTCCATTTACCAAGCCAAGTCGATAGAGGGGTCACACGCGGGGTTTTGGCGACATCGCCTTTTATCCCATACTGCATAGCCATGAGTTGGTAGTGAAGCGGACACATCTTCAAAAAATATGAAAACCCTTGAGGGCGATCGACTCCATTTTCCATGCTGAATCGATTGAGGGGTCACAAGCGGGGTTTTGGAGACATCACCTTTTGGCCCATGTGATGAGTCATGTGTTGCTATGCGTGAAACGGCCCCATTGCAAAAGATATGAAAACCCTTGAGGGCGATCGACTCCATTTACCAAGCCGAGTCGATAGAGGGGTCACAAGCGGGGTTTTGGCAACATCGCCTTTTATCCCATGTTGCATAGCCATGAGTTGGTAGTGCAGCGGACACATTTTCAAAAGATATGAAAACCCTTGAGGGCGATCGACTCCATTTTCCGTGCTGAATCGATTGAGGGGTCACAAGCGGGGTTTTGGCGACATCACCTTTTTGCCCATGAGATGAGTCAGGTGTTGCTGTGCGTGAAACGGCCCCATTGCAAAAGATATGAAAACCCTTGAGGGCGATCGACTCCATTTACCAAGCTGAATCGATTGAGGGGTCAGAAGCGGGGTTTTGGCGACATCACCTTTTTGCCCACGAGATGAGTCGTGTGTTGCTATGCGTGAAAGGTATGAAAACCCTTGAGGGCGATCGACTCCATTTTCCATGCTGATTCGATTGAGGGGTCACAAGCGGGGTTTTGGCGACATCACCCTTTTGCCCATGAGATGAGTCAGGTGTTGCTATGCGTGAAACGGCCCCATTGCAAATGATATGAAAACCCTTGAGGGCGATCGACTCCATTTACCAAGCCGAGTCGATAGAGGGGTCACAAGCGGGGTTTTGGCGACATCGCCTTTTATCCCATGTTGCATAGCCATGAGTTGGTAGTGAAGCGGACACAGTTTCAAAAGATATGAAAACCCTTGAGGGCGATCGAATCCATTTACCAAGCCGAATCGAAAGAGGGGTCACAAGCGGGGTTTTGGCGACATCACCTTTTTGCCCACGAGATGAGTCGTGTGTTGCTATGCGTGAAAGGTATGAAAACCCTGGAGGGCGATCGACTCCATTTTCCATGCTGAATCGATTGAGAGGTCAGAAGCGGGGTTTTGGCGACATCACCTTTTTGCCCATGTGATGAGTCATGTGTTGCAATGCGTGAAACGGCCCCATTGCAAAAGATATGAAAACCCTTGAGGGCGATCGACTCCATTTACCAAGCCGAGTCGATAGAGGGGTCACAAGCGGGGTTTTGGCGACATCGCCTTTTATCCCATGTTGCATAGCCATGAGTTGGTAGTGAAGCGGACACAGTTTCAAAAGATATGAAAACCCTTGAGGGCGATCGAATCCATTTACCAAGCTGAATCGAAAGAGGGGTCACAAGCGGGGTTTTGGCGACATCACCTTTTTGCCCACGAGATGAGTCGTGTGTTGCTATGCGTGAAAGGTATGAAAACCCTTGAGGGCGATCGACTCCATTTTCCATGCTGAATCGATTGAGGGGTCACAAGCAAGGTTTTGGCGACATCAACTTTTTGCCCATGAGATGAGTCAGGTGTTGCTGTTCGTGAAACGGCCCCATTGCAAAAGATATGAAAACCCTTACGGGCGATCGACTCCATTTACCAAGCTGAAGCGATTGAGGGGTCAGAAGCGGGGTTTAGGCGACATCACCTTTTTGCCCATGTGATGAGTCATGTGTTGCTGTTAGTGAGACGGCCCCATTGCAAAAGATATGGAAACCCTTGAGGGCGATCGAATCCATTTACCATGCTGAATCGATTGAGGGGTCACAAGCGGGGTTTTGGCGACATCACCTTTTTGCCCATGTGATGAGTCATGTGTTGCAATGCGTGAAACGGCCCCATTGCAAAAGATATGAAAACCCTTGAGGGCGATCGACTCCACTTTCCATGCGGAATCGATGGAGGGGTCACAAGCGGGGTTTTGGCGACATCACCTTTTTGCCCATGAGATGAGTCAGGTGTTGCTATGCGTGAAACGGCCCCATTGCAAAAGATATGAAAACCCTTGAGGGCGATCGACTCCATTTACCAAGCCGAGTCGATAGAGGGGTTACAAGCGGGGTTTTGGCGACATGGCCTTTTATCCCATGTTGCATAGCCATGAGTTGGTAGTGAAGCGGACACAGTTTCAAAAGATATGAAAACCCTCGAGGGCGATCGAATCCATTTACCAAGCTGAATCGAAAGAGGGGTCACAAGCAGGGTTTTGGCGACATCACCTTTTTGCCCACGAGATGAGGGGTGTTGCTATGCGTGAAAGGTATGAAAACCCCTTTAGGGCGATCGACTCCATTTTCCATGCTGAATCGATTGAGGGGTCAGAAGCGGGGTTTTGGCGACATCACCTTTTTGCCCATGTGATGAGTCATGTGTTGCAATGCGTGAAACGGCCCCATTGCAAAAGATATGAAAACCCTTGATGGCGATCGACTCCACTTTCCATGCTGCATCGATGGAGGGGGCAAGCGGGGTTTTGGCGACATCGCCTTTTATCCCATGTTGCATAGCCATGAGTTGGTAGTGAGGCGGACACGTTTTTAAAAGATATGAAAACCCTTGAGGGCGATCGACTCCATTTTCCATGCTGAATCGATTGAGGGGTCACAAGCGGGGTTTTGGCGACATCACCTTTTTGCCCATGAGATGAGTCAGGTGTTGCTGTGCGTGAAACGGCCCCATTGCAAAAGATATGAAAACCCTTGAGGGCGATCGACTCCATTTTCCATGCTGAATCGATTGAGGGGTCACAAGCGGGGTTTTGGCGACATCACCTTTTTGCCCATGAGATGAGTCAGGTGTTGCTATGCGTGAAACGGCCCCATTGCAAAAGATATGAAAACCCTTGAGGGCGATCGACTCCATTTACCAAGCCGAGTCGATAGAGGGGTCACAAGCGGGGTTTTGGCGACATCGCCTTTTATCCCATGTTGCATAGCCATGAGTTGGTAGTGAAGCGGACACAGTTTCAAAAGATATGAAAACCCTTGAGGGCGATCGAATCCATTTACCAAGCTGAATCGAAAGAGGGGTCACAAGCGGGGTTTTGGCGACATCACCTTTTTGCCCACGAGATGAGTCGTGTGTTGCTATGCGTGAAAGGTATGAAAACCCTTGAGGGCGATCGACTCCATTTTCCATGCTGAATCGATTGAGGGGTCACAAGCAAGGTTTTGGCGACATCAACTTTTTGCCCATGAGATGAGTCAGGTGTTGCTGTTCGTGAAACGGCCCCATTGCAAAAGATATGAAAACCCTTACGGGCGATCGACTCCATTTACCAAGCTGAAGCGATTGAGGGGTCACAAGCGGGGTTTTGGCGACATCGCCTGTTATCCCATGTTGCATAGCCATGAGTTGGTAGTGAAGCGGACACATTTTCAAAAGATATGAAAACCCTTGAGGGCGATCGACTCCATTTTCCATGCTGAATCGATTGAGGGGTCACAAGCGGGGTTTTGGCGACATCACCTTTTTGCCCATGAGATGAGTCAGGTGTTGCTGTGCGTGAAACGGCCCCATTGCAAAAGATATGAAAACCCTTGAGGGCGATCGACTCCATTTACCAAGCCGAGTCGATGGAGGGGTCACAAGCGGGGTTTTGGCGACATCGCCTTTTATCCCATGTTGCATAGCCATGAGTTGGTAGTGAAGCGGACACAGTTTCAAAAGATATGAAAACCCTTGAGGGCGATCGAATCCATTTACCAAGCTGAATCGAAAGAGGGGTCACAAGCGGGGTTTTGGCGACATCACCTTTTTGCCCACGAGATGAGTCGTGTGTTGCTATGCGTGAAAGGTATGAAAACCCTTGAGGGCGATCGACTCCATTTTCCATGCTGAATCGATTGAGGGGTCACAAGCAAGGTTTTGGCGACATCACCTTTTTGCCCATGAGATGAGTCGTGTGTTGCTATGCGTGAAAGGTATGAAAACCCTTGAGGGCGATCGACTCCATTTTCCATGCTGAATCGATTGAGGGGTCACAAGCAAGGTTTTGGCGACATCACCTTTTTGCCCATGAGATGAGTCAGGTGTTGCTGTTCGTGAAACGGCCCCATTGCAAAAGATATGAAAACCCTTAAGGGCGATCGACTCCATTTACCAAGCTGAAGCGATTGAGGGGTCAGAAGCGGGGTTTAGGCGACATCACCTTTTTGCCCATGTGATGAGTCATGTGTTGCTGTGAGTGAGACGGCCCCATTGCAAAAGATATGGAAACCCTTGAGGGCGATCGAATCCATTTACCATGCTGAATCGATTGAGGGGTCACAAGCGGGGTTTTGGCGACATCACCTTTTTGCCCATGTGATGAGTCCAGTGGTGGATCAACCCTTACGAACGGGGGGGGGGGGCGGCGAACTTACGGATTTTTGCCATGTAAAGACCGCCTTTTCTTTTTTTCGCTCTCGCTTTCTCCTACCTCTCCCCTCTTGTCCCACTTTTTGGGCCGAACTGGTGGGGGGGAGGGGGTGTCCCCCGCCCCATTCGCCACCTCCTGTATCCGCCAATGATATCGTGAAATGTGATAAATCGATAGACCTAACCATCGTTAATGTGCCCGTTATTCAGTGGCGGCTCGTGAAATGCGATGTATCGATGTCCACTGCATTTAAAACTATAGAGAAGTACTGATCGTCAGGGGGTGCAATAGAACCCCCGAGAAATCGATACATTTTAATCATTTTAAAAGGGGGGGGGGGACATCGATACATCGCATTTCACGAGCCGCCACTGAACAACGGGCACATTAACGATGGTTACCCTAGCAACAGCCAATTTTTACAATTTTGGACGAATAGCATCACTGCTAGCCAGTGTCTTCGATCGATTTATCGATGAAGTAAATGAAGGAGAATCTAGTCCAAAGTACATACATCTGTCTTTCAATTTTGTCCGCTATTTGTCCATCTTTTCTGAACTAGAAGCGAAGGACACGTTTACAAGTGACTTGCATGGGATTTGAAATCGACTTATCGCTCTAACGTGGGGCAAAATAAGGGGAGGAGACCTTGAGAGAGGAGAGGGGGAGGATGGGAACAAAGGATCCGTCAGTTTGCCGGCGGAAATACTATCGTCTACACAGCTGCCATATCGCCTCTTTTCCTCATTTGACTCAAAGTAAAGTAGATACATTTTCTCATGCAATCTGGCAACTGTGCTCGTCTACCGATTCTCACGGAGTAGGAGCAAGGAATTGTGGGAGATGCCGGAGATGAGAGCTTCCGAGTAGCAGCGAGCGTGCTCCGGGGAAGAACAGGTGAGGAGAGAAGTGAAAACAAAAATGTTAATAACAAAGAAACACGCATCGTCAAGTCACACCATCCATTTCAGACTGATTGACTATAGGCCGCAACTTGTAACAAACATATTTAACGTCAAATAAAAAGGCGAATCTTTAAAATATTTAGCCTATTTTAGCCAACAGCAGAGTTGGACAAACGGGGCAGTGCTCAAATCCCACGAGTCCCAATACCTATTCGGGTTTCGAAAATGTTTCGAATTTTGTTACAACGGAGTAGATTTCAGAGTAGATTTTTAACGAATCTCGGATGACCCCATCTTAAAAAGGGACAAGCGCTTCCCCAATCCCCGTCCCTGAAAATTGCCAAAATATAAGAGAAAATGAAGGAAAATAATCTTAAATGTATTAAAAATTGGCAAAAATTGTACATTTGCCTCCCTCACTTGATCCCCAGCAGCAAAAGTTTTCAAGAGCCCCTTTATGGTTTTTGGGCCACTTTTTATCGATCTCAAACTTATTGTTAGTGCAGCGCTGATTGAGAGACCGAGCCGGATCCGAAACTGAGTTCGGTCAACGTTCGAGAGAGTTTTCAACTGGTTTCCAGTCAGAGGAGGAACTTATCCAGTCATCCAGCCAAGGCCTTATTTGGTCCGAACATACTCTCACATTACTACGAATTCATTGATAGTAGTGGTACCAAAATTAGAACTGTCCGTGGCCAGTCCAGTTCGTTAACACAAGCTGATGTGGGCCGAGGGAGGGGGGGGGGGAGGAGACTACCCATTGTCCGGCCCGTTCATCAAGATATTACGTCTACAGGCGAGAACAGGGGAAATGTTATAGTTAAATAAAATACAAGCTTCAAACCAGGGAAGATTTCGAAACGTGAGAAATCGCGAGGTCTAAGAACGTCGGCAACATTTAGGCCGGCAACGGAATTCGCGAACATTTTTTATGGATTTTTTGAGCCCAAAAAAGCAAAATTGGTTTGGAATTAAAGCCGTATATTATAAACTTCATTTCGCCATAAGCTTAGCGAGTGATAATATGTCTACCTGCCTCGCACTCATTGAGGCTTATGAGATTTTCCTTACTTCATAATTTCCAGCTTTATTTTTGAATGTTTCAGCTTGAAATTTTCTGAGTAGGTATCTACCTGAATTTTGTGCTCGCAGGTGCTGACATTCCTTAAATTCGTGCTTTTAGCGTCAATTCGTCAATATCGTCCAAAAAATGCTGAGCAGCGCGACGTGGTATCCACGGTTCGGACTATACTCTGTTCGAGATAAGAAGTCCGATGGGAAGTCAGGTAAAAACGTACTACATTGCAACGCAGCGGTTTCTCGGCTGTCGATTCTTCCCCGCTACGTCCGTTCAAGAGGACCGGCCTTTTAGACCCTTTTATTTAAGAAGACAATACCGTGAACTGACTAATTTATACAGTCCTTTGAACGCCCACTTGAAAATTAAACTTTTGCGGCATTCGCGAATTTTGAAAAACTGACTTGAAATTTGAATTCTGCTTGACGTGCACAGAAAAATGATACCTAACGGCGGTTCAATATGTAATTTTTCAAAGATGTTGGCATTCCTGATTGAGTGGTTCCAAGAAGCTGTACTCTTTGAAAAATTACATGTTGAACCGCCGTTAGGTATCATTTTTCTGTGCACGTCGAGCAGAATTTAAATTTAAAGTCAGTTATTCAAAATTCGCGAATGCCGCAAAAGTTTAATTTTCGAGTGTTTTGAGTGTTATATAAATTGGTCAGTTCACAGTATTGTCTTTTACAATAATAGGGTCTAAAAGGCCGGTCCTCTTGAACGGACGTAGCGGGGAAGCATCGACAGCCGAGAAACCGCTGCGTTGCAATGCAGTACGTTTTTACCTGACTTCCCATCGGACTTCTTATCCCGAACAGAGTATAATCGACCCGATAATCGTCTTAAGAACCAGTGGCGTTGCGTGCAATTTGGCAACGTCGCAGTTCGTCTATTTGAACCCACGAAAAAGCTCGGACTATATAGTGGGTGTTCGATGCACACCTTCGCATTCGATTTTTTGCATGGGATTAAATGGACACAGCACAACGTTGCCACATCGCACGCTACGTCACTGTTAAGAACGCTCTGGGACCAAATAATGTTCGGTCCCGAGCGTAACTTACGCACGGTCACATGACCGTGCGTAAATGTGACCGTGCGTAAGCTCTCTGATTGGTCAAAACCGCACGCAAGATGCACGCAATTCAATGCTCGGGACCTAACATTATTTGGTCCCTGCTTTTTAATGAAATCAGATTAAGTGTTATTGACTATAAAAGCTCAAAGATATTACACAGCCCAAGGTCTATTCACAGCAGGTTCGTTCGGTAGGGCTGTAATATCTGAACTTCGTTCCAAAAGCGCGATGCAAAAGCGGCACAATGTTTGTTTCCGATTTGATGTAAGTTGGTTGGTCTTCTTCCCAAATCGGGGAGCGCTCAAAGATTACAGTAGGTACTACCGAGCTGACCTAATAGTGATAGACCTTGCTGAGAAAAAACCAAGTTCGATTCACGGATAAGTTTTCCGACCAAAATGTCGCAAAAAGAAAGTAAAAAATCCCCCGAAACACCTGATTGGGAAACCTCGATATCTGCACGTAACAAATGGGGGCATAGTAGCGAATAGGGACTGAAGAATGTCATTGCCGTCACTATGATGGGAGTATTCCCTGCGGCTGCGTCTCGAGAACTCGAACGCAGCCTCATGATACTTTCTTCACTTCCTCGGTCGTCCCCTATCACAACTCACGAGAAATAACTCCCCTACAATAGTATAACACACACTGGCACACACACACATAAAGCGGAGAACAGCTGTTTGATGCTTTTGAAGTTGTTTACATTCGCCCAACTCTTCAGCGTTGCCGCTCCTGAAAACTGAACGTTTGCAATAGAGTACCTGAACTGAACTCACAATCAGTGACGTAGCCCCCCTGCCCCCCGGTCATAAAAATTTGCCCTTACCTACAGAGGTAATTTTTTGCGCTTTCAGACCACCAAAATGGCATCTTTATACCCCCCCCCCCCCTCGAAAAATTCCTGGCTAAGCGGCTAAGCCACTGACAGAACCAGACAAATTTAACATTAAATGTAAAGGTTTTAAGGTGTGAATGAATGAGAGAACTGCAAAAATGAAGTACCTACTCAAATTCAGGCTTTCAGAAGCAATAATTCAGGAGACGGTTCATGTATCTTTGAATCACTGGCAACACTGACACATAAATGACAAAGCTGTTTATTTATTTTTTTTTTTTCAACTCACAAGTCGTTTACCTGCATGGAAGCTTATGAACGATTTTGGATTTTGAGCGGGTGTGCGCGATTTATGATTTGTAAGCAACCGCTAGAATAATTATCGTTCACCTCAGGACTCTCACGTGCTGTAAACTACGCGGTCGGGAACCGCGAATCCACACGAAAAATGCCCGGAAAATTGATCCTGAAAACAATTTTTTCCACTCACTCCCGAAAACATCTAAAAAAAATATAAATAAATACTTATTATATACATATATTTTTTTTCATTCACAACCGTCCACAGTGGTGTAGCGTGCAATTCGGCAACATTATACTGCGTCCATTTAAATCCATTTAAAAGGTCGAATGCGAAGGCGTTCACTGAACACCCAATAATTCAATATTTCTGATGGGTTTAAATGGACCTAATACAACGTAGCTAAATTACGCGCTACGCCAGTGGCGTCACGTGCAATTTGGCAACAATGTATTCTATCCATTTAAACTCCTGTAAAAGATCGAATTCAGGGGGTGCACAGTGCACAAGGAAAATTCGATATATTTAATGAGTTTAAATGGAGCAGTTGCATTGTTGCCAGATGGCGCGCTACGCCACTGTTCACAATCCGTTCTCAACTGTCCATACGACTCTCCCAAAAAAAAGAAAAGAAAAAACCGAACATAAACAAGACGTTTTACAGCGGGGAGACTTAAAAACAGGCAAAAATCTTGGTCAAAAGAATTAGACAGTTCAAAGTAATTTAAAATGCTGGCGGTTCGATGGTTTCATGAAACAAGAGCTATATGGTTCTTGGTTTGGGGGGGGGGGGGATGGAGCCAAAAAGGATAACAGACAATTTGCTTCATCCGGCACAAGAAGTGAATCCTAGCTCCTGATCGATGGAGACCCAGGTTAAGTCTGATGTTGAAGATATGGGAGCGTTCCAGAATTCCCCAGAACATTGCAGCGGTGTAGAAAAGATTATGAATAGCGATCATTTCCATTAGATATAGTTATATGACAACACAGGACACTATAATCTTTTCTACACCAGTGCAATACTCCGGAGAGCATGGGCGTAGCGTAGCTAGACAAGTTTTTTAGGGTGTGGGGGGGGGGGGGGGGGCAGGTTTGGAAACCTTATCAGGGGAGGGGGTCTGGGAGAAACATCACCTCCACTTACTGATTTAGGTTTGTCACACTGATATGAATCGTTTTTGATGCTTTAAAGTTTTTCTAAATCAATTTGAACCGAAGATAACAACTTCGTTGACAATCAAGGAATTTTTCAAGAAGAAATAAGTTTGTGTTTAATTTTGATTAAAACTGTATCCGTTGGGTCACAAATTGGTCGCCTGTTAGAGGTAGTTTTCCCTTTTGTTTAACTCTGTGTATAAGGGGATGCCAGATAATAGACAGCTCTGATTGAAAATCATTACTTGTAGCGGAACAAGAATGAAACAAGTGTGATTCAACAGAGGGCATACTGATGATAACACCTTGCAGTTATCTCCAAGACACAGATAATAAGCAATATTTGTTAGAAGCACAAACTTACATGCTTGAATTGCCAAACTTAGATTGATTTTTGAGCTGAATGGAGTTTCTAGTGTAAGCAAATCAGATTGATAAAAATCGGTTGATAATATTGCACACACCGAGAAAATTTCTTACGCCTCCAAATTTTTCAAGAAATTGGTATGCAAATAACAGAGTAAACCCCCTTTCTTTCCATGTTGCAGAGTCCATTTGGTCATCAGATTAATGATCTACAGTAAAATTGCATCGTTCGATTAAACCTAATCCGAGAGATCTGCAACTTCACTTATTAAAATCTATTCGTTGAAACTGACCACGAAGATAGCACAGGATAAGGAAAAATCGGTGTCCCAAAGTTAACTTGGGACTAATACACCAAATGATGACTAGGACATAATCTTAACTGATGGTGCACATGAGGGAACAGGTTTCAATAGGTACTATCACTAATATTCTGCTGAAAGAATTAAATAAGATCAAATAAGAATTGATTTTAAAGCTCATCAGCTGGGTAGAGACAGAAAAACCATCCCGACGATATTTGGGAGAAGAACCTCTTCCAGGCTCCCACACGACAAATTAACTAAGTAATGATAGTGAGTACTGCACTTCCAGATAGAGATGGGAAGTAACAAGAATTGACAGTTGAGATCCAACCGGCTTTCTTGTCATGTGGCAGCCTATTTAGCATCTTTTTCCTATCCAGATGCACGTCCCTACTAATGATGAGTGTTAAACCACTAATCACGCTGCAAATTTCCTCCACCAACTCTAAATGGCACGCAATCCCTATCCCGGATCCCCTTCCCCTATAGACCTAGGAAAACATTTCGAACGAGAAGAGCTTATGGTTTGAAAAGTTCCAACATACATCCAATCAAATCAAGGATTATTGGTTTGGAGCAGATTCGGCTCATTTAAGCAGCATATGTTCTTGGGCAAGTTGCTTCAATGAACAATGAACCCCTTTGTGCAAGTACCCACATAACCCTAAAACTCGAAACCATAATATGTGCAGGAATGATTTTACATATTAATTGAAGGAGCAAAGGAACCAAAAATAGGTTGATTTGCAAAATTAGTAAAGTTATTACATAAACATAACTTTCAGATATATTCAACCGACGTTCATGGCTTCAGGAATTCGTAAGTCAGAGGCATGTGAATAACAACATGAATGGGCAAACAGACATTCAGCGATTATAATAACTCACCTGTATTCATGGCAGTCGTCGTAATATTTTTTAGAATAGTAAATTTTTTCCGCCATTCTGGAACGAACGAAATTTAAGTGTTTAACAGTAAAATAAGGGCACACAACTAAAATTCCACATTCAAACTTTTCACACACGTTTCGTTTAGCTTCTGCGAGAACAATAATCACAAAAATGTCGTTTATATTTTTCCCGCTAATTTAACCGTTTTTCTCAGCGACCATCAGCTCATCAGCCCAACGTTGACGTTTCGAATTGTAACCAACGAATTTAAATTATGGCGGTAAATGCTGATACCGAAACGAAGGCGCGCGTGGTCTCTTGAAGCAAAGGCGTTTTACCAAGCGTTATTAGGAAGCATTGCTAACTTTGTTCTACTCTCCATTAATTTACCGTTCTTCGTAGTTAGTTCCGGCTTATTTATTTAGTTATACATTCATAAAATTATTTTTTATTCATTAATTTTTCTGGACACTTAAATTCAGTAACTCAATCTATTTATTTATCTACCAGTTTACTATGTTTTTTCTTATCTTTTAATTTTTTTATTTTTTTTTAAAGAAGTAAATAAGACTGTGCCTGTTCACCAAAAGACTGTCCAATCCATTGTAGTGTCCAAAGTGACAGGTTTTACTGTAGTCTCTTAAGGAAACATGCAAAAAAATGTAAAATAAGTTGTGCACAGCATAATATTGAGGCTTCTACCCAGATTATAGTCATGAGCTTATTGTACAAGTTTAAAAAGCACCTTAGAGTATCAAAAAACGGCCTTAAACATTATTTAACACCCTGCAACTTTTTTCTGCAATACTATAGGTAGAGCGAATGCTACATCTATCAGTAGGTATTTGTGAGCTGAAGGAAATACAGGTAAGTTAAGAGAGAAAAAATTATGTTTTACATTATTTTAATGAATATTTATTGAGAGAGGATGACAAATTTTCTTTTTTGCTGCGCACAAACACAAAGAGATAAAAGAAGGATACGTTATTTTCCTTCTGAAGTGAATTTTTCTGTGCGAATTTTAAACTGGTAAAAGCTTCATGATCTCTCACATAAAACTGGAAGTTCTAACACCTGTTTTCGATGAGACTGGGAAAAATGGAGCACAATTAAAGAAATTATCATTAACCTCAAGAGCTTTTGGGCTTTACTGGGGCTTCATTAAAATGTGACTGTAAAAACTGAACAGTAAAAAGCATTTTAAAGGAACAGAATGAGATACAGCAAAGGCTGAGGCTGAGGCATGCTAAGATAAAAAAGTAACACAAATAACTAAAATCAAAGAGAAATTTTGATGTCTTCAAATCCTTGAAATCTTGATGTCTCAGAGCGTATTCTATCCACCAGACAGCCGTTTCTTTAGACTTTGAGGTGAAGTCTCTAGACATTTTTGAATAACTAGCCATATTTTCAGTGAAGCTGAAACATACAAGAACATCATATGGGATGATTGTTAAAAAATAAAATTAAGTACATTTTTTTATTAGTTTTTTTTCTTTCTTGCTTAGGTCCAGTGGCAGTTTGTGGGGGAGGGGGAGGGTTTGGAAAAGGGCTTAGAAAAAGGGAAATACACACAAGGTCCTAACATCTTCAGTCCCCCCACTAGTAAATAAATAGGGTTCAAGAGAAAGGAGAAGAAAAAAAAGTTATCACATTTTTTCAAGCCCCCCCCCTCCCCTCTTTTGAACCGACGGACGACCACTACTTGAGTCAAAGTGCAGTGCGGGGCTCAGAGAGAAAACATACGTCAAATAATGATATGCGTGTCAATGCTACTAGGGTCAGCTATCATTCCTAAAAGATGATAAATTCTGCTTGATTGACCCCCCCCCCCCATTTTTTTTTTTAACGGGAGATGAATTGATAAACTATTTGAAATGATGACTGAAGATGAAACAAAACATCATACTAAACTAATTGTAAGAAGAATAGACAGTAACCTCTCATTTGTTAGAATTTTATTGATTTCTGTCCGAACATTTTCATAAGTTATATTGTCGACATCCATCTGCAATCCAATACCCATCGATACCATCCTTTTGACATTAGAAATTTGGTCACCATACCAGGGTATTCCAATTAAGGGTACTCCATAGTGCATGGCCTCTTGGAAACTCTGAAGACCACCTTGAGTGATGAAAAGTTTTACCTTCGGGTGGGCTATAAATTAAGGAAAATTGGTACTTATACTAATTCGCAGAGAATAAAATACATAGTCAACAAATTTTTGGATTAATTAGTGAAAATTCTTAAAAGCAAGGGATTGTTGTTAAATTTTCATCACTGGCGGATCTAGGAATCTGTCCTTCTCTCCCTCCTCCCATTAAGACAAAGACGTGTGTGTTTAAAAAGGAAAAATCTGGGGCAGTCAAGTGATTTTCGCCCCCTCTTCTATCCTTTTCTAACACATACATTCAAATTGCCATAGAAAGAGAAGGACAATTTCCTGGATCCGCTAGTGATTTTCATAAACTAATGAAGGCAACTCATTGTAGGCACTAGTGCCTAAAATGAGAGGTTACAATTGACCATAGTAGTATTGACTTACAAGACAATGCAATTTGATAGAATAAAAAATGCAATGATACTGCAATAGAACTGACACTTGCGTTGCAATAATTTCACATTTTCACAGAAAATTGTACAATCATTTTTGAAGCGCAAATTTGAGGTTCAATTTTGTCAATGGTGTTTATGTTGAGTTCTAAAAATTTCAACACTTTGCGTCTGTTTTATTGCAAAAATTATTCAATTACAGAGAAAATGTTTTAATACTCAATGCCGGGATCGTTGAAATGTTAAGTCATTTTTATTTCGATTTTAAATTGATACAACCTGGATGATTTAGAAAAAGTTTGGAAGTAGAGTTGTGGAAAAATTCTAATTTTATGTGGCTGATGGAACATTACAATAAAAAATTAAACAAACTGTGTTTTAGGACTTTGAAAGGAAATTGCAATGTAATTGAAATAATTTTGAAATTCAATGTAGGTCAATGTTACTATAAGGGAGGGGCAATCTGAAACCTAGATGTTATGGATGGTGCCCATTTAAAATTTGCTTTGCCATTGACTCAAAACTTATTCAAAAAAATTTAAACAAAGATTAAAAAAAATCAAAATGATAAGGAATCAGCATTCAAAAACTTTGCTTTTCGGGGTGGGCAGGGGGACGAAGGTAACTTAATAGGTTACTCATTCCTTTAAAGATGAATCAACATTTTTTTACTTGAGTGTATCATAGTGTTGAAGTTTTATCTAACCAATCATTCAAAGTTATTTTGAAGTTTCAACATGTTTCAACTTTTTAAACAAGATTAATTCTGAAAAACAAACCTAGAATGTCTTGTTGAGGGAGCCACTTTTTTATCATGATATTTTCTGACAGTTCCACACCATGGACGACAGCATTTAATTTCCATACTACTCGGATCTGAGGACCTAACTCTGCAAAAGCTTTGACAAAAGCCTTCAAAGATGTCAGTGACATTGATTCGCTCTTTACTTTACTTCCAAGACTGAAAAAAATCACGCCCTCCTTGGCATCGTCCATCCATTTTTGGAGATCCTTGGAAGTTATTCGGAAAAATAAAAATGGGTAAATTAATGGATGGCTCATTTTACTGAGGACTTCAGAGAGTACCTACTTAGAAGATCTGTGACAAACCTTTCAATACCATGTTTAAGTCATTCATTTTTGTAACTCCATCTCTCTTTATAACAGTAAAAGAGAGATAGGGACAGGGAGTGAGATAAAGTGGGAGAGAGAA
The DNA here is from genome assembly GCA_011764245.1 of Trialeurodes vaporariorum. Taxonomy (NCBI): domain Eukaryota; kingdom Metazoa; phylum Arthropoda; class Insecta; order Hemiptera; family Aleyrodidae; genus Trialeurodes; species Trialeurodes vaporariorum. The sequence goes on along the minus strand of VMOF01000024.1, from coordinate 63,674,951 downwards.
AGAGATAAAGTGAGAGTGAGATATAAAGTAAGAGGGAGAGAGAGAGAGAGAGAGAGAGAGAGAGAGAGATAACAAGAGAGAGAAATATACAGTGTGTGTGAGAGAGAGAGAGAGAAGAATCTCTGGTAAAAGCTACTCCAAACTGCCAACATTTGCAAAATAATGTAATATCAAGCACCTGCAATTACCGGTGTAGGCAATATTAACACAAGTGGGAACAGTTACCTTCAGCAATTTATAGCATTGATTTCTCTGGTAACCGGAACTTGGTAGTAAAAGGTTAAAATTAAAGGAAAGCAACCAAGTCCCAGAATTCTGATTGTTGAAATGGAGAAAATCTATTCATTTAAACACGAAAAGTAGATGACCTTGTGAGATTAACTAAAAAAGGCTATACACATAAAAAACTGTTTTAAAGTGATGAGTATGTAATTCTTGAAGTAAAACTTGAAATTTATACAGTTAGGATTTGTTATCACTTTTGCCAACTGATGGGCAGCGACAACCAACAAGAGATGGTATCAGCATTTGTTTGGTACCCATACTTACTGCCAAGTATCGATTACCCATAGTAAGGTTGAGGTATCAGTACTCTGGTGTCGATACCAAAGTAGCGACAACCTAGCTGAACCCTCCAAAACCTTTCAAATAGAGGAGAGAATCATATTTTTAAAATTTGCTCCACAGTAATGGGACATAAATTAACGGTAGCTTTTGGTGATGATGGTTTTAAGTACGTACTTGCGGTAGAGCCCTTGGTTTCTTGATATGCAAAGGCCCGAGCTCTAAGATGTTAGGCCCAAGAAGTCGACTGTGATGGTATAGAAAGTTTGAACTAATCAACAACAGTATGAAGCGAGAGCTTACGTCCTCCATCAGAGTTACTGAAGAGAAGTTGAAATTTTTAGCCAAAAATAACTCCGTCTCTGTCCAGCATTCATCAACAACTCCATTGATAAGATAAAGACTCCACCAATTATCAATTTTTTCCAAGAAAGTCATTTCATTAGAATACGGATTGAATGGAAGAGGCCACAAAAAAGGATTAACAGCAGAGCCAAGCTCACCCTCGAACCAAAAATCACCCGGACCGGTACAGAAGCCGATGATTTTTGTAGCATTGAATAGAGAGGAGAATATTGAACCTAATAGAACTCCATGATAAGACTCTACAATGATAGCATCAAACACTATTTGATTTTCTTTTGTATGCCTAAAAAAGTGGTCAAGAGAAAACGTGTATTAAAAAACTGTGATGTTTGGTAACATTGTATAATTAATGAAAAGCAATGTAGCTTTAGCAACAGTGTTGTAGCCATCGTATTCAGTTACTACTGTGTGATCTATGTGCCAGTTGACTAATGCGTTATTAATAAATGGTATCCTATAAAAAATATTGATTGTTATATTTTAATCTTATAGACTTTAGTGCCCAAGATACCAAACAAACCATTTAGATGCCTACAAACAAAAAAGATAGATAGCAATAGAAAGATATAGAAAGATAGCAATCGGAAATCATATGTTCAAGAGACTTTGCAGGCTGAGTTGAGGCGTACTTTTGCAAAACTCGCCTTATCCACTTTCGGTGATTTTGAAAAAAAACAAAAAAAACTCTTCCAAAACTCAAAACTCAATTCTTAGTACCCTATTCTCAATACCTACACTGTTTATGAAGGATTAAGAGAGTTTTGGTGACCATTTTTTTTTTAATGTAAAATACATTTCTTGCGCTTACTCAATTTTCACCAAAAGTGGGTAAGGCGAGTTTTGCAAAAGAAGGCCACAGTTGAAAGTCATGCATAAAAAAAACTTAAAAGATAAGTTGTTAAATAGAACACATAATTTACCAGCTACGAAAAAAGTCTGGTTTCATTTGAGACAGACATCGTTTACTGTATAAAAATTACAGGTCCACTATTCAGCACTCAGTGAGTTTGAATTTTAACTGCGATTTCTGTTACAGTGAACACCTATACATGTAGAATCAAAGCCTATGCTTTGTGACCGATGAATGCGTTGCACAGTTTTATTTTAAATGAACACTAATTTGAGCTCAATTGATCAAGTAGTTTATTACTTTTTTAGCACAAGAAGTCAAGAGGGGGCAAATTGCTTTCAATAAAATTTAAAAATTGGTGAATATTGATTGTTTTTTCCCTTTTTACAAGTATTTTACCTTAGGAATTCCTTGAACGATGCACTCAGTATCTGATTCTCTACCATGAAGATTAAATTTTTTATGAGAACAAACAAACTTTCTCTATTGACTTTCTTTTGAAAGTCTTTGGTCAGAGCTAGTTCTGATGTCGGAGTTGACGTTGATACATTTACGAAAGTCAAATTATCTACGATCACCTGATAGTTGGAAGAAAAATTAACAATGATTAAGGCAAGCTTCAGGTTAATCCACGACAAAGTGTATCGATACCTAGGTTATAGGACAGCTTGTCCAAAAGTCATTTTGGCCAATTTTAAAACGACAAAAAACGCATCAGCCACGGAAAGTTTGCAAAAATTTCAAAGTCCTGAAAAAAACCTACAATTTGTCCCTTTTTTAAAACTGGTCCTGTGTTTTCTTGTAAATTAGTCCTGGCCAACTTGTCCATAGTTACTCAGCCACTTGAGAAAAATCTTTTAACTGCGTGTATGAATCAGTGTTGGCCGCAGAACATCGGACGAATAATCATGCAGAGAAACGGTTCCCAAACTGTGGCCTACAGTCCCCCTGAAGTCCGCGAAAGGTTTGTAGGGAAAATTTCCAAAATGTAGATAAAGGGAAATTCGGCAACATGTTCCGCCAAATTTTTTTAATAATTCTGCTGTTCATTACTCCAATTTCTTCTCACTAGAAAAAATGAAGTAAATCGCTTCCGAAAGAAAAAATTTGAAGTGTAGGAGGTTGAAATTCTCCGATAATTATGACTTATTATTATTAATTTTTTTCCGCTGTAGAAAAAATAAAATAAATCAATTTCAATCAATTCAATTTCGTATTAAAGTGAAGCTGTAAAATGTTACGGTGTGGATTAATGTTTGTAAAAGGAGAGAAGATTTTTGAAAGAAATGATATTCTCAAGTATTTTTTTCTTTTTTTTCTGGACAGGGGGGCCGCGATGCGATTTTTGGACCAATGGGATCCGCGCGAGAAAAATTTTGGGAACCACTGTAAAGTAAAATTTTATCCCTCTGCAAGGATGAAATTTCACTTTAAACTTTAAAATTGTGGACAGTATTTTTTGGCCGCAAAGTATTTGACCGTTTTACAATTGGCCAAAATGAATATTCCCCGAGCTATCCTGAAACCAACCTTTTACATCAAATGAATGAAAATTGCCGGACACAGATTAATTCTTTGTTCAAAAGTCGCATTCTATGGCATGTGGCCAGAAACAGCGTTAGTGTAGGTACTGAATAAATATTGATGTTTAAAAAAAATAAGTTCAAGGAATCTAATCGAGCATCCACAGACATAAGAACCAGTAGCGCACCGAGAGTTTCTTCATCTCTCTCTGTTCTCCATTAAGAAACGTATGTTAGACAAGGATGGACAAAGGGATAAAACCCCCTCCTTCTGTCCTTTTCCTACTCATGCATTCAAATGGGAAATGAGAGAGATGAAAGAGATCCTGGTTGCACCAGTGATAAGAACACAATCCACTCAAAACTATGTAAAGCTAATGACCCGATGTCCTGGTTGCTGATATCATAGGTCACATTATTTCAACTAGGTAACTCTAATCACTGATTGCACATTGAACATAAATGGTATGATTGGTATGGTTTTGCATGGTATAAATAGTGTGGTATGATTCTATGTGTTCCGTGAGTATTGCTACACATTACAATTTACATCTTTAGCTGATTAATATTCTGCAAAAACCAGCTAATACACAAATGAGAAAAAAAAAAAAAACATCTCAGGTGTTGATCGATAACAAGCTAGTTTTTCATAAATATATTTTTATAACTTACCGGTAAAGAAAAACCAGGGCTAATATAAGTCACAAGATGTCCTTTTTCCAGCAATGACTCGCACAAGCAAAGGGCAGGTTGTTGATGGCTCATTGATGGAGTAGGCATGATCATTATAATATTACTAGACTTTGTGTTCAAAGGTAATAAAAACAAAATAATAATAAAAGTGTGTGAGTGTTCCTGAAAATTGTATCACGTCCAGAACAAACAGAATAATGAGATGGGGTAGAATGTAATGTCCTCAAAAAAGAAAAGCTAGGGACAAATCTTTGATGAGTGAACCTTCAGAGCGCAATACAGAGACCTTGAGATCTCCTTAACTTGGCTTGAGAAATACTCAAGTCGAAATCGAGTCAAGTGAGAGAAATTGCAATTCAGTGACGCTCCCCGCAAACTAGTAATCCTTGGGAAATCTTGAGTTTACTTCAAGGTAACTAGAGAGCTACTTATAAATTATTTTCTTGATATTTACACTTTTTGAGTACACTACTAAGTGTTTCTTGAGCGTCACTGAATTGGAATTTCATGTCTCAATCTCACTTCAAATTCCCTAGGAACTTCCTCGAAAAATCTCAAGGTGTGTTTCAGAATTGCATATTGAACCTGGAAGAGAATTCAAGTCCAAGCCAAGTCAAGAAGATTTAATAAAAGGTTTCTGAATTGCACCCTTAGCTAGTTTACAAGGTAAAATAGCAAAAGTGAATCGCCCTTTGCACCAAAACAGTTACAAAGATCTTTCTGCTCTTACGGCAGAGATAAAAAATAAAAATTACTTTCACAATTACAAATCGTTCCTGCTATCAGTTGTTGCAACTTTTGTAACTGAACAAACCAGTTTTATTTTTTTTTAACTTTGCCTGAATTATTCATGATTTGTCATCAGTATCTACCATTAAATTTATTTTTTACCTTTATTATTTGGACACCATGGAGGAGTGTTTGTGGTAACTAAACTGAAACTCCCCCGTAGTGTCCAAAGTCATGGGCTTTTACGGTACAGTTTTTCCTGTCCTATGTACCAATGTGTTATAAATAAATAAGTAGTCGTAGTAGTAGTAAAGTCCAGCCGCCCAAACATGTGGCTCGTTATGCTGATATTTCACAGCGAACGACTGGACTACATAAAAAAAGAAGGGGTAGGAAAGACAATCAAAGTATTCATAAATAAATAAATAAATAAATAAATAAATAAAATAAAGAATACCATTGGAGAGGCGGATCAAAATACTGAAATCAGAGATAACAGAACACAGAGTCTTAAAGGGACAAGACAAATTTCAAAAATGTTATCATTTTCAAGTTCCGCTAAATAAAATAAGGGGCTCACAATATCACTAAACACATGAAGCATGATTGGCGAAACATGATGTGATAGTTTGTAGCTCAAAATATGGAGAACCTAGAATGAAAGACTAAAATGATGAAACTTTAAACTACAAAGGAAGAAAATGGGAAGAGAGGAACTGGAGACAAATCTTCTGATAAAAGAAATGCAGGGCAAAGACTACAAGATTCAAATATTGACTGCCTACAATGAGATATCAGTGAGATAAGACTGTATCGAACACTTGAGACTGGCATTAGATTAGGTACCTACACTTGTTCCAAAGTTTTGGAGGATAGTTGAATTCTACTGTGAGTGCTACTGTTTGACCCATAAATTTGGTTTTAGACACCTCTCCCCTCCCCCAAATAATTTGTTTAGTGTTTTTACTCTTTTTACCCCTTCGCCCTCCGGGGAGGTTATTTCAAAAATTTCGGAAGATGATCCCTTTCGAGTGATGCATCAATCAAAAGGGCATAATTGACTGAGTATTTTGGCAAAAACCGGAGGTTGATATCATTTTTCGCATTCGAAATAGATATAGAATGTTAAAGGCCGATCTACAAGCAACAAAAAATGGTACAGACCTCTGACTTTATCTGGGGTGCGGGACTATAGTGTTACCATGTATTAACTAGGCAGTTGTACTCTGATTTACAATGAAAAAACAATAAAAATGATCATAAATGCGGAAACCACATGTATTTTAAACATGGGTCTAAAAGACCCGGTATTGGCAAACTCGTACAAAAAACATTTTGGCAGTCTAGTATTAATAAACCTAAATTTTTCAAAATTTTTTGAGGGTAGACCCCCTGATCCCCCACGAACTAGGGGGGGAGGAGTCCTCATAGACTTGCCACAAGGAATCTCACATCTTGCCCCCGCAAATACAAAAGTTTAGTGACACCACTGCGAAAGTAATTTATCTATTATAAAACAGGAGCAGCAGGTACAAGATAACCACAAAATATCTTGCCATTAATTTTAAAAATAAGTCTGAAAATATCAACAAATGAAACATCGCAAATCATTTTTTGTATCGAAACACTATGTTTGAATTTCTGCTACTTTCAACCTTGTTTATGAAGTTATGCTGAGTCATTCTGCGAATGATTATCTAATACCTAAAACTCAGTTTCCTTAAATTTGACTCATTCTGACAAAACCGAATCTATCTTCAGAGACCAAAAATAAGATGCTTGGATTGAAATTATGGGTTTCGATGTTTTTATGCCAAATGCTCTCTAGTAGCCTTAAGAGTAACTACTCAGAGTTTTAATTCATAATTTAGCCGATAAAGACTGTAAAAATGCAAGTGAATCCTGACAAAATTTGATAAGTTAAAGTGTAACTCATCAATAAAATTTGATGCAAAGGTTAATGGAATTTCTTTATGATTAGAAACAGGTAGATAGGTCCCAAAAATCAAAAGATTTCAAAACAAGAGTGAAAAGAGAACACTGTTTCAAGTCTGTTTATCACATCAGTTTATTTTATCCTCATCGATACAACGTACATCTATACACTTTTTTCCCTCGAAAGTCCGATAAATGATTCACAGCGACCAAACCCAGCGGAATACACACAAAAACAGAATCCGTATACTTACCCAACATGAAACATAACATGCAACATGGCGTGGGATCTATACTTAAAACACTCGACAGGGCTATTGCAAACAAGATTAAAGTAACAATTAATAAAGGTATGACTACTAATTACTTTATACATAAAAAGCAAGTGTTCATAACACAGGTATAACATTTTCCTTTTCCTTTTCGTAAATTATAAAATAATTTCCAACAATAGTAATAAAAAATAGACCTTTAGAAATCCGATTCGGATATCCAAACTGAGTTGTATTGAGCAACGGTTTCCAATTTAGAATTCAGTTTTGAGTTACCCTGCCCCAAATTCTAATCATCACAATTTACGAAGAAATTTAATCAATATTGAAAAGAACTTTATCGGGGGAAGCTCAGTTAGTTGATCCAAATACAATGAAATCGGTAAGCACTGGCAGGCGTACGAAACGGGATGAGAGCATTTTATCAAAGGCACACAAGGTAAGAAATTAATTGATAAAAAGGAAATGAAACAAATCGCATGCAAGCTCATGATTCAATTTGACAATAATTTAAAATTAAATTTATGGTACTAATGATTGGTTAGGTCGAATGTAACTTATCAGGGCACTTGTTGAAAGTTTTAAAAATTAACCTTCCTTCCTGACATTTCTTAAGACTAGATTGTTACACCATGGAAATTTTAGATACACGTATCCTCCATCATTAAATTACAAAAGATAAATGGATAACGTTTAAATACAAACTGAAATTGAATAAAATTTGAAGAAAAAGGCTGCGGGTAAAACCAACCAGTTAGCTGATCAGTTAAAATGATAGGCGGCACCTCTGATCATCACCCCCACTCTCCTTCAATGTTACTGTGTGCTGAAGCAGGTATGGTACCATCCAGCAAATGATTTCATAAATACAGACTGATCATTTTTTGATTTTTTCTGCAATGGGGAGAGACGTGGATATTTTGCATTTTACTTTCCCACTTTCTCTAGCATTGTTGCCAACATTTAGGAAAGACCCCTTCAATTTTCAGTGTACGCAATCAGCAATGCACTGGAGCAGAGATGCTCGATTTTCCTATAAAATACCAACTTTTACATTGAGTAAAATCGGATAATTTTCCAAAAAATGGCAACACTGCATTCGAGCAACGAAATACTACAAGAAATGGAGGTGTCTCCTGTCGCAACACTCATGGTAACGAAAACTTAAAAACGCAAGCATTTTTAGGCTTTAATTGATGGGGTTTCATTCAAATTTTATTTAATTTTAATAAGTAGTTTTATACCTAATTTTACTCACCTGATGATAAATGTTCTTGTATCTATAAAAACCATTGTGCAACAGTCAAATTTTAGGGTGATCTGGAGAGGAAGGTAACTTTTAAAGACTTAATAATAAGGTAAACACCTCAGTAGCTGACACCCTTGAAATTTGCACCAGTACCCGACACTTCTTATTTACAATGTGAAAAATATTGGTTCAGTGGCAATTTTGGTGTTTTGCGCATTTTTTTTCAAATGTTTCACATCTCAGGTCTCAGAAAAAACCACACAAAACACCAGTATTGCAACCAAACTAGTATTTTTTACAGTGTGAAAAATGGGTGTCAGGCACTGGTGCAAATCTTAGGGGTGTCGGCTACTGGGGTATTTACCTAAATGATTAATGATTATGACAAAAATTTGGATAAAAAAATTCCATTTATATGAATGCCACTTTACCATATCACCTAAATTTTATGAGGCCTAGATTACTCCTCACAAGTATTCCCTGGGGTCCCTGAACATGAAAAAGTCTTGCCGTACAAGGCTCCGCATTTACTTGGCTCCAGAATTTGACTTCCATGGTGCTTATCTAATTTTTCAGTGGCCTCTTCAAGCAACTTTTTAATCAGCTGTGACTTCTGGCGAAAGTTGAGACACAAAAAAGAGAGTTCAGATGAAATTTCTACGAATCAATGGCGGCTCATGCAACTTGGCACCTGTATTTTCCCCCATTTAAAAGAATGTAAAACAATACAGCCTCCTAGAGGATCGATTACTTTACCTACGTTTAAATAGTAAAATAACATAGGTTCCCAAAACATACAAGCTTCCATACCATGGACCACTTCTCCTTCAATCCTTTGTACACCTGGACTCTTTTATACACAGGAACTCCAGTTTTGACTAGCTATGGTCTACCATTCCACAAAGAAGATTCTTTTTCTTCTTTTACTTAAAAAAAGAGATAAATCCTCATAATTTCTGATGAAAGGGAGATGCAGGTATGATTACCTAGTTTGATAACCATGGCCCAAATAATGTTCAAGACGGACGGTCCTTGACCCGAAATCCGCCTCAAGAACCTTAACAAGCTTCGGTCACCACTCACCAGACCACATAGGACCGCCAAAACACAACGGCGCCACAAACTAACCTCAAAAGAAGTATCATGGGAGGTAGACCAAAAAATCGCAGCACTTAGGCGGAGCTGGGTAGACTCTAGACCGGGCCTAAGTAACTCGACGTTGAGAGCACTCCCAACATTCTGATACTCCATCACAGAAAAGTGAGGTTAGATCCACAATTTTCAGGTACAAACCAAGGCCTATCCGTCCCAAACATTTTTCGGGCCCAAGAAGTCATAAATAGATTAAGAAATTTGAGCCTTACTGATGCCACGTTCAAAATCGATTATAACATCATAGAAATTGGAAGGAGCCTCCCCACAAAAAGCGTAAAAAAAGTCTCCATTGAAACTTGTTAAATTTAGCCCACAAACCTACCTAATATATTACCTATCTTTGTTATGTGCTTCAGGGGACAATCTCCTCAAGGTCAGGGTCTACGGGACACAACTACACCACCACAGCACCCTAATTGGTAACAAAAATCGTTTACACTTTCAGCACCACCCACATAAACACATCGAATCCATTGAAAATACTAAAATATTAAGCACAAAATATAATTGAACAAGTAGTTAAAATATTGAGCTTTTTAATAACAATTGAAAAAACGATGGTGAAGACAAAGTGAATCATCATTGAAAATCTTAATTAGCCTGAGTCCTAATTTTCCTAAGAACAAATCATCTCCCGAAATGAAAGATACCTACAAGAGATTTCAAATATTACAGAGTAAACTGTCTGCTTTGAATTGTTTGAACCTATCAAGTCATCATCACTCACTTAATCAGATTCGATTAATTTTTTATCCAACTAAATCCTGTCTAAAATAAAAAGTGGGAGTCTTTTGGGCTTCATTTCTCTAATCTTTGTCGTTCAATTGCTCTCTTGTAACAAAATCCTGAAAAATCAACAAACACTTAAGGACAGCGTAAAAAATGGTCATTTTAATGGAGCTCATAAATGCTTCGTCAATAGACAAATAAACCATCAAATCTGGAGTGAAAACTATAGAAAAAAAACGACGGCACTAAAAATCTCAGAAATTCACTCGGTTTTTTAATCGAATTATTTAATCAAGCAACCGTAATAGCAAAGAAAGATACTGATTTCCATGTTCCGACAGTTTCCTGTTTATAAATCACTCTGGCCTACAGCTGCTTCCCTAAATTGCATTATTCTCAGCTTTAAATAAAACAATTAGGTTTTAGCATCAATGCCTTTTTAATTTTCCTACAGATTATTTGAGCCATCAACTAATGATAACGGTTGAGAATTAAGGTCCTAATCCATTGAGAAAATTATAAAAAATGCATAGAAAACTTTTTACTTTTTACACTTTGCCTTGTTTCATTCCAAGTATCCGAGAAAAATGAAATTTGGGAAAGCAGCCATGGTACAGGGAGTTGATTTACCTACTACGGAAAATTCTATTGCCCTATTGGTAACTGCAAGTCAGTATCTTTTTTTGCCGTAACGGTATAGTGTTTAGATGCTTTTATTCAAAACACGAGAGGATTTCAGAGGTTTTCAGGGCCACTAATTCTTATTTTTATGCTGACTCTTTCTTATATGGCTGAGTTTTATAAAAAAAAAAATCACCGACTTTTCAAAGCCTTTTCACAGGATTTCAAGGACTTCCAACAAGCAAAAACGTGGTCTCTTTTTTACCAATTTTACACGTGCTCTCTGTTAAGGGTGCACTAACTAGAGGAAAACAGTAGATAAAAATATAAAAGAAAAAAAAAAGTTCCTGCTGACTCCTGCATTCTTCCTTATGAGTTCGCAACCAAAATGACATGACATTCCTCGGGCTTATAAACAAAATTATCAACGATATGGCAAGATAACGAGCGAAAGCTGGTCATTTTCAAGGATTTTTAAGTACTTGTGTCAAAATTTAAGGATATTCAAGCATATGAAAAACAAAACAAAAAATCAAGGATATTCAACGAGGACTTTTCAAAGCGCACTGAACCATGTGATTTTGACCCCAGATTAGATGGGTCATTTAACTGTAGAAAAAGCTTTCAAGAGCCCCATGAATAACAATAAAACATTGTTAAAAACAACTGAACTCAAAAACACAGGTGCTACATTCTTTCGATTCAGCTTAAAGTTGATAGAGGCGACTTGAGGTCAGCGGCCCATGATCCATATGGCTTGACTTAATGATCAAATTGAGTTGAGATACCAACATTTAAGTTATGTCGACTTGTAAGAAGGCAACAATGATATCTCACTTTGATTCCTTAAAATCAAAAAGCAAGCCCACTTCGTTAATTTGGGTCTATCATAAAGGAACGGCTAGATTTTCAATGATGACACGAAAGAACATTTAACTATTGACTAATATCTACTGATAACAAGAGGCATGCTTAGCAAAAAAGCAAGTGCATTACATATACAGATTTCTTCTTCATTTTACATTCTTTGTTTCAAGAGGTAAGAATTTTAAGTGATATATTCTATTTATTGATCATTTTTACAATTATAGCAGCCAGGGGCATGCCGTGGTTTTCAGAGGGGGGACAAGAATGCTATCTTGCCGCCCCTCAAAATTATAAATTTAACCCTTATCGATCCTTGGCTGTTTCCAGCCAGCTGCCTCAGCAGGTCTGGGGCCATGGTTGTGCCGCCAATTGAGAAACAAGTTCCCCAAGTGTCCACTAGAGCCCACCAGACGAGTCAAATATAGCGGACATTGGACCTGAGCGGGATTTTTACACTGTCGGACATAACCAACATTGGACCGGTAAGCGTTAACAAACTTTTTTTTGGGCTTGTTACACACTGATTTTGCCGCCCAAGGCAAGGGTACCCACCCCCCCCCACGGCACGCCCCTAACAGCAGCAAAAGGAAATATTTTGAAGCCTTGTAATGTCTTCCGCTAAGGCTAGGATTATAATGATTGGTACAAAATTTTTGTTTAATCCCCTGTAAAACATAAAGGGTACAAAACTGTAAGGGTAAATTTTAGGGATGCTAACTGAGGCACTGAAGCGGTCACATTGTCAAAAGAAAAATCCTCAGGTAAGGTTGATTTCAAAGTTAATGATCAGCTGATTCTATTAGAAGAAGCTGGAGCAAAAACAATCTCAATACAAATATCAGACCGAGTCCTGAGTGAGCTGATTTTTGAACGACAACTAAGTGAAAACAGAGCATGAAGATACTATAAGAGTTTATGACCATGAAAATCTTTAAGTCACAAAAATTGATCCGTGCTCTTCCTCAAATTTTGCACTGTAATTATAACAACTCTATTCCCTTGCATGAATAAGGCTTTAAAATGTTCACAATTGTTTTCGAGCACTTGTCAACAAAACAAGAAAACTCATTATCCTTTTTTCTGAAATAACAGTTGTATCCCAAAAAAACGTTTCATGAAATAACGTTCGCCTTGAAACAAAGGTCACTTTTTCGAGTCCCGGGCAAACTCCCATGAGAAGCCCTACAAAAATTGACGCGTTGTAACATTTTCCCGATAACATGGTTTACATTTTTACTTCCCCCGCAAGGTAAAGACCATATAGCCGAGTAATTGGTGCCCCAAGTTGGCAACTGAGTAAATTGACATAAGTCACTGTGTTTACATCTAAAAAGAGAACCAATGCGCACACCAAAATTTTCTGAACTTGGAAATGTATTAATAAAGTGGTATAATCGGCGACTCTCTATCAGCCTTACCCTGTTTCACCAAAAAATCTCCAAACCAACAAAACTTTTCCAACTTTTTTTCATCATTTCCAGAAACAAAATTTTAATATTGTTTTTCATATTTAAATATTTTAACGGGATACAACTACAGTCCCCCCAGTAAAACACTAAATCAATTTACAAACAAAGAAAGGAGAGAAAGTACAAGGCATCCGAGAGAGAACAAGAACAATAAAAAAAAGCATACTTCGCAAATCAACTTGAACATTAACTACTCTGAATCAACATTTATTCAACATAATGTAACAAAGCATAAAAATTAATGAAAACTACATGCAAATTATTGGACGAAACAGATGAGGAGACAATCGAGTAAAGAAATTCTAAAATTAGCCCTAATCGACATCTGTGATATAATGAAAAGCGGACACCATCAGGGACCTTCACCGCAAGAAGAACACAATTTTAACAGGTACAGGCATACACTCAAGGTAAAAAAATGTATGAAAACCGACGGATTTGGGATAAAAAAGACATCTAAAAATTATGAAAGTCCACTAAAAGCTGAACCCAAACTTCTTATTTCATAAAAGCTTCTATCATGAAAGTTCTTTAATCTTTCCCGTATGGAAGAAAAAATACATTTAATGGGTGCCAATGATTACAAGTAGTCAAATATGTTCAGGGGCTATGTAATAATTGCCCTCCACATCTAAAACGATTTATGGCACCCATTCAGTAACATCCCTATATCTAGCGCATGACAGAAAAATAAAAAATAAATTCTTTCTGGCCTTAAAAAATCTTCTTCAACTTAAGATAAATACGTTTTGAATGGAGGTACCTTAAAAACAAGTCTTCTAATTCAAAATGCACCATTAAAATTGTTTAAGCACCAAATGAATAATATACTTACAGCACAAAATGGAAGAAAAAAATAAGTAGTTTAATAGTTAATGAAAAAAAAAAAAAAAAAAAAGAGGGAGGGAAAGAAGAAAAAAGGACTAAAAGAAAATTGGATGTTTGAACACAAATAAGACTTGTAAATGAATTATTTAAGGGTTAGAGAGAAACTAATATGTAATGCGACAGATTGAGAGCAATCTGAAATAAGTTTGAGTTATCTTTAGTGTGTTGTAAACAAACTTTAATTACCAAACAGAACTTGGGAGAACTCAATTCTTCAAGTGGTATACTTGCCACACAGCTTTCTCAAATTTATCACTTATCACTAGAGCTTGGAGAATTTTTTTTAAGTTTTTCTATAGGTTGATGTTATTTTTCCACATGCTTTTGGCTTCTTCTAGGTACATATCATTATTCTACTTTTTTCATTGCATTCTTTGGCTTTATTTGTAATTCAAGGTATGTTCCAAAGGAAGGCGCACTTTACTTGAATGAAATTTTTTCTCAGTCTTCAAAAGAGGGGAAGCAATTCTCTCAAGCTACCACGCCAAATTTTGCCGAATCACCGCTTTTGCACATGAAATTTCATGGATTTCAGCAAACTTTCTTGGATTTGTACCCAAGTAGCACTAATTTAGCTTGAAAGTCCAAAAGAGCACAAAGTTGCTTTATTTCACGTAAGGTATTAGAAACTAAGGGCTCATGACCGATACTCCTAAGAGGGTTAGAACGTTAGACAACCGCTTTAAAAGTTCTGCCACAATTCGCAGCCGCAAAATTTTCCAAGCTCTACTTATCACTCATGTTTTGTTACTATTTTTTTTGGTGGAAATCGATTTACTCTTTTGAAATTTTCTGAATATTACTGCTTCCTGACTCATAAAAATTCAGTTTTGGGGAAAGAAGTATCGACATTGAGCCTCATGCCTTGCACTTTCGAAAGAAATATAACGAAGAGCAGAACACATCTTCGCAGCTACTCAGACAAAATTTTATTATTGACAATGAAACTTCTTTGCATGCTTTAAGTATTTGCAAAATAAACTTTCCTCGAGGACTGCAAGGTTTTCTAATGGCTCCAGCTTAGTGAGTGAAAATTTAAATAAAATCTGAAATTTAATTTAAAGATAGAAAGATTCACCAAATCAGTTCCAGAACATAGCAATCTTTTTTTTTTTTTTTTTTTTGCTAATTTTTTTTACTGGGAAAAGAAACAGCTCTCATTCAAGCATTACAGATATTTACAATTTACAAATGAACTTACAGTGAAATGCAAGCATGACAGTACAAAAAAAGGAAGAAAAGCAATGATTAATCAGATTCTGAACAACGCTTAAAAACAGAGGAAAATACAGAAGCGATGAGCACTGGTGGATCCAGGAAATTTTCTTCCTCTCTCTGTAGCCATTTGAATGCATGTCTTAGAACAGCACCTAAAAATGATAGATGGAAGGGTGGTGAAAACTGGGTCTATCTTCCTCTTTTCCTTTTCCTTCTTTTTCAAAATGTATCTAAGTGTGCCTTAGTTTGTAACATCTCATCTCTGCGAAACTCGCGCGAGCCCTAAACCCCCCTCTTTTTTCCCTATGTACGTCCGAACGCTACGCGACACCCCCGCGCACTTACTCTTCTTTTACTCTGATTATTTTTAGCTTTTCTCTGCCATAATCCACGCATGCGCCCCAAGCTCTTTCACACACACCTCTTGCCGCGGCAGGCCGAGGTAGCTCCTTAGCTTTTCATCATCAGTTCAGTTCCCAAACATAACTCCTTGTAGACCATGGACCAATAAATGTTCGGTACAGACGGTCCCCGAAAGACGTTGGATGGTGAGCGTTTACGTGTGCTTTTAAATGGCCGTAGGTGCACACCAATCATCTGAGTGCAGGACCGTCTGTACTGAACATTTATTGGTCCCATACTCATAACAAAATTTTTGCTTCCCCTCCTAACCTTTTGCAGAGAAGAGACAAATTTTCATGTGAAACAATTGAGTTTTTTGAATACGTTAAGTACAATTCATCTCTGTTTTCCATTTCAAAATCAGCGGCATCTGTGGTAAAATTACGGCACAGCAGATCCGCCATGGTATCCAGGGTACTATTAAAACGGGCACTCGGGATACATACTCTTTTTTTGTGGGGGGGGAAGCTAAGTGCCTATTTCCGAATAGTTTTCAGAGGGCAAAAATCATGTGACTTCCCCTAATCTGTCCTTTTCTAACAAACACAATTTGATGGGAGAAGTGAGAGACAGATAGAATCCTGGATCCACCAATGCGATGAGGAGAGAGTCAATTGGATAAAACACAGGCGAAGGAAATGCAACAGGAAAAAAAAAAAGAAGGTAAAAATACTAAAACTGAGATCCACAAGATAAAACAATTACATACCATCATAAAAGCAAAACATTCACAACATTAAACAAAAAGAAAAATGGGGAAAACCCATCGAATATAGACACTAAATCATTCATTGATTAGAAACTAAAAATAAAAGACACAAAATAAAATGAAACAAAAAAAAAGAAAAAAAAAAGGAAAACAAAAAAATACAAGGGCAAAAAAATTTATCTAAAATTTAAAAACAAAGTTTCTGATACAATAAAACAGAACTGATTAGTCATGCAACATAAATGCTTGTTCATTTGTGACCATCCAGCATAGATATGATCAAATAACAGCTGTAACCAGCAACACTGGATTCCTGACGGAGGATTGAGGGCAAATTCCATGATTTACAGCATGAACTATCCATCAAAGTGATGAGCCTACTAATCACCATTATAATGATTAAATGATGACTATAAAAAGGATATTGCATTGATAGCAAAAATATTGCAAAATTTTGGAAGATATAACATTACAAAAAAAAAAAAGAAAAAAACTCCAGTGCACCAATGATTGTAATTTGTTGAACCTTGAAATTGATTGAAGAAGGTTGTGATAATCAACGATAAGGCAAAACCGATAGAGATGACAGATGGTGAGCAGTATGGCACAGAGATCTATAACCGGTTCCTATCAAAAATATGAAAAAGTAAAAATAATTGAAAGAGGGGGAAAATATGAATGAGGCATGTGCAAGCCCCCCCTCCCCCATCATTATCCAGGCAGGCAGGGGTTTTGTACTGAAGTGTTTCTGAGTTCCTGTATGCCTTTTGTTTTATTCTGAAGCATGTCGCCGGTGTACTTTCCCATTGATGGCCAATCAGATTTCAGATTTCCCATGCAGTCTATCAAAGCGCATCATAAAATCGTCAAAGACTGGTTTATTTTGGCAGCTTTACCCATGGTGTATCAGCTTTAAGAAGGTAGAGTTCATGATCGCAAAAAGATTATATTCATGGTTTTTTTTTTTCCAAAGTCAGAAATGTGCTTGTGGAAAAATTGCATGAAACCAGAGTTTCTTTGGAACAGGAGATCCCCAGATACAAATCGATACGATAAATTCTTTTACTGAAATAGTAGCCTATGCGCAGTCTCAGATTTGTCACAGTCATGACACATTCAATTGACTGTATCTAACCTCATAAAATCGGATTGGCCATCACAATGAAAGAACACAGACGACACAATTCAGAACGAAAGAAAGGTATTCAAAAGCCCCTCCTCAACACTTCCTTATGAAACCCCCGTCTGCACGGATACAGGTGGACCCGGAGGGGGGGGGGATCCTGCAAAATAAAGAAGCATATATAATTACAAGGGAAAACATGTACGTGAAAAAGAGAAAAAATGGAGAATTTTCCAACTTTCCCAGAATGATAAATTTTCTCAAGTTTTCCAGTTTTCCAAATTTTGAGACATTTAGACACAATTTAAACTGATGAGCCTTTCTTCTGGATACTGCTTTTACTGTTAAAAATCTAAAAAGGACCAACTTTCCGACACTTTTCGAAGAGGTTCCTAAAGATGGTCTACGTGATTCCATTTCCGACCAAGCGAAGAGATTCTTTCCAACTACCAAGCTAAAAATGGACGGTTGACAGCCAGACTTGTCTCGCTGATAGCTATTGATGGACAGTTTCTTCAAAGAGCTCTTCAATTGATCAGTCAATTTTTGTTTCTGATGACATGAGTGATGGAACACACGTCATTGGGAAAAAATTACTCTAACACTGAACAACGAACAGGGTGTCTACAAGAATTAAATTTTGAGAATTCTTAATTCTTCCTAATTTTTTCTAACCTTTTTTCCAAAGTTTTCTGATTTTCCGCACAAGTTTCCATCGTGAAGTTGCTGAACATCTGTTAAATTTTCAGTCAAGGCTCAAACTGGACATATTGAAAATGCAATTTCTTTTGACAACTTAAAGAAAAACACAAACTACAGTCAAAGAGAGTGATTTTCCCTCAGTCTCCCTATTGAGTCAAAATAAGAAAAAATTCCCAAGATTATCCTGATTATTTCTGGTACAGCCTAAATTTCTGATATTTTCCGGTCTAAAGACACCCCGAAGAAAGCAATTCATAGACTGAGTAAATTTTTGCTTGCAGAAAGCAATCCATAGATTGAGTAAATCGTTGCAATGAACAACGAAAATCAATCTGTTGAATAAAAAATTGTTGCAATGAACAACGCAAATCAATCAATTGAGTAAATTGCTGGTTGAATGCAATCAATCCATTGAATAAATTGTTGCTCGCACAAAGCAATCAATCGATTGAGTAAATTGTTGCAAAACACTCACAATTCTGTGGAATTATATTTAACTCTTTACCATACTCTCTTAGAGAAGTATTTAAAAATGAGACCAATATGTTTCTACTCGGTCTCAAAAATTATCTGCTCGAACATGCCTTTTATGCTGTATCAGAGATTACAGATTACAGGTTAATATGAAATAGAGCTTGATGACTTGATGATTAGTATTTGTATGTATACTACCCCCTTATGTTCTTTGTTTCAATTTTCAACCTAAAATGTACCTACATATGTTTTCTTGTTTCCTTGACTTGTATTATAGCTGTTTTTTATAGGGCTCCTGTACAAAACTTTAATAAATAAATAAAAAATAAATGAAAAACTTCAAACTTTTTACAGCAAGTCCATTTTTCCATGATCCTGTTCTAAGAACTATAAATAAACATAAATAGAAAAATAAGAAATGATACTTACATGCCTGCATCCACGAAAAATCAGGACAACGGAGGCTGCTTGTTCAACACGTCATAATCAAAGAACAGATTTTTTTCTAAATTTTCATCCTCTTCCAAGGGTAAGCTACCGAATTCCATATAATCCATCCCTTTACTGTAACTGTATACAGACAGACACAATCATGTGTTAGTAAAATCATCAGAACAACTATTCTAAGGTTAATTTCAAAAGAAAGCTCTCTCTAGTCTCCAAGACAGATTGTTAAGAAATTTGAATTGTAAAAAAAAAAAAAAAAAAAAAAAAGTGGAAGAAAAAAAATAATAAATAAAAAGAAAAAAACCAAAAAAAAAAAAACAAAGAAAGAAATGACAAAACTAGAGGGAGATGAGTTAGTTGGGAAAAATAAAACAAAAAATAAATAGAAACGAAAAATAAAAAAGAGAAAAAAGAAGTCTTCAATAAAAAATAACTGAACTTTGAACATTTTTGGTGGGAAATTTAATTGTAAGCTAGGTTGGTAACACTGAATTCGTTGTGTCTGCCTGTATACGTGCTCATCAAAACTTCTGGAAAATTATCAAGCCATCGCAAATGTAGGTTAGTGATTCCAAGTAGAAACTTGGAAAGGCTGAGAAAAACAGATTTCACTTCACTCAAAATCTTAGTAAACAACTTTATAAATAGAGAGAGAAAAAAAAAATAAATAAAAACCAAAGCTAAACAATGTGAACTGCTACGATAAAGATAGTCAAACTGGATATCTTAAAGGAGAAACACTTCAACTGCTTCAAACAAAATGTTTGGGTGGTTTTTTTTGTAGCTAAATAAAACCAATCTATGAATATGCATTGACTAAAACAGAAACAAATATTTTTCATAAACTTTACAGACAGAAACAACTGACATCAGTAGCGCACCGAGAGTTTCTTCATCTCTCTTTTTTCTCCATTAAAAACGTATGATAGACAAGGATGGACAACGGGATAAAAACCCCTCCTTCTGTCCTTTACTTACTTATACATTCAAATGGGAAATGAGAAAGATGGAAGAGATCCTGGTTGCGCCAGTGACTGACATTCATGAATTTATACAAATTTATAATAAACGAGAAACTGCAGAATATTTAAGACAGCAGGAAAAGATGTTAGAACCATCTAAAAAACAGAATTTTCATGAAACAAAGATAATAAAATTTGATAGAGGATATATAAACAAGAATGAGAATTGAGTGAAGGTAATCAAATCTGGTTTTTCAGGTGACGAATTAAGACGGACATTTTTCAGAGCGTCTTGATGGATGATTTTTCTCAAAGGGCTTGATAGTTTTCCAGAAGAAAAGTGAGAAAAAAGGGATTGTAAGAAAGGAGAGAACATAGAGGTCGTTGCACAAGTGTTGGTAGATGGAGGATTGGCTTATTTACAGCGCAGTGGGGCGAGTTTGTGTTTCTGTGCGCAGAGACGGAAATGAATCTGCGATGCAAGAAACTTGACGAGCTGTCATCTGTCATCTTTTGTGAAATAACCTATAACATCTTGAATGTTTAAACCACAGTAAGGAGCGATATACAAAAGCCTACAATGTTGAGAATGGTTGTTCTTCTCAGGGTGTTTCATACGTTCCCCCCCCCCCCCACCAACTGGTAGTTTTTTACTCTTTGTGCCATTGAGGGGGTGAAAAAAACAAATGCCAAGGAATATTTTGACTTAGAGACAATTTTGATCCTGTCAGAATGTTGAAGGTAACAAAGTTTACGATTGGAATATAAAAGCATTCTTTTCGATTTTTCTATATTTTACTAGGTTCTCGACATAGTGAACAAACGTCACGCTGGTGTATAAGAGTTTTGAAAAACAACTCTTGAGATTTTTTAGAAAGCTCTATTGGTGAAACTAATTATTACTGCTTTCTCACTGACTGAAACCAAGGATTTATTAATATGAATAAAATTAATATAATCCATCAAACAAAACAAAACAAAACCTCATTTTTCTACTCAGTTTAAATGGGGGCTGATGATCAATTACGGAAGAAGTGAAAAACGAGTTGATACTTAAATATTTTTAGAACATACGCGCAGTATTGCAAGTTAAAAAAAGGGATGCTATTTTAAGTTGGGGGGGGGGGTTTGCAAGATACAAGTAAAAGGAGGTGAAAGGGTTTTCATGCGGAGGTACATGTTAGACCTTCATGGCAGATTTATTAGAGTTTGATTCAGAGTGTAGGTAGAAAAAGTAGATTTTGGAAGCACAAGTTTTCAAATTTTCATTTGAAACACAAGAAAGTATGAGAAGAATAAAATAGAAAGGTTTTTAATATAAATGGTTGTATTTTGATACAATTTTGACACCGAATTTCCTAACAGTAGACAGACAATCATGGAAAGCTTAACACAAAATGAAGAGTCAAAGAAACAAAAAGGTATTTTAAAATAAAGGAGGAATACAACAGCCTTCGGTAGTGTTTGACACAAGATCATTGGAGGGAAAAAGAACTGATATAAATATAATAAATGCAAATAAAGGCAAAAGAGATAGTTCTGATTGGAGGAGGGAAAGGAAAATCACAAAGGAGACACAGAAAAAGAAGAGAGCAAAAAAAACTTCACAACTGAAAGTTGCATTCCGAAAGCCCAGCACCTTTGACCTTTGAGGCGTTATTTTTTCAAAGTTCCATCAAGTTTCTAACTTCCGCCAGTTGAAAATATTACTTGGACAATGCTGACTTTCTTTACTCTTTGCAAACCAGCCAAGAAGCTACGATCACAAATTTCAAGGGTGCAAGATACTCAGGAAACTACCTTAAAGTTGTTGAATTCTTTTCTTCTCTCTTAAAGTTAAAACCTTTTGGATGGAGGCTGGACTATTGTAGGAACAAAATGTATGTAAACTCTACGACTAGAAGTTTTTAGTGAGGACAAGTTTGACCTTGATGGCTACCAACAAATACCTCACAAAACAACTTAATAAAAATAATAAAGATTCTGAAAAGATAAAATAACGAAAAACGAATTGGAACCATGTTCCTTTGATTTGATGCATTTAGGTAATTATAATTTGAATAATTGACAGAAAAAAGCAAGACAGCAACACATACCTACTAGATGAAACAGGCTTTGAAAATACTGATTGTACAATTGAAGCGTAAAGTATCAAAACTAGCAATAACTATCGCGATGTTTCTACAATTTAAAAAATTGAAAAAAAATGAAAAAATGAAAAAAAAAATGAAAAAATTTAAAAAAATTAAAAATTAAAAAAAAAAAATTAAAAATTAAAAAATAAAAATTTTAAAAAAAATTATAAAGAAAAATTAAAACTGAAAAAGAAAAATTAAAAAAATTATAAAGAAAAATTGAAAAAATTAAAAAGAAAAAGTATCTAGAGTGGAAAGAATTAATTTGAACTGGTTTGAATTGAGTCCATTGTCTCCACAAACCCGGAAAAAACCAAAATTAATGCTGTTTCAAAGCCCTGGATTCAAGTGAAAGAAATGACAAATTTGCAGAATCCAGTACATGCTCCGATCGAAATTGATTGTTTTCATAATATACACTTCAATAAATCATCAACTTGTTACACGCCTCAAGGGAATGACCACACCGAAATCTTTCAGGGATAACTATTATTATTGTTGATTAAAATTCAAGAATCATTCATTCTTAACCCTTTCCACTCGTGAGCATTTTTACCCGACCGCCCCACCAGCTCGTGGAGCTTCAACAACACGATATGAAAACAAACCATATGATCTGTAAAAAACTCACATCATGGTGTACAGAGCGCGCGCTGGTGTAGTGCGTAATGTTCGTCCTAGTTCCCATAAAATCTGCTAGAGCTCATCATTGGTCAAGCGCGCCGAACATATCCGGCGATCGAGTCCTTAGAAGGTATCTTTTTTTTGTCGGATATATCCGACCTGTGAGTGGAACTCAACTTTTCCCTGGTCGAATATATCCGACATACGAGGGGAAAGGGTTAACATTGAATGACAGCAAAATAATATTTTTGGCAAGCATGTGATTCAGCAATTTAATCCACAAGGACTAGTGGGTTGGTTATACCAAAGGTGAAAACATAAGAAAAAAATCCTGGCAGAAATAAACTCTGGAAAAAGGCTGTAATCAGTGTTACCATTTGACACAAAAATTATCTGAATTTTACATTGAATCAAATGGGAAAAATTGGATAGTTATCCAAAATATGGCAACACTGGCTTCTTCCTAACTTTATTCTTTAAATAGTGTTAATTTTGAAAATATTTGGCAAAAAAAACTTTTGAAAAAAGCAAGCAGCTTCCTCTCAGAGTTTCAGCAGTTACGTCTTGATTCATAATTTACACTGATTCAGGGGCGTAATTTCAGGTTTTCCTTAGGGGTGCAGTGGTCACCAAAACCAGATGACCTTTCCCCCCCTCCTTATTTTTGCTCCAGGTGCTATTTTCCCACACGATAAGAAAATTATGACCTGTATTCTGAAATCCTTAAGGGGGGTGGGCAGTGCCCCCCCCCAAATTACGCCCCTGCATTGATTGGGTTGCCAGTAGGTAAATTTTGTTGCGTTCAACTTCAATTATTACAAGTCTACTTCCCGACACACTGTGGAGAATAAAGGTCAATTTACAAATGTATAAGTTATCCCATAACCAACAAGGTACTGTAATGACTTTTAGGGTGCAAAGAAAGCAAATAATCAATAATACCAGATTTTCCAATAATTTACTAACTTTTATATAAGGTCAAATAGGGAGGAATCTGGTACTTAGTTATACAAAAAATGGAAACACTGCAAATAATCCAGGATGACTTTGCAGCATTGTTTTCCGTTCCGATTGTTGCAGAAAAGGGACTAATCCATGATGGACAAGTGAAAGAGGCAGTAAACACATCGTTATAAAAACAGGATTTGTTGGTAGTTTGGTACAAAAAGTTAGGAAAAAAGTTGGGAAAAGTTGGTCATAAAGAATGATGAAGCTTTCACAGGGAAAAGAAGTATGATCTATAAGGATCTAAAGCTCTTCTAGCAAAAACAATTAAAACAGATTTTGGGTTGTACAAAATTCACTCGGAAAAATCTCCACAGCGCGTAAAGAAAAAAGAATATATAGAAATAAGAAATAAATAACTCAGAAAACTCAAGTGCAAGACAAATAAAAATAGTACGTCTACGATTTTACAAGCATTAAATTAATACTTTTTATGAAATAAAAAAAAGAGAAAAAAGAAACTTTCTCAGTAACCAACTCTCAGAGAAGAAAATAAAATGTTCATAACTAAGAAAGGAACACTTTTGAGCTTTCAGAGACAGTTTCAGAAAGAACTAGTCATGTTTCAAGAATACAATCCGATTCTGATTTCGGAGAAATTGCTCATTAATCGAATCTATCTTTCTCTCACATCTCATTTGAATGAATGTGTTTAAAATGAGGGCAAAAGCCTCCATCTTTATCTAACACACATGTTCAAATAGTCAGAGAAAGAGAGAGAGAGAAAGACTACTTCGTGGACCTACCTATGAGCGAGAGCTATGCATTTAATTTTTGGACAAAAAATTAACAGAGCGCGGAGGATAAATTGGAGATAAAAGTTTAACAAAGAACGGATGAGCACAGTTCACAGTTCAAAAGCACGAAAAGCCTCATTTGAAGGAGCAAAGTGAGAGCAAACAAATTTTTAGACCTACAAAAAAGTTATCAAACAACAAACACTTATGAAGGAGTGATGAAAAGAAGTCTTAAAAATACCTTAAAATGGCCGAAATTTTAAACTTTTCAAAAATTTTCAAGGTTCTGACTTTGATCATAAGAGACAATGAGAAATTCAACAAAAGGAGAGGGAGGAGAATTTGAATAACAACAAACGTACGTGAACAATGACAAAAAATTAACAAAGCTAGCAAAACTTTTGTGTACACAGCAATCAAAAACACTACAATATAAGAGACAAGTCACAGTTAGAGCTTGGAAAACTTTGCGACTGCAAAATTTTTTGAGTGGCTTTTAAGTCCTCATAAGAGTACCGGTCGTGACCCCTTGGTTTCAAGCGTACAAAGCAAAATAACGCAACATCAGGCGTTTTCCAGCAAAATAGCACTTAGAAGTCGCATCTTCTTCTCACGTGAAACGTGCCTTTTTATTTTTTTTTCAGAGGAGGTTGACCTGGATTTATGTAGACAGACAGCTATATATATAGAATTGAACTGCACGATCCACTGAAAAATGCCTTAAAATTTAAATTTAATTTATAAATTATTTGTTTTTTTTTTTTTTTTTTTTTTTTTCCCAAAAATTGCCGTGAAAAAATAAAAAGTTGATGTTTACCTGGAAAAATGCAAAAAGGGCGTCAAAAATAACAACAAAATCAGCCGGCGATAACCTCTAAATCAGTGAAATATATCATCAAAATTTGGAAAAATTACGGCAAAATTTTCTGTGCTCTAGTCATCGGCAGGCAAGGTAGAGGTTTTTCCTCCGAAGCAGGGAATTGAACCTCTCACAAACACACAGCTGAACTTTGATTAGGCTTTGCTGCCATCTAAAAAGTGCAGTTAGCTTCTTTTGTATTTGAAAGTGTCTCTGACTGCTGTGCTATGAATTTTCAACAGAGCATCGGGTAGGTTTTTGACTGTTGAGAGTGAGATCGCACATTTGAAGAGAAAAATTTATAGACCAACGAGTTTACACTGAAAATTGTGCACTGTCCCCGCATGGTTGCTAATTAACGCTTGCTAGCAGTGATGAATAAAACCGAATTTTTTTTCATTTCCAATAAAGTTGAATAAAGTCTACGCTACCAGCAACGCAAAAATTGGATAGCATCCATTCCATCGTATCATTCATCATCCATCAATAGTTTTCCAAGTGCGAGAAATCCCTTTGACAGACAAAGAACTTCCCGACACACCACTTCAAGAATCATGAACAGTTAAGTTTTAAAGGGGAGTTCTACTGACATTTTTCATTTTTTCTACTTTAAATCTCTCATAGACAGATATGAAAATCGGGATTTCGAAAACATAGAAAACCTAACATCAAAACACATATTAAACAGTGATTAGTCATAAATTAATCTAACGAGAGAGAGAGATGTACTGTCTCTAAGAGAGAGATTTTTGAAACTAGTAAAAATTACTACTAGCATAAGACACAAAAAAAAAAACCAAAAACAAAAACAAAAAAGGCTGGGTTTTTTTTTATCAAAGAGAAGAAGCTTACTTCAGAGGTGGAGGCTCAGCTGACCTATAATCTTTGGCTTGATCCAAGAATTTCTGTTTTGAAACACATCAAAGTATTGGTACAAAAAAAAGAAAGAAAAAAAGCAGACTTGAAAACTCAAGAGCTCCAAATACTTTTGCTTCAAAGTTGTTCATAATCTGGGCTCTCTGTATTTTAGAAGGGGAAAAAAAAAAATTGAGTTCCGGAGATTATAGGTCGGCCCAGACTCTATATCAGAAACCGGCTCTAGTTTTGTTGACTTAGTTCTAAACAGTATACATTGTCTAGGTTCTCAGAATATAGGAAAAAGGTAGAGGGTCACCGTCCTTGACCTTCACAAAAAAATAAATAGGTAAATAAAATCACAAGAGTGATACAGAAGAACTTGAAAAAATAACCAAATTTTTCATGATTACAATACTTTCTCTACATAGAGTGAGAAAGTAAAAACCAGAGAGTAGAGACCTCAAAATCATAATTGCTCTCTCAGAGAACAGGTACAACAAATTTCAGGTTCCTTAAAATGATTCCAACTGAATATCTTAATACACGGAAAGTTAGGAATCTAAGATAAAAGTTCCGCAGCAATGGAAAATAAAAAATTTTGTAACAAAAGTTTATCTATGTTAGTGACTTTCACGGGAGGGGAAAAATCGATGCGGTTAGCTGGCCAATAAGAGGAGACGAATGGGTGAAAATGAAAATAACTAGAAATTTAAATTGATTCCAACGGAATGATTGGTTTTTTTCTTTTTTTGCCAAATCTGTATTATTAATTTAAAAGTACCTTGCTGAGCAGTGGAAACTGGAAATACAAGATAGGATAAATTAAAGCATTCAAAAAAGACAAAATTGATGTATGGATTTGTTAGAGACCATAAACAAACAAAATTTACCACGGTAACACTATTAGTACTCACGTATTTTGAGTATCAGATTCTGATAAGTAGCAATTCCTGCTTCTGAAATGCATCAAAACACATCAGTGAGCGGTTGGGTAGCATCAGATTGGAAGGGAGCGTTTTAGAATTCTCCACAGCAATAAACCGGTGAAATGCTCAGAAGTTTTTGATAATGTTTACAATAAACCGGATGTTTTGATGTAGCTTATCGGATAAATTTCCAAACGATCAAAAGCACAGTGTGTTCATCATGATAAAAAAGTCCGTTTTCTTTTGAATAACCTCCAAAACACATGGAAATGGGTTGTTTACTTCTTACACGTTAATTTTCATCAGCTTCATTAGAGGTCTTACTCCGATAAAGAGTTCTGATGAATTTAATCCGGAATGAAGAATGTTCCGATAAATCAGAAACGAACTCTGAGAATAAAAGAACAACCACGGGCATCATTTAATCGGGGAGGGGGAATAGCCGCCCCCCAAAGATTTTGATCAACAGTCAAATTTATGTCTTGAATAGTCCCAATTATAAAATGATCAATACTTTTTACCAAAGAAGGAGCGGCACAACCCTGCCTTACACTGAATCTTATTTAACTGGTAACACCTTTTTTTGGTGCCCCCCCCCCCCCAAGAAATATTTGAAAAGACGCCTCAGAAAACCACTTCCTGATGAAGCTCATAAATGGCTCACAGTTGCGTTTTGCAGAAGCAGAAGCAGAATTGCAGATGCAGACACTGCTACTTTGTAGAACCCGATACTCAAAATAGGTGAGTTCTACTCATCTCCAAAGTACCACACATACAGAAAACAGCCTCTGCAGAGTTCAGGATGAAAGAAATACACAAGTAAAGTAAAAATTGGAAAGAAAAAGGGAACAATATCCGAGGTCCAAATAGTTGAGCAAATATTCTAAAAGAGGATATAAATATGATTTTAATTCTTAATTCTTGTATCCACTTGAGCATTTTGCCGAGCCAACGCACAACCATTCACAGGCGCAGCGCGTCCAACAGAAAGAGCATATTAAGTGTAGTTCCTGCTGTTCACCTGTGCTCTAACACAATGTTAGTATTTTTGACTCGAGTCAAAGGAATTCCGTTCAGAGTTCGGCTCGACTCAATGAGCTATAACTTTAGAGTGGCACATTAAGGAACGTTCCGCTGGTTCATTGTTGTCACCTAGGGCCCGCCATCTTGCCGTAAAAATCGATTTTGAGGTTAAATTTTGTAGGTTGTTTCCGGTCGTTTCGTAAACAAACTCGGGCATCGCCGGAAACGACCTGCAAAAATTAACCTCAAGCCTTGGAATCTGCCGTTCAAATTCCCGCCAAATTCCGAACGACCTACAAAATTTAACCTCAAACCTTGGAATCTGCCGTCCAAATTCCGCTTTTTCCCGGGATTCCTTCTACCCTGTGTGGCACAAGGTGGACCAGCTTGCTGCCACTCTAAAGTTATAGCTCATTGGCTCGACTAGCCTGCAAATGTCCACGGTTTCATTAGTTTATAGCACCACTTGAGCAAAGGCAGAAGATAATTGATGCCCTACTTGGCTCGGCCTGCTCCTTAAAACAAGAAAATCATCACACAGCCTGCGCCACATGAAAATTTAGACAGATACTCTTTCTTTATCTGGCTCAAAGAAACGCTCAGGTGTGTACATCTAAGACTACTACTTCTAGGAGTAACGTTGCAAGGGGCTGCCCAAAGAAAATAGAGCTTCACTATCAGAGTTTTCGTATTATTATTATTTTTTTTTTTTTTTTTGGTTGCGAGTTGTTGAGTTTTCACTTAAGAGACCCGCCTAGGAAAATATGTGCTACCAAATAAATCTGCTTTTTGACTTTACATTCAACTAGCACTTTATAGCATTCTAAAGATGGCTCTTTTTACTGTGGGGGGAGGGGAATTTATTTTTTGATTCTATTGCAGAGACTCGGCACTGAAATTCATTAAAAGTAGGTTGGGGCAGCCCCAAATGAAAAAACCTTCACAGACGTTACTTGCACCATGCTGATATACAACGCAGCTCAAGATGAGCGGAACCCTAAAATTTGCAGATAGCACCGACGCATGAAAAGTTACATAGTTCTTTACTTCGCTGCAGATAACTACAGTGAATACTATTGCTGACAGTATTTTTTGCTCTGCGCCGGTGAAAAGCTATGGTGAACTCAAAAACTCGCTGTTAGTTTTTCAAACATTAGGTTAGAGAAGATAAATCAAAAATTGCAACTGAGATGCAATATTTACCTTCAAAAGTTAGGGAATAGTACAAGTGATTAGTTTTACTTAATGCTGTAAGGATTCAGATCATTAGTAACAGAATGTGAACACATAGATTCGTTCACCCCGGGGGGGAAAAAAAAAGAGAGAGAGAGAGGGAGAGCGAGAGAGAGAGAGAGAGAAAGAAGATAAAATGGACGAAATGTATAAAAATCACAGACAATTTTGAGTAACATATTCAATTAAATAAAAATTCAACGAATTTAAACAAAATTGAGAAAAATGATTATAATCAACGATTAGTGACAGATAAACACTAATCAATGTTTTCAAAACTAATTGGCAAATACTAGCTTACTGGAAACAGAACTTACAGCCTATCACATTGGATTCATTTGATAAATATCGAAGAGACCAAACAGAAACAATAATCATAGTAATGATAGTAATAATAATAAAAACCAAAATAAAAATAATATATAATAAAGTAAAGAAAAAGAGAAAAATTTAAATTAATTTTGGCAATTTTCTTAGCCAACCTGATTACCGGTAGAAAATGAATTTTTAATTCTTAAAGCATATTGCACTTTAAAACTGACTTCTAAGTTATTTTTTAGATTAACTGAATAAAAATAATTGACTAACAGAAAAAGAAAAAATAAATAATCCGCTAATAATGAGCATTTTCAACTTTGAATACGAAACTAGAACATTCCATCACGTTAGCGATGAAAATAAAATTTGACAAAATACTAAAATTTCTTTCGTAAATGCATGAGTTTTTCATCTTATCTTTTCAAAATAAATAATTGGCGATTAATTATACGTAAAAAAATAAAGATAAAGAGGAAAAACAAAACTTTGAGCATTAAATTTCACTTCTGAAGTGATTCAATAAAATTTCTTTCGAGTTGAACTCTTTGTAACAATTTCTAGAATCTTTGATTCAGTGAAAATACCTTGGTGAATTTTTAAGAGTTGATTAAATGTCTTTGACTGATGTTGACAACACGCAGTAAACGCAATGTATGAGTTCATGCTCAAAATTCACAAGGTCAAACCCATAAATGCCCAGAATTAATTGAAATTTAAAAGTGCTTTTCTCTGAAATCACAATCTGAGAACTAAAAACACAAAAAAAAAAAAAAAAAAAAAAAAAAAAAAAAAAAAAAATGGTTTATAGATGTCCCCCCCACAATTTCCCTCTGGAACACTTCCTCCCCACCAGGTACCACCTCCGAGGTTATTTATAGTAAATCAAATAATGCTTCAACTTTCCCCTCACACTTTGCACAGGCTTGGGACAGTGCAATGTCCCCAGGGGGAAGTGCCCGGGGAGGGATGTCTGGACACCAACTTTTTATAGGTGCAGCTAAATTTTACAAGCTAAAACCTCCCAAAATTGGTTTTTGAGTAATAATGGTCCGGAAATAACGCAACTAGTGGATCATTAACGACTCACTGGGCATAAATGGGTTAAAATCGCACCACTTACATAAGTAGAGATCATAATTTAGTACTGGAAACTTCTCGAGTGGAATGATTTACAGCATCAGAGAAAGACAGTTAAGAATAATTAGACAAGTTTCATTTTGGATTTGCCAACTATTTTTAACACTAAAATAAAGGCAAGCTCATCAACGAGTTAAAAATGGTAAGGAAGGGGATGGACTATGCACACAATCAAACAGGAATTGTTAGATCCGGGGACAAGAAGAACATCCAAGACACTCATCGTCTGACAGCATGAAGCTGTTTGATGATCATCTATCATCAGTTCCAAATACCATCAAAAGAGGGAATTTATGGTTTACAAATTCTGTTAAATTTCTTCAAATTATAAAGACCGTTTTAGTTGAGCGATGTATCATATCGATTACCATCCTAGGACCTCTGGCTCTAAATGTCTGAATCAATGTATTTTCCCCCTGAACGCATTTTTTAACAGAAATTTAGGTTAGTAAATCAGACAGTGGATACAAACTTTTAGCGATTATGAATAAGAGGGTTTTAATAATGGCGACTGCCGGTGATGAGCGTTCCAAACAAAGCCAGTTTGTCTCTCTCGCTCTCACGTGACCCCTACGTACTGCCATCTCACTCTAATTTCAAAAATCGCACATAGAGACTTATTTTGCAAAATTTTATGGCAGAAATGAATTTCTCGAGGCATTTGAATGCAATTTTGATATTAATATGTCATAAAACAAGGCCCTGTATACAAACTTCAATACTAGAAAAAGATGGATATACATGGGGGTCACAGGAAAAGGAGTGAGATAGTTTGGAACGCTACGCGAGTTTTATCACAACCGATTGCGACCGATGAAAGCATTGTTGTGGTTGTTGGCTAACCGTTGACTTCGTACTAAAACTGTCTATTCTACACCCTCGAAAATGCATAATTAATCCTGGTCCCGCAGCTAAAACTGACAAAATCAACAAGATATTACAGATCAAACGATGCATTTAGATGTTAGAACCACCGGAATTCTCACCAGATTTCCCCTATTCCACAACAACAAGAACAACAGTAACAATCGGGTAGTGCCAACATCCTAATGCATTGTTAAATCTTTAACATCTTGTTGATTTCGGCAGTTTCAGTCGAGAAACCAGGCATAGCTAAGCATTTTTTAAGACGTAGAAACCATAATCGCAAAAAGGTTGCATTGATTGTTTAATTCAATTGCTCAGATTTCCGTTGAAAAATGCGCTTATTGGGAAAATACATTGAATCAAAGTTTCTTTGGAGCCAAAAGTCCTCGGACAGAAATCGATATGATATAATGTATTACTCTACTAAAACAGTCTATTGATGATGAGGACCTCTTTCCAATACCTGCTCAATCGTGTACAGAGGCCTAGCACGGAGGCCTTTTGAAAGCAACAGTCACTAATTTTACAAGAACACTAAAAAAGCTCATGAAGGACAAGAACAAAGTCACATTAATCTAAACTGTAAGCACAGTTTTGTAAATCACGGAACAGGATTTACAATCCATCGCCCTCATCCCTTGAGCAATCAAATTCAATGATTCACAGCTGAAACATGCAAATGGGTCAAATCGGACAGTCTCCCTCAGAATCAGTTTTAAGAACTTCTCTACAGAGCTGAATAAAAACCTTGAAAAATTGAGGCAGAGAGAACTGATCTCAGTTTTGTGACGCGGATCAATTCTGCATCACAATCATCAGTGGATTGAGGTTTCTACTTTCAGCATCAACTTAGAGTTTGACAGTCTCCCTCAGAATCAGTTATAAGAACTTCTCAACGGAGTGGAATAAAAACCTTGAAAAATTGAGGCAGAGAGAACTGATCTCAAATTCGTGACGGGGATCAATTCTGCATCACAATCATCAATGTATTGAGGTTTTTACTTTCAGCATCAACTTAGAGTTTAAATCTGAACACTAAACGCAGCTTAAAGAGGTTCATTTTCTATGTTAAATAACAAGGTCTCAACCGTCGAAAAAGAACCAAATAAATAAAAAAAAACAAATTTGCATGTTTCAGCCTATAATAGATTTGCTTTTAACGAAACAATCCTTTTATAAAAAAAAAAAAATTGAAGAAATATGTGACCAAAAAATTACTACGAACCTCAAAACATTTAACTTTTAAAGTTTATAGAAAATTAGGAAACTGAGCAAACAACCAGCACATGACATTTGTAGATCGAAGATTGATTTGACCAGATGAAAATCAGCACTACGAGTTGACTGACGCAGATTCTGATGACATTGGTTGATAAAGACGATCGATTGCATGACAAACCCGGATGGATGTAAAGAGGCAGAGGGGCTCAAGAAATGGTTGCTTCTTGGGTAATCCGGGGATAAAGTGAGCATTCAATGATGTTAAGACACAAACGTTCAAGTTACTGTGAGAAATTTAAGATGGTGACATTATTACAGAGTTACTAACCTGGCAACCGATTCAGTGATGATCGACGAATTATCCATTGGAGACTGAGGGTGGAATAGATTTTGCGGAGTGTTCGGATAGCTGTTAGTTCCGACGCTGTGGCCAGATGGTCCACCCCAACCAGGAACATGAGTGACTAAAAAGGGCTTTACATAACCGTTACTTGAGGTTGGTTGATTTTCTGAAAAAACAATGGAGTGAATATTATTTCCTCAAACCTTCCACTTTTTTACTGTAGTTTTACTTGTCTCGATAATCAGAGGGTTCCTGAAAGTTGGGTTGATTTTTTTTTATCGAAATTCAGTAAAAAGTAGAACCTACAATGGTTCTGGGTCTGTGGCAAACTGTTGCTACAGCGTTGTAGAGAGTTGATACCTACGTAAGATCACTTGAAAATAACGTTGAGAGCATCAGAAAGAAAGTTCCATAATCCACTCACAAACTCAATAATTGTTTGACAAAATTGTCAGATGGCTGTAAACTAAAGGAGTGACAATTGGAGAGCCTCATCTAATTGCAGATTTCTATGCTGAGACAAGGGATTAATCATAGATCATAGGGATCATAGGGATTAATCAATTAGATGGGACTCTTCTGTTGTCACCCTTTCATTCGACCACCATCTTGTAATCTTGTAATCATGCTCATATTGACAATGGTCAAGACTTAAATATAGTATTGAAAATTCTGAGAGGGCGCCTGACAGATCGGAAATAAAATTTAAAAACACATAAAAAAATAAACGTACCTGAGAATGGAGTGTAATACTTTCCGAAGGCTTGATCTTTACAAATGTCAGGCCAAAGATAGACAAGTCGATGTGACAAATCTGAGATACGATCGGCAATACTTCTAATTGCAAAATCTTTGCCCGTAAAAGGTTGCAACATTACGACTTCCTTGTTTTCTGAAATATTCAAAATCATTGCTTACTTAGGACCGTTGTCTTTATAAAATATAGATACAAAGAGGAAAAACAATCATGTGACACACAGAGACGCTAAAATAAAAAAATATTTTCAAATACCCCCGTTTTTGATGCAAAAACTCATCTCAATAATCATAGACCGTATCCTCCCGCGTATAAGACGTTTTTGACTTTTCAAATCTGGGGTGCACCTTATCTGCGGATATTGCCAAAAAAAAGCACAATTTACTGCAGACTTTTTTCGGTAATCATTCTGTTACGTCTTTTTGACACGTGTCAAACCCATAACCTCTGTCTCGACACGCACTTAGAAGATATAGTGTGACGCCACCCTACTTTGGCCCGCGCCGCACTGCCGCCTCCTGTGAAGAGCGCTGCGACCCTTACCCGCGCAAACTGAGGCCAATAAATACAAAGCCGACGAACCGGAAGCGCTTTTTTTTCAATTTTTTTTTACTTCTATATGACAATTTCTTTTCATGGTACTTTCAGTTCGACACGCCACATTAAAGAGAGTCGAAGGGCTAAACTCACTGATGGTCAGATAGAGTAATATTTAAATTTTGATGTCGTAGGAAAAATCCATTACCTCCTACAGCGGCAATTGTGATTCCGCCAAGTTCAGAGTCTGAAAATCTGAGCAAGAAAGTCCCATATTCGCACAGCGCCAACATTTCTTCGGTTCTCTTCTTGCGAATGAATCCAAGAATGTGCCTATTTTTTAGGGGAAACAACAAAAAAGGATTAGAGCAATGGTTCCAATAGTCTCGTTTACAACTCGAGTTGCGCTAACTCGGGTTAATTTTCAGCCTGGGTTAGCGCATGAACACCCGTTTTATTATAACTTGAGTTAAAAGCGTTTCCTTCTTTTTCTTCTCTGTTTGTTTACATGATTGATGAAAATGGAAGTGATACTTGGCGTGGTGCCGCCGTAAAAGACGCGTGTTTAATCTCGCTCGTTTTGGTGACATTGATGAATCGTCAACTCGAGTTTGAAACTCCGCTGTGTTTATACCCAAATCCCAAAAAGAGGTTAACATGAGTTGAACGAATTTAGAATCCTTCAAGCACACATCTTAGCTAACTTGGGTTGGACCTAACCGGAATTGGTGAGCCCAAGAAGAGAAAGCTCACCAAAACTAGATTTTTGTCTCATGCGATGGTACTATTGACCACAGATTGTCGCACCTCTTACATTTTTAGAATAGGTAGAGCAACAATCTTTCCATTGTCAAAACTGCAATAATGCAGCTGTTGCAAACTTTTGCTACATGCTTAGTAATAGTGGATAACAGGGAAAAACCCTGAAAAAAAAAAAAATGATTTGCGCACTGAAAAATCACGAAATCCACTCTCAAACTCATACAATGCTTTCAAACACGAGACCGTAATAGCGGCCGTTGACGCCCAAATCTTATGGCAATTGTATACTTCTTCTTCTTTTTGAGTGGTGTTGCGAGAACACCTCGTGTAGATGGAGCTGATTGAAGATAGGGAAACCCAATGTGATCCGCGGCAACGGCTGCCATTACAATCTCGCGTTAGAAAGCATTTTATGAGTTTGGGAGTGGATTTCGAGATTTTTTAGTGCACTATTCGTTATTTTGGCAGGGTTTTACCCCATAATCATCTAATACTACCCTTGTCGCAAAAGTTTGCAACAGCTCTATTTATAGATCAAAAACAAAGAACAGGAAACTTGCTTCTTTGGTGACTTTTTCCAACATGTAGTAGGTGACAGTAAAAATTAAAAAAATATTAAAAACAAAAACAGCAGTTCAAATCATGACTTACACAAAAGAATTGTAAAATAAGAAGGTCACGACTATTCATTTTCTAAGCTCTAGTCATGAGTGTAAAAGAAATTAAGTTGACCAAAGCATGACTTACCCATCCATCCAAGGTCCCTTCAAATGTTCCCTAGTCAATTTCATCACAGCATAAAACCATTCCCAGAAAGTGAAACTCCTGTCTGGTAAAGGCTCCTTGCAAAATTGAGACCAACTTAATAGGAGATTATTGTATTCCTTAAGTTCCGCCCTGAAGAAGAAAAATCAAAAATACATCAAATGATGGATAGGGTAATGGAATCATTAAATTGTAGGATTGTAACGTAAAAAAGAGTTGCACATGGTTGAGGTAGATGAATCGGGATACAAACAATTCTTTTCATACCGTATTTACTTGAATATAGCACGCCCCTGTATATAACACGCACCCCAAATTTCAGGCGAGTAAAAGTGAAAAAAAAAAGTCACGAATATAACACGCACCCGCGAGATTTTTTAAAAAAAACCTTAGCTGCACAGCACCTTGAGCGCAAGAAACAGATTTCAGAAATAGAGAGCATGTCGGAAGGGAGAGTGGGGATAGAAGATTTGTGGAGGGAGGAGCCCACAAATGCACATGAGCTGGACTATGCCAATCCGCTTCTCCGCAATGGGCCTCTGTCAGTGCCGGAGTGTTGTTGTTTCGGTAAAATGTTGCGGGTTGTATAATTCCTCGTATATAATACGCACCCCTCATTTAGACGGCCATAAATCATAGCAAAAAGTGTGTGTTATAATTGAGTAAATACATTACCATGATTTTCAAGTGGGAAGCTTCCTGTTGCTTTTACATGTTGATTGAAAAAACTGCCAACATGTCAAGTGATAAGTAGAAACCCTAAGCAATCGTGATTTTTAAATGGGAAGAGAAAGAGACAGAAAAATTCCTGTATCTGCCTTTGAATGAGAAGCCGCATCTCACAATGGGTCTGTTGCAAAATTTTGCTACAGCGCTATAGACTGATCAATCTCATGTAAAATCGCGTGAAAAGTCCATTGATGGCAGCAGAAAGTCTTATAATGCAATAACAAACTCACAAGAGGCATTCAACTGAAATCCAAGATGGCAGTAAAATATCGGGCAACCTGTACGCAAGCACCATGAACATCCAAAATGGCCAACCTCACAACATCAATCACAACCAATCATAACGCAAACAAACTCATAACCTCCGATGCTGTGAGGTTGTTAACGTTGGCCATCATGGATATTCACAGTGTGTGCACATAGGTTGCTCTAGGGTGGCCCTTATTTTGGACTTTTGAGAAATTGCACAGGGGGAACCTTGCAATCGGTTCATTTTTGCATGAAAAAAATGGGAAAAATAATAAAAAAATTCTAAAAAATTTTTAACCCGTGCCTCAATGAGCCTAAAGTGGCGCCCGGCGGAATCCCCGTACTCGGCAAATCGTGTTTTCGCGCTGTTTCACCCCCTCCTTAGAGCATGTCCTGTTGCACTCAGATAGTTCAAACTTTGTAGTATAAGACACTTTTAGGAGTACTTTTACGTATAAATAATTAAATAACCACAGTAGTCTCAGTACCTTCAAAATGTAATTTTTTTGCCCTCAAAATCACGTAAAATCACGATTTTCTGGGTCCGACTGAAAAAATCGCGTTTCCCAGCCATCTTTAGCACGTGATACAGCGCATGGTCTGTTTCATTTCTACTGTGGGAACCCTGCAATGGGTTTTATTTTCGCATGGAAAAAATGGGAAAAATAATACAAAAATTCTAAAAAATTTTTAACCCGTGCCTCAATGAGCCTAAAGTGGCGCTTGGCGGAATCCCCGTACTCGGCAAAATCGTGTTTTCGCTCTGTTTCACCCCCTCCTTAGAGCATGACCTGTTCCGCTCAGACAGTTCAAAGTTTGTAGGAAGGGACACTTTAAGGAGTACTTTCACGGATAATTGACCGAAATAGTCTCCAAACCTTCAAAAAGAATTTTTTTTGCCCTCAAAATCAGGTAAAATCACGATTTTCTGGGTCCGACTGAAAAAATCGCGTTTCCCAGCCATCTGTATAGCATTTTGTTGTATTGTATGATCTAGTTCGTTTAGACTCATGAAATTTTGTCACGTTGTACCCTTTTTGGTGTACTTTCACCTGAAAGTAGTAGTTTTTGCCTAAAAATTTCTGACGAATTGGGTTTGGGGGCCTGACCTTTTACTGTAAAATCGAAAACAAACTATTTTACTAATATTTAATGAATACGAACAGAATGAAGCAGCAGAGTAACAAAAGCCGATTTATTTTGTTTTTAAATTTACACGTCGCTGTTTGAGTTGGCATAGGGACCCCCCCCCCCCCCCCCCTAAAAGA
Organism: Trialeurodes vaporariorum; assembly: GCA_011764245.1. Classification (NCBI taxonomy): domain Eukaryota; kingdom Metazoa; phylum Arthropoda; class Insecta; order Hemiptera; family Aleyrodidae; genus Trialeurodes; species Trialeurodes vaporariorum. The sequence goes on along the minus strand of VMOF01000024.1, from coordinate 63,636,651 downwards.
ACCTTACGGGTAGGTAGATCTCTAGCATAGCAGACAAAAAATTCTAATTATAGCTTTAGATACTGCCTAAGGAAGAACGTTGTGACTCCATTTGTCAGTTACGTTATTTTTATGATGAATTTGTTGGTCTCTACCCCACTCTCATACACGTGGATTCACTGCAAAAACAGTGTAACTGATGAATGGAGTTACGGCGTTCTTCCTCAGCATGGCAGAATAGGTATTGAACGCTTTTGAAAAATAGCACTAAATATATTTCTGAATTTTAAAACATGTTTGAAAATATTTACCTAATGTTCATACAAGTTTTTTCCTAAGGGTTTCCTTTTTGACGTTTGGGAAAATCACTAACAATTTGTAGAATATATTGCCGCTGCTCTTCATTTTTGGTGAGTGGGTCGTTGTAATCGGAAATAAGTTTAGTTGCCCTCTCAGCTACATCATTAACGCATTTTATATTTCTGACAATTTGAAGATTTCTTCGATAGCTTAATTCTAACCAGGTCCTCGGATGAGAGCTCAGAAAATCTGAAGGAAGAGCAAATCTATCAAATAAATTCTTTGTTCTGCTAGACACAAAATCGTTCATTTCTTTTCCTATTATATCTTCAAATTCATGATTTTTAATCTTTCTTCTCATCAAAAATTCCATCCTCTTCAAGTGCTTTTACCATTTCAATTTTGCATTCATCTATCACCTCGTCATCAAAGAAACAGAAAGCGGCGCATTCAGGAACGAGATACCAAAGATGATTTTTAAACTTAGACTGTGCTGCTTTTGAAATAGCCAAGTCAACAGATTTATACTGCAAAAGTGTTTTCATGAATCAATAAAATAGTGACATATTAAAAAAAATCTCAAAAAATGGGGGGAATCTGAGCTCGTTAAAAAGTGAGACGGTTCGACTGAAGAAAATTTTTTCCATTTTTTTTATTTTTTGTTGTTGTTTTTTATCTACACAGGTACTGGAAATTTTTAACTTGAAACTTGAAAGAGGTTATGAAAACAGCTTCCTTAGAATGCGATATAAATCCATGGTAACGCCTCCGAGCTTCTATCATTCCTCCCTTTCCTCGCATTGATTTATTCAAATTACTGTATTACCCAATTTTGGGCCCGATTCGTCAGAAATTTTTAGGCAAAAACTACTACTTTCAGGTGAAAGTACACCAAAAAGGGTACAACGTGACAAAATTTCATGAGTCTAAACGAACTAGATCATACAATACAACAAAATGCTATACAGATGGCTGGGAAACGCGATTTTTTCAGTCGGACCCAGAAAATCGTGATTTTACCTGATTTTGAGGGCAAAAAAAATTCTTTTTGAAGGTTTGGAGACTATTTCGGTCAATTATCCGTGAAAGTACTCCTTAAAGTGTCCCTTCCTACAAACTTTGAACTGTCTGAGCGGAACAGGTCATGCTCTAAGGAGGGGGTGAAACAGAGCGAAAACACGATTTTGCCGAGTACGGGGATTCCGCCAAGCGCCACTTTAGGCTCATTGAGGCACGGGTTAAAAATTTTTTAGAATTTTTGTATTATTTTTCCCATTTTTTCCATGCGAAAATAAACCGATTGCAGGGTTCCCACAGTAGAAATGAAACAGACCATGCGCTGTATCACGTGCTAAAGATGGCTGGGAAACGCGATTTTTTCAGTCGGACCCAGAAAATCGTGATTTTACGTGATTTTGAGGGCAAAAAAATTACATTTTGAAGGTACTGAGACTACTGTGGTTATTTAATTATTTATACGTAAAAGTACTCCTAAAAGTGTCTTATACTACAAAGTTTGAACTATCTGAGTGCAACAGGACATGCTCTAAGGAGGGGGTGAAACAGCGCGAAAACACGATTTGCCGAGTACGGGGATTCCGCCGGGCGCCACTTTAGGCTCATTGAGGCACGGGTTAAAAATTTTTTAGAATTTTTTTATTATTTTTCCCATTTTTTTCATGCAAAAATGAACCGATTGCAAGGTTCCCCCTGTGCAATTTCTCAAAAGTCCAAAATAAGGGCCACCCTAAGGTTGCTCGATATTTTACCGCCATCTTGGGTTTCAGTTTAACGCCTCGTATGAGTTTAATACTGCATTTTATGACTTTCTGATACAACCAATGGACTTTTCACGTGATTTTACTTAAGATTTAACACTCTATATCGCTGTAGCAAAAGTTTGCAACAGACCCATTCGATTGGCTACTTATTAACCCCAGTCTCAAAATAATCAAACCAAGAACTAATACTAGAATAATGAAAAAAGGAAAAAGTACAAGGACAAACTGATATGAAGCACAAACCTGAAAGCTTTTTCCGCTAGAAAATGTAAATTATCATCTGTGAGTGATCTGCCAGTAGCATCACAAAATTTGGTATTGAGGGCATCCGCAATTTGACACCAGGGAACCTGGAAGAAAGAAAAAGGAAAAGCTTCTTTAATGAAGAAGTTTCTGGATGACTGAGGACATTTCCGGAGGAAGGGTCCTTAAAACAACAGGTGCTTATTAGCTAAAAATCTCCATTTGCTCACAATACACAATTCTCAGAAGGAGCACACCCCTTGTTTTATGGGCCCTACTTCCGGAAAAGTCCTCAATTCTCAAGCCGAAGTCAATCAAATCAGTGAGCCGTTGGTTAGCAACGAATCTAAACTTCGTGCTCAAGTAACCGCACACCGATGCGCTTTTATTAATTTTGGAAGCAACCATCGCTACTCGTCACTCTATCAGAAACCGATACTCAAAACACGTAAGCTCTAATACATAAACTTTCCAATTCTCATTAGAATTGTACTGGATTTAGAAATGTTTCAGGAAGTGTATTATCTTTGAGCTGTTCAAAAAATTGGTTGATGGAGATGACAAATTTCTTACATTGAAATTTTCAGACAGTGGATGGGCAGGTCATAAAGGAAACGCATGGTTGAGAAAGACGGAGTGTTAATTAATGCCGATAGGTAGAGACATCAGAATGACGTTTCTACGAAACACGGTAAAAACTTCATGTACGCTTTAGACTGCTGAGAACTAGTTAGGAGTAAAGATTGCACTCTCGATTTCTAACTTAAAACGCAACAAAGGCGAATGAATAGAGCAACGTCCGCCTCTAAACACCAAATCATGCTAGGAATTTCCTGTCTTGAACCCTCAAACAATGCAAAACATCCATAAAACTGAATATGACTGCTTTTTTGGCATTTCTAAGCAGAACAGAATTCGGTTTGCATTTTTTAAGTCAACATTTACGAAAGAACATTTGTTAAATTCTGTATGCAAAAAGGAGTAGGTTCTGAGGAAGATGAAGTATTGATAAGTTGAGATAACTTTACGTTAAACAGGTAAAGGTACGCGAAAACAATTTTGAGTAAAAAGCGCAAAAAATGACAATGAAAACAATATCCACAAAAAAAAAAAAAAAAAAAAAAAAAAGTAACCACAAAATTCAGAAAAAATAACCATAAAATTCAGAAAAAATAAGTAGCAGTAGTAGTAGTAAAGTCCAGCCGCCCAAACACGTGGTTCGTTATGCTGATATTTCACAGCAACGACTGGACTGCATAAAAAAAGAAGGGGTAGGAAAGACAATCAGGGTATTCTCAAAACAAAGGATACGAAAGAGGAGAGTAACGGAGACCTGCCAGGGACTCTCAAGTTTGGGAAGGAAATACTTAGAGCACTCAAGGAGTGGACGTGTTCTAAATATATTTAGTTTTCTAGTTTTCTCTCAAACGAAATATTTCCCAACTCTCTATTTCTCTCTATTTTGCTTCATTTCTTGTGTAACTCTTATTTTTTTTCTTTTTTCTTTTATTATATATAAAATGGGGTATAACTCTGGCAACTCTGCTAAGTATAACAGCAAAAACTGCGGAAGTAATCTTTTCCTTTCCATCTCCTCTCTTCTCTCAACTCTCTTTTCAGCTGTGCAACTCTTGTCTCCATTCTTCTTCTGCAACTCACTTTAGAACTGTTTAACTTTTCTCTCTATGTTTCACAGGAGATAATTCACTCTCTCATTTTAACAATATTGAAATATAGTAGTAGTCGTAACGGCTCCTTCACTACAGTATGACAACACTGTTCTCCACCTTAGTCACGATAAAATGGTATCTACCAATTAGAGTTGGAGAAAATGATGGCAACACAAAACACATACATATACTTGTGGCGGTACTGGCGGTAGCTAACTAAGTTACACAGGGCCGGATTTATGTTGCAGGGGGCCCCGGAGCGGCGGACCTGTGGTGGGGGCCCCCCTCCCGGTAAATCCTAGGAAAAATAAATTATAAATTCCCTGCTTTTAAAGACATATCGAGTAACAGAAGTAAATTATTACCCTGATAAAAAAAACGTTAATAACTTTTTACAGTTTCGTTAGTAGTTTTTAATGTTTCTTTATTTTTTTAAGGGTTATTTTACCAAAAGCTTCACTTCCAACATTGCCAGACTGTTACAGTATTGTAATGATAGAAAAAAGGAAGTTCATCAACCATCAATACCAAGTAAGAAAGGACCTGCTTTGTGGTGGGGGCCCCGGGGCGCGCGCCCCAGTCGCCCCGCATTAAATCTGGCCCTGAAGTTACATGAGAAACCAGCCATACACAGAAAAAGGTTTCCACTTAGTTTCAAAAACTAACCTTTTCTGGAACAGCAAATGGTATGCGTCCAAGTTCTGCAAAGGCATTATCCCAAGTGACAGTGGCCCATGCATGTGGTTCTTGATTTCCGTGGACTATCACAACAACAGGCAAAGAAAGTGTCCAAACCTAAAATCCAAAGATTCCGAAAATTTGAGAATACAAAAGATGAAGGAATGCAAGTACGCTCATTTCCATTTCAAGAGGGTTCTGCAGCCCAAAACAACCAGGCCTCTTACAAATGAGATTAATTGAAAGACCATGAAAACAATTGAGGAGTTCTTCGGTAAATTGGCAGATAAGCAAAATTATAGTTGTGAGACAAACGCGTTTCTTTGTTAAAAAAGCCTGTAGTTTCAAAAGTTTAAGGAATTTTTTCGATAACTGAAGATTATCAGATGGATCAAACCATTAGAAATAAAATGCAAAAAATCGCAAACCTCTAGCACTTACGGTTTTTGCACAATTGCGTTTTACAAAAGACACTTTATCCGCCCTTTTATAGGTTGTCCCAGGAATGATTGGACTTGACAACTGTAGCTTTGAATGAAAACATCAGCTTCCATCAACAGATAGGGCAACCTGATTGGTCAGGAGCAGTAAGAAGCTGATGTTTTCATGAAAACCATACAAGTGTCAAATCCAATCTTTTCTGGGACAAGCTATACCAGCGATCGATTTTTTTATCAATTTTTTTCAGCCTTACAACGATTTTGTTTCGCATTTAAAGCAGAGGTTGAAAAAAAAATGAAGCTTGATTTTGCTTATGTTGCTCCGCCGCATCTTCTGATAACCATGCGTTTGCGGTGCGTATCGTTGATGCAATCGGTGCAATAGTGACTTAATTTGTGCATCACAACAATAGTGTTGCCAAAATTTAGTAAAAACATCTAAAATCAGCCGCTACGCAGCTACTTGTTGGGGAGCAATTATTTTAATTTTAAAGATCCAAGAAAAATTTAAGTGAAAGGACATCAATTTCGTAACGGCGCTTTCACAGCATTTACTTCTTCACTTTGAAAAACTTACCTGAAATTCTAATTTGCCGCCACCAACAGAAAAATGAGAAGAGAATAGAAGAGAGAATTTTTCATCCATTACAGATTCTGTTCCCCCTTTCTTGTCAGCACGTTTTATTTTTTTCAGCTGCATACTCCTAAAACAAAACAAAACAAGAATCAACATCGAATTTAAAAAAAAAAAATGTAAGATTTTCACTAAGTTACAAAGAGCCCACTTACTCTGTAGAACCAGATACTCAAAATGGTCCTGCTCTAACACTGCAGAAGAAAGGAATTGAAATTCAAAGGAAATGCTCTCTCACCTATAACTAACAGACAGCTGTTTGGTAGCTTGATGGTATTCCATGGTTCCTGTGTTGTTTATAATTTCTCCACTTGCTTCACCAGAAGTGACTTTGCCATTTTTCAAGAGGGAAATAGCTTGAGCTTCACTGATGATGGTTGCTCGTACCTGATTGACAAGAAAAACAACAAAATTAGCCTTGACCAAGGGAAGTAGGACTCAAGTATATTTATTTCGGGAAAGTAGACCTTCATCAAAGATCCCCCCTTTTTTGTGTGTATCAGGTGGATGTAGCTTGTCATCCTGAGTAGAGATTGTTTCACAAGAGATGGAAGATCACTGATCAGCTTATTTACTGCGCAGTAGATTTGTTCCTATCTCTGTGTACGAACACAAATTTGCCCACTACACAGTAAACAAGCCGATCAATCATTAGCCATCTCTCGTGAAACAACCTCTAAAATTTCTCACTGCACTATAAAATATTCATCAATCCAATTTCCCCGCTGTTTAAGCAGGGCTGTTGTGAACCTGAGCCGAGCCTTAAGAAAAGGTTCCCCAACTCAAACCAAACCTAAATGCTTGACTGTTTAAAAAGGGGGGAACGTTTACCCATAACTTGGTATCAATTATCTCTTATTGAAAACTATTGAAACATAAAAACTTTTAATTACTTCCTTTTCAGCACTTAAAAAGTTGCCATTTAAAAAAATTAAAAGGTACAAAGTTCAAGTTTTGCAGCCATTGGGTCAGCATGGCTAATCAAGTAGTAAGCAAACTTTTCATAAAATTTGAGGAATTCAATTGATACTCTACATACAAAAAAAAAAAAAAAACAAGAAAACAAAAAAAAAAACAGGACATATCGATAAATCGAAAATTGGCCGTGATTTCAGAAATTTTCGAGGTTAAGGATTGAAATGTTGGTAGGCACAACCAGAGACAATCTATATAATAGAGACCACGCACTATCTATCTTGCCCATGTTTGCACACGGTGGCAACTTTTTCTTTTTGGGTCTCAACAGAACACCGAAAAACATGGACCAAACGTTGATTGATGAGAACCGTTGTTGAGATTTTTGCCTAGCGAATCCGAAGCACCGAAATTGCATCAGTCAACCTATGGTCCATGTTGGATGGTGCTCCTTCATGCTCACTATGTTAATTTCTGTTGAGCTCCGAAAAAAAAGTCAGCCACCTAGCGCAAGGCTAGTGCGTGGTTATATATTGTCTCTGGGCACAACAAGGTACCCCTTAAAACAGTATTGCCAAGTTACAGTAAAACTGAACGATATTAATGCGAGCGCATATATACGCCGGTAGGAGTGAAAAGGTAAAAACAGCAAATGAGACAATCCAATAATTAAATACATACGTTTTCTGATATTAACCCTCAACATCCTTCACATGTAAACCAACATTGGATGAAAGTTTGGACTTATTAACAAATTGGACTAAAACACCAAGGACAGTAACGCACAAGGTCTAGGCTTGAGGACTTTTTTTAGGTGCTTCCTCGGGCCCTTAGGAAGGGTTTAAGCCAAAAAATAGAACTGGCATATTTTTTTTTAGAAAAAAATCTGAAGTTCCTGGACTAATAATCAACGACAAAAAAGGATGGAATAATTTTTTCTGGATTAAACTTGGTTGGACAGACTATTAGAGACTACAAGTTGAAGAAAAAAAAAACTGAACAGAAATCCAGGGACCAAAGGAACACTAGGAGTCACTGGCGCAACCAGGATATCTTCCATCTCTCTCATTTCCCGTTTGAATGTATAAGTAGGAAAAGGACAGAAAGAGGGGGTTTTATCCCGTTGTCCATCCTTGTCTAACATACGTCTCTTAATGGAGAAAAGAGAGAGATGAAGAAACTCTCGGTGCGCTACTGCTAGGAGTACTTACCGTGGGAGGAGTCATGTGAACGTTCAATTTTCCACCGACCAACAGTCTCACTGATGCGGTAAATCTCGTATTTGTTTTCATGACTTGCGGTGGTTGCTTTTCAATTATGAAAGTGCTGGGGAAAAAGACAAGACAAAAACCAAAGGAATAAAAGAATGATGATTCACACACAAAAGAAGTAAGTACTGAAAATCAAGGTATACTAAAGAAAACTAATTTAAAAATCTAGTTGTTGAACAACTTTCATAGGAATCAAAAAATATATCAGCTCAAACAATGCCACTACTTTCTTTAGTTCTTCAAAGTAAATTCAGATGATTCCTTTCATTTCCTGCCCTTTAGAAAAAAAGTAACCGAGTAAGTCAGAAATGGACAATAAAATTGCATGAGATTACTAAGATCATTTCTGTGCAGTCATTCATGGCTTACTAGTAAGAATTTTAGTGGACAGAAATTTAATCAACCATTGTAGGAAAATAAATTTAAGATTGAAGAAGATAGAAAGAAAAATACCATACCTGGTAATCAAAGAAGAGAGTAATTGAGTAATTTGAGCTCCTAGAGCTGGTAACTCATCATTGTCCGGTCGGAAAAACCTCACCATCACTGACTTTAGTCGCTCTGCTTCTTTGATATGTTGACGATTATACCAGATAATTTCTGCTAAACTTTCACACCTGATTTGAGAGAACAGAATCAGGTTAGACAACAGGATGAAATCAAGGGAAAACTGTTACATAAGATCTGAAAAATGTGCCGGCAGTTTATGAAACTATCTCTCTACCTTCAAAGATAAAACACTAGTAAACATGCCACTGTGATGGCGGCTTCGAGCACTAATAAGTAATAACAGGAGATTCCCATCTGATAATCATGTCACTCCATTAAAAAGTGGCTGTTCAGGAATAAGGGAATACTCACATGAGAAGCTCCTCTCCTACTTTCAATGGTCTATGCCTTCGGCGATTCTCTGTGGAACTGCAGTCTCCTAGTCTTCCTTCTCTACCAACCTCACTAGCTTGAGTACCCTATTTACGTCGTTTTAGTAACAAGCTTTAGTGAACTTGTGTTGTTGTAATCACCCCTTTATAATCTAAATCAATATATATTTATCACCCTGTATCGTCGTATTGATGTCTTACCCTTTCAAATCGTCCGCCCTCATTTTGCGGAAACAGTGGCCAATGAGAGATGACTTTTCTTTGACACCGGTGTCACCAGGTGTCACAGTACCATCAATCACTCCTCTGGTTACTAGTAACTTGGTGAATCTTCCTTCCCAGCAGAGAAAGAGTGATGAAATTAGGATGGAATCTCCCTTTATTAGTGCCAAACGCCACCATCCAGGGATGCGAACCGTTCCAAAATTTAAAACCAGTTCCAGTTCTAGCATGGGTCAGAAACCGGTTCCGGTTCTAGAACTGGGTTTCGATTCCCAGTTCTTTTTTTTCTTTATTTTTCTCCAGTGTGCTGCTTTCAAGCAAGAAAAAACTTTAGGGCTTTTGCAGTGAGTAAAATTTATTGTTTTACGTCATTCCGCATGAAAATAACAAGAGAAAAGTTTTAATTCTTACAATTTGAAGATAAATTTTCGGCAAAAATACTTACTTCAAAATGTTTCCCAAGCATGTTTTCAAAATTATTTAAAAAAAAAGAAAAGAAAAAAAAAAAAAGGTTTATAAAAATGAAAATCATGCAAAACAGCAATTTTGGATCACGGTGAACATAAGAGCTCAAAGTGAATCGAGTTTCAGGAACCTATGTGGAACCGGTTCCATTAGCGGTTCTCAAACCTCAAATTCGGGTTCCCGTTCTGACATAACCGAAGATCCGGGTTCCAGTTCCGTCAAAAAGAAGGGTTCTCCAGGTTCGTATCCCTGCCGCCATCACAGTCGCAAATTAAAAAGTATTTGATGAGTTTAGGAGTGGATTTCGAAAGTTTCTACCATCGTTATTTTTGGAACTTTTTACTTCTGAATCAACCCTTTAATTGCCTGCGACAAAAGTGTGCAACAGTCATAGACTGCCATGGTCGAAATTTTGACAAGAGACAAGAGGAGAGGGTTCATTGTTTACTTACCATTCTTGGATGTTATCCAAATTACTGGTGAATTTGCGGCCATTCCCACTTAACTGTTGGTCTCGTTTCCACTTGATCAGTTCTTCATCTAAAATTTGAGTTTGGAGAGATGCTAATGGAGCAATAGTATCTTGTAATTTTTTCGAAAGATCGACATGTAGATTTCCAATCAGATTGATCTAAACAAAATTAAAAAGTATTTTTAAGCCTTCGGTTTCTTATCAAATCATGGAAATGATCATCAGTAGCCCAGAAAGACACGGCACAGTCCTTATGGAAAATGGCCTGCGGTCAAATTCCATCAATGTGGCATAATTTCCTTTGTCTCCTCATCCTGATCAAAAGATTTAGAGGGCCCAAAAATTTTTCAACACCAGTTTTTGAGATAATCCAGCTATAAGTTTGCACAGTTCTTGGCATTTACAACTGATTCGCTCAGCAACTAAGCATGACCTTCCTATTTAGAATGCGGCTCATTGCAAACTGGCAATGGCTGCCACTCTCTTTGAGCACAATCTCACAAGTAAGAACTTTTAATCAGGACGACAAGACAAACAAAATGATGCCAAATTTATTTAATTTAATAATATTTATATATTAGTTATCCATTAATTTAATTTAGTGTAAGTAGCCACAAGAAGTTTGCACTTTTGAGCTTAGACACAGGTCAAATTTCAAATACACAATACACAATCACAGCCCAATAGACGGTTTTAGTGCGAAGTCAACGGATAGCCAACAACCACAACAATGCACTCATCGGTCGCAATCGGTTGTGATAAAACTCGCGTAGCGTTCCAAACTATCTCACTCACTCTCCCGTGACCCCCATGTATATCCATCTCTTTCTAGTATCGAAATTCGTATACAGGGCCTTGTTTTACGATATATTATTATCAAAAACGCATTAAAATGCCTCGAGAAGTTCATTTCTGCCATAAAATTTCACAAAATAAGTCTCTATACACGATTTTTGAAATTAGAGTGAGATGGCAGTGCATAGGGGTCACGTGAGAGCGAGAGAGACAAACCGGCTTTGTTTGGAACGCTCATCACCGGCAGTCGCCATTACAAAAACCCTCTATACGTTCGGGGACTCAACAAAATTACATGGGGAACAACATCCGACGGCTCTTAAGTTGATTTTTGACCAACAACTAAAACAATGAGGCTTCGTTCTGATAGGTTACTGACATCTTTTTGCTGAACAGTCAGATTAGGAACCATAGGACTTAGTTTCGTTGTGACCCCAAAAAAAAAAAAAAAAAAAAAAAAAATTGCCACTATGGGATCTTAGGGTTGAGATACATAATGCGTGGTCTTTGTTGTCTCTGCTGGAGGCTGTTTCAGATAGCTTCAGTTCTGACAGTCCCTTCTTTACGTGGACAATATTAAGTCTTCAATTATGCTTTAATGTTAAAATTCACTAATTACGATGGTTAACCGAGTCCATTTTGTGGCCAGAAGTTCTAATGATTCACGCAGCGAGTGGCGTCAATGTTTTAACTCATGTAAACATAGAGCTGTTAGAACCGAAGTTATCTGAAACGGCCTCTACAAGCCACCTCGATGGTTCCATCAATGCACTTTCAGAAATACAAAATTGCAAACACTTACCTTCTGATGGAGAGCTCTTTCCAAAGCTTCTTTCTGGTACTTTAATTCATTTTCAAATTCAGGAGTAGCAATTGTTGTGCTTTCTGGTGATGACTGGAACTCTTGAACAGCCTCTGAAAAAGCGTAGGACAGGCGGAAATCAGATCAGTTTATAGTTTACACTTTAGATGGGCTAAAACTAGTGAGGACATTTTGGGTCTTCAAAGAAATTTGCTCAGTATTTGTTTTTCGTTTTTTTTCTTTTCCATTGATAGCAGTAAGATTTTCCTGGAAAATGGCCTCAAAATTTCAAAAATATCGGTAATTTTGAGTACAGTTAACGAATTAAAAAATGTCAGTTGACTCCTTATATTTTGGATCAGGTAGGCAACTTGCAGTACTTGAAACATTGAATTGAAGCATTGCAGGTGGCCTAACTTGCCAACATTTAAGGAGCTGACTGAATCGATCGTGTGAAACTTCCTGTTTTGGAACATTTTGTAACCCTGACACAAACGATCTGATTGTCAGAGAAAAAACTCTAATTTTCAAGCATTGAAACAGAGTTATGAGCAGGGCTGCCGTTTTGCGTATAATCAATGCTATTTTTCAATTCACCGATAATTCCACCGGTTGAGAAAAGATTACACAGTTCAGTTCAGTGCATGACTGTAATAAACTAAAATACTTGAATCTGTAATCTTTTCTCAACCGGTGGAGTCGTTGATGACTTTAAAAAACTTGCGGCTATTTTAATTAATCAATGGAGTTTCCACCGATTAAGGAAAGAACACAGCTCAGAGTATTTTCGTGCATTACAGTCATACACTGAACTGAACTGTGTAATCTTTTCTCAACCGGTGGAATCATCGGTGAATAGAAAAATAGCATTGATTATACGCAAAACGGCAGCCCTGGTTATGAGTGAACATCAACGACATGATCATGAGCAAGCTATGCTGGAGGTTCTGTTATGGAAAGGCAAAATAATTTGTTTCGCACTTTAGCACATGCGCATGAGTATCAAGTTTCATTTTACTTTCATTTGTGAAAAAAATTGAACCAAACGCCGAAAAGGAAGAGGAACAATTTGCTTCATTGAATTGATTGACAGACAAAAAAAATGATATGATTCATGAACAAATAATGATAGTTAGTCAAAGACAGAATGCAATTTAACTGCTTCGTCATCAATTTTTTCATTACTTTTTTTTGTCAATCAATTTGAAATTTGCATAATGATAATCATGAGTCATGAAAAATAATTAGTAAGACTTTGTAACTATCAACTGTGAACTTGGCGGCTTTGCTTTTTTATCACTTTCCTTCCGGGTTTGAAATCAAATTTTAACAAGCGTAATGATGATAATAATTGTCTCCATTGTGACCTCATAAAATATTTTCATTTTGTGATATACATGCAAAAATGTCTTTTTTTTTAAATGAAGGATCTAAATGCAGAATTGGCTACTTTTATTCTCATGTTTCAATTGTTGAGCTCCACCCACAAAATGGGCCATTGATAGACCAATGGTTTAGGGATTTATGGATTTTTAAGTCAAAGAAACAAATAATATTCATAATCTAAGGCAGTAAGGTAAGAGGACAAGAGGGAAACCGCACAAAGCTGACACCCTGAGGAAGGGAAATATCTCAAGAGCACACAAGGACTGGTGTGCTAAAAAAAAAGAAAAAAAAAGAAAAAAAAAGAAAAAAAAAAAAAAAAAAGTTTTATCAGAAGCAAATACGTCAGGGTAACTTACGGCTCACTTTTGAGAATTCATGATACTGAATTGCGAATGACTCCTGTTCTTGTTCAATACGACGGACACTTTCTCCGATTTTCGTAGTTTTACTCCGTAATTTATCCAATTCTTGGATGATTTCTACAGCAGGTGGATCCATCATTCCTAAACCATTGGTGTTCACACCACCTTGTCCGATAGTTTGCTTTAACACAAAAATTAACAAACTAAAGTTAGCACTCCTAAAATACAGAAAAGTGAACGTCGATTTCTGTTATGGAACTTTCCAAGACAAAACATTTCTTAATCATTATGAAAACAGAAAAACAATGAAGACTTTTTCTTCCAACTTTCTAAGAAGCTTTCTACATGAATACCAAAATTACAATATTTTTTAACAGTGGCAGTCCTAAAGTCCAGCCGCCAGAACCATGCGTTTGTCACGCTAGTATTCCACAGCAAACGATTAAAAAATATTAAATTCATTTTTTTTTTTTTTTTTTTTTTTTTTTTTTTGCTAAAAATTTGCAAAATCATAGCCCTTTTTAATCAAAGAATGATAAGTAAACTTGAAACAAGTAGGCTTTTACAAAATTAAAGATTAATTGCTAGAGCAAATTAAAGATTGCAGTCAGAAAAATGTTACAATGGACAATGCTGGTTTTGAAACAAAACACTTTAAATAGTAAACTAAAACCTGACAACTAAACAGCATCAAAATAACTTGTATTTTATGCCTCCAACTCAATCTAAATACCTTAAGTCATTCCTTAGTTGTTGATCATTCTTGTAGCACGGAAAAATCAAAGTTGAAGTACAACCGCAGCAGCTTCTTAACCCCTTAATAGCCAAGTTAGGAATAGAGCCGCGCATCCGAGCGCACTCTGTCAGGAGTAGCTGAAAGTTGTAGTTCACATTCTCCCCGGCAGATCGAGCACATATGTCGCGATGTATAGAAGCTGTATAGCCAGTTTTCAATGGAAAGCGTAACGTGAAGTCTCACAACGAGTATACTCCGGCGTGGTAAACGGAGGTTGCTAATCCTAGCCCGAGTATACTCGGGCGTGGCTATTAATGGGCTAAAATAGCTTTGCAAAGTGAAAGTTCTAGCTCTACCGGAGAAAGTTGCGGTTTTACCGAAGCACAACCGAAGCACTACTTCGGTAGAGCAAATGGAAGAAGAAAGGCTGTTGCTCTACCGAGGTAGTGCTTCGGTACAACCGCATTTTTTTCCGGTAGAGCTAGAACTTTTGCTTCGCGATGCTATTTTAAGAAGCTGCTGCGGTTGTACTTCAACTTTGTTTTTTCAGTGTAGTAACTGAAAAAAAAAAGTTATGGTACAACTGGAGAAGCCTTTTAAAGTAGCTACACAGAGCAAAAATAGTGCCCTACCGGAGAAAGTTGCAGATGTACCAAAGCACTACTTCCGTAGAGTAACAGCCTTTCTTCTTGCTCATGTTCCACCGAAGTAGTGCTTCGGTATAGCTGCACCTTGCTTTGGTAGAGCTAGAATTTTTCCTTTGCGAAGCTATTTTAAAAAGCGGCTACCTAAACTTTTTTTTCCCCCGTGAATACTGCCAACACCTTCTGAACGGCTTAGGATATCTTCAATATTGTTTTGAGGAACTTAAGGGATGATTTCATGAAGGCTCTTTAGGCTTAAGTTTTACCATTTCTTCTCAAATCTTTTCAACTCTTACCTTTCATTTTCTTCATTTGCATTATTTGTAGTTATATTTCCAAAATTTGGTTATTGTATCTTTTTTTACCCTTTTTTCCCCCTTTTCTTTTTACTGTTCTTTTCTATTCTTGCTGTGTTAGTGCGCTTCTTCCCCCTGAAATTGTGGTTCCCAGATGGTATGTCCACAGCCTTTAAGTCCAAAACTTATTTGTCCAAATTTTCAAGTGTCCAATGAACTACAATGTTAGCAAATAAAGAGTCCATGTCCAAAAAAATGTCCAGAGGTTCATATTTAATGAACAGAAGTATTCCAGTGCAATTTATGTATTCTTGCCTTCTATAGAAAACTTGAAAAAAATCTTCCTGTGAAATCCATCAGATGATTTGAAAAAAAAAAGTACCTACCTGTTGATTGAACTTGTTGACTAAAGGTTGCCAGGGTAATGAGTCAATAAAAAAATATGATGCATTTGCATACTGATCGCTTGCAAACTTCATTAGCCCCATAGACATTCCAAATGGTTGGACTTCATTTTATGGACTTAATCTCTGGATATTGTAATAATGAAAATTTCTTCTTTTAGACGTTTCCTCTTTGAACCTAATTTTTTGGACTTTAATAGTTTGGACATTACTATTTGGACTAAAAAGTTTTGGACATAAATGGACTTATCATCTGTGTATCTAAATTGTATATGTAAATAATGTAGTAGTGGTAGTAAAGTCCAGCCACCCAAACACAGTGGTTCATTATGCTGATACTTCACAGTGAACAACTGGATAGGTTAAAAAACGAAGGAGGGAAGACAGTCAAAGTATTCTCAAAACAAAGGATAGGAAAGAGGAGAGATCCGGTGACCTGTTAGACACTCTCAAAAATGGGAAGGAAGGACCCAGAGCAAACAATGAGGTAGAGTGCTCCAGATATTTTTTTCTCCCCCTCCCCCCTTCTCTGATTAAAATATTATCATATTTCAGCATGTTACTTCACTCTCAATGCTTCTCTTGAATTCTCGATACGTCTGTGTAACTCAACTATTTCCCTCTCCCCTCCTCTCTCTCAACTCTTTTTTTCAATTGTGCAACTCTTCTCTCATTTATACTAAAGGGACCTACTAAACTTTGGATGTTGCCATTTTCACTTGACTTAAATATTATTATAACTCAGTTGTTTTAAATAAATAAATAAATAAATAAATAAGTAAGTAAAGTAGTAGTAGTAGTAAAGTCCAGCCGCCCAAACACGTTGTTTGTTATGCTGATATTTCACAGCGAACGACTGGACTGCATAAAAGAAGAAGGGGTAGGAAAGACAATCAAAGTATTCTCAAAACAAAGGATAGGAAAGATGAAAGTAACGGCAACCTGCCAGGGACTCTCGAATTGGGAAGGAAGTACTTAGAGCACTCAAGGAGATAAATAAATAAATAAATAAATAAATAAATAAATAAGTAGATAAATATAAGTAAAACGAATACTTACTGATTCGGCAATTTTGACTAGGTTCATCTCATTGTCAAGGCAATTCTTAAGAATTCGAAACAAACTGACGGGATTGTGACTGAACCGTTGCTGGAAGTTGAGGAAAATATTCATTAAAATTGGCACTAAATGATTTAAAACAGTTACGAAGGAAAAAATTTTTACTAGTATAGTCCAGTTGCCCAAAATAATTTATCCCTCAATGCTCATGAAAAAACTCATGGTTGCACAGGACCATGCAAGAGCAATAAAAGCAAATGAAAAAGGATAAACGAATTGAAAATGTTTTTGTTTAAGAAAAAATAAAATCCTAGCCCTGATCAAACTTGGTGCTATAAGAATCTTCCCCTTCCTTAATCCTTTAAATCCAGCACTATTACAAATCTTTCTCATAAATTCTTTAACAATCTCAATGAATGGAATTAACTTTCCTTGTTTCGTTTGATGTGCAAGTGATTTTTTTAAAAATTCATTTAAAACCATGTTAATTTGGTGGTACAAATTTGTACAGTCAGGATACAAAGGGTTAAATTAAAATCAGTTTTCACCGTGAATACATGGAAGGTAAATGATGGCACTATCCATCACATATATTTGAAATGCCCACAGCCAAAAAAATTTGAGTGTTTTTGAGTCAATGTCTAAAAATTAAAACGCACAGTAGGCAGAAGTGGGAGAATGCGGGCATTAGAAACATGGGCGGAAACAGGAAATTGTCTGTCTCTCTCTCCTTCCATTTGAACGTGTGCGTTAAAAAAGGATGGAGATAGGGGTCAAAGTCATGTGATGGCCCCCTCTGATATCCTTTTTTAACACATGCGTTCAAATAGAAGGAGAGCGAGAAAGACGAACGCCTGTATCTGCCCATGATTAGAAAAGTTTACAGAGTCAGTCAGGCTGCATGAAACTGAGAGTAAAACGCCAAAATGATATCTACACTGCTGCATGACTAATGCTTGACGAAAACAGTTACAATAGCTGTTCAATGAACACCAATAGCATTCTGTGATTAACATCCCTGTGCCCAACGGCCAACAGGGTCTCTTTTCTTGTCTTTAGTTGCATTCTCCTTTACGTTGTAGCAGCGGATGAAATTTCTCAACATTTTTGAACGTAAAATGAATCTTCACTGTTTAGTGCTGATTCCTGCCATCAGAGCATTACCGATCAATTAAAGTCTAATCACAGGCCAAAAGTAATTTATATTTGAGAAAACAGAACAGCCCATTGATAGATAATCATCTGAAGATCAAGAAGTTAAACTAAAGAACTTGAATTTGCTTTTTTTAGAGAGCAAGCAGGAGTTTGAAAGTATAAGCCTTTTCTCTCACAATTTGTTGAGAAATATGTACCCATACTGTCATAAACGCAATTTCTACGGCCAAACAATATTATTATAATTTTTTTTTTTCTATTTAAATCAAAGTCAATGTAGTAAAAATTAAGATAATTTGAGTCATTATGACTTGACTTTCAGCAAGCATTCCTCTCTTTTGACTTACAAACCTTTTGATCAGTATTGTTTAATTTTCAAGTTTTGCTTTAACTGTGGCTTACTTACAGCCTATTTCAAAATCAAAAAAGATGAACTCTTCAATCACTCCATCACCAAGATTAATAATTCTTTACAGTAATACCAAACGCACGGACCAGAAAATAGAATAATTTTGTGAGATAAAGAATTTCTTCATGTTCAACCTTTCTCACAACCAAAGAAGTCAATTATTTGGACTTGAACAAAAAAAAATAAAAATAAGTCATGGTCCATTTGAAACGCTATTGGTCATTGATAAGCATAAGATGCGTTTTATTTTCCCATCCGCTGCACTGATCCATTGAGAATTCAAACTGGGATAGATTGAATCCATCTGTTCATCAGTTCATCGAAGAGTTTCTGTCAATTCGTACGATTTAGCTAGAAGAGGTTAAGGTTCGCCATTTGTAAACACAGATGTAAACAAAGCAGGCCTATCCAATCTATTCCAGCGGTCTCCTGACGATCGATGGGCTGTGAATGGAATCCATTAGGCTCCATTGGAATTGAAAGAAGCAGTTCGATGAACAGACCCCGCTGGCTCGATGGGCATCCGATGGGGAAAGAAATGGGTCTATACATTGCTCTTTTTTCCCCTTCAAAGAGCTTCTTTTTCTTTGAATCTTTATCATGAGTAATTTGAAGCAGACATTGATTTGGTATGGACACCCTGTGGATAAACTTTGAATGGACACTACAAATAAAAGACTTGGAAAGCAAGAAAGGTAACTTCAAAAGAATCCCTTGTTGTTAGAAAAGGGTAGGATGACATACATAAAAAAAGGGAAAACAAAAGGAGAAAATCATGCATTAGAGAGAGAAACAGACAAGGTAAGAAAAATGTCAAACATGCAGCACAAAACAACGGCACACTTTTCAGAAACATGAAAGGTCATCAGGTGATAAATTAACTAATTAAGGGTGAGGCATGTAATTGTTACTACAGTTTTTCTCTTCATAGTAGAGTTATTGATTTGCTTCAAAGATTTTAAAAAGCACTAAATGCTTCATTCTTCATTACTTAAGCAATAATTTAATGCTTGCAAAAGGACCCTGCGCAATCCTTACGGAATAGGTCTTGGGTAAAAAGTAGCTGAAACTTCAGTGATTCATGAACTTCCTGATCAAAAATATCCAAGAGCGCAAAGTAAAAAAAGGTCAGTTTCCAGGGTACAGAAGCCAAGTTACGTTGAAAACTCCGGCATAGCTTAAACTAGTTTCACCTCACTCTTTGCTCACCAAACAGCATTAATGACCTGCAGGTTAAGCTCCACTAAAGGTTCACTGATGCTCATTAGTTAAACTAGGTTGAGTTCCAACTTGATCGGGCCCGAGAGGAGTGTGGTCTCCAAACAAGAGATTTATTAGATCCTTGCGGAAGCAAACTCTCGAGTAAAATTGGCTGAAATTTAATATTTGATCTCCTGATGTAAGATCAAAAACGGAAAGTTTATCAGAAACAGATGGACAGATGAGGGGGATAATACGAGGGGAGTTCGGAAAGTAACGATACACGGCCTGTGTATAAAATATGGCGACAGGTATCATCCAACCAACGATGGAATCGTATCAAATATACCCTAGAGATGAGCTGTGCACAGTCGGAGGTCTATTGGATCATTACACTTTGAGGAATCAGCATTTTAGTGCATGGTGTTTAAATTTTCTCGCACTGGAAAATGCCTAGTTCCGCGTGCAGTACTCTGCGCATTCTTCAATTTTCAAAATACCGAGTTCGATCTGTTATCCAGTTTTTGATTACCAGAAGTGAAAATTCAGCAGAAATTGATCAGAAATGTCTCAGGTGTTCGGTGACAAAGCAACGTACCCGTAAAACGTTGCCAAATGGAGCCAGGAAGGGCACAAATCGAAACGGGCCAAATTGAAATTCATGAAGTTTCTGATAAATCAGCTTTTCAGAGATGATCGTTTACAGACCTGTTCACGACAAACAAGACAAGAACTATCGAAGCTAGTACAGCTTAAATCGTTTAAAACTATGAATATTTTCATCAACAAGTTTGACAAATTCGTACATTTCGATAGACGGTTGCCTGCTTCGCGCTTTATCATTGGTTTCATAAGCTACGGTTGCATCATCTGCCGGCCGGCCCGCGTTGAAGCCACGGCTGCATCATCTGCTGGCCAATCCGCGTTGAATTCTCGGCACTATTTGGCAACATTTTACCTGTTCGGCACTTTGTCACCGTATTTTTGTTCTACTTCCTGATAAATTACTGCCTAATTATCACTTCTGGTAACCAAAAAAACGGATTACAGATCGCACTCTGCACTTTGAAAACTTACGAATGCATGGAGCACCGCACGCGGAACTTTACATTTTCCGGCGGGAGAAAATTCAAACATTATGACACTAAAATTCTGATTTCTCAAAGAGTAATGATGCAATAAACCTCCGACTGTGCACAGCTCATCTCTAGGGTATATCAGATAAGATTTCATTGTTGGTTGGTTGATACCGGTTGCCATATTTTATACAGAAGCCCGTGTATCTTTACTTTCCGAACTCCCCTCGTAGTTCCCAAATTTCAAAATTTATCTAATATTTTACAGAAAATTGGTAAGCAAGTAGCTCTCCTTCAAACCTCAAAAATTTGAGCAGTTCATCAATTTTGCACCCACAGAGACTTATGACAAGGTGAACATTTGAACTGCTTATTGCAGTATTTACTGCAACATTCCAGCTGATTTACTGAGACTACTTTCAAAGACCGTGCAGGGTCCTTCAGGGAGATCTTGATAAGTAACTTACCTCGCACGGTTAGCTTAATCAAAGAATATTCTTATTAATTGTCCCAAAAAGCTATCAAGACATAATTCATGTCCCATTAAGACAGGTCCGATTAGAAACCAACGAGAGAAAAATGATGGACGTTTTTGCGTATCGTAGAGCTCACTTTATCCAACAGGGATCAGTGGAGCTTTTGAGCTAGAAGCCTAAAAACCGAAGTGATCATGAGAGAGCTACAGCGAGCATTTAAGGTGATTCTATGGCAAACTCCCGAAAATTGTAATCCGACAGATCGCGTTACTTGTCGCTGGCTCCGAAAATAGCCGTTTTTTGACAGTTTTCGGCTGTTTTCTCTGAACAGACGAATAATAGACAAAAAATCGAACTGTCAGCACCTGCTTAATTTTTTGCTTGATTTTTTGAGCCATAAACGGGCTAAATTGGTTCTAAAATAAAGGCGTAACGATGCAAAGAAAAAATCATATGTAATTTGAAGTTGTATCAGTAAAGATTACAGGTGAAACAGAAACAGAAATTAAGCAGGTGCTGACAGTCCGATTCTTTGTCCATTATTCGTCTATTCAGAGAAAACAGCCGAATATTGTCAAAAAACGGCTATTTTTGGAGTCAGCAACAAGTAACGCCATCTCTCGAATTACAATTTTTGGGAGTTTGCCACAGAATCACCTTAAGAGAGAAAAGTTAGACAAATTCTATCAAATTTGAAGGCATTTGTTTAAAACAAAACTTCATCGAGTAATTTTGACCTTCCTTTAATTTTTAAAATTTGTTGAGTAGTTCGGGGAAACTATTGAACTGAAAAGAAAAGAAAAAGAATTCCGAGATTCTAAAAATTTCATCTCATGCATGAAGACACCCTCCTATTTAAAACATACTGGGCTTAAAGTTTTCATCTTTGCTAGTGCAGTACTGGTTGCAGAAGTGCAATTACTTTTAATTCCTCAAGTGCTTACTCCCGAGAGGGCTTAGACTATTTTTTCTTAAATTACAAGCAATATCAATAATGGAGCTGGAGCTAAAAACCAACTTTCTTTAATCGTCTCTTCAAACCTGACAGTTTTGTTACTTTAAAGAAAAATAAACGCATTAACTTTGATTATTATTTGTTTAACCTTTTCAGGTGGTAAAAACAAAATGTGAAGGGGAAATTCTAAAACCTTCGAACAGAATTATCTAGTTTTACTTCTAGACCCATAAAGTTCATGACTTTAAAACAAAACAAAATTCAAAGCTTTTGACTGTTAAATAGTAAGTTGGCAATAAAATCAATGTAGAATCAATGTATCAAATTTTGGTACTGTTAAGCAATGGACTAAAGCCTTTGCCATGGGCGCCCGCAGCCGGGGGCAAGAGGGGGCACTTGCCTACCTCTGGAATTCAAAACAGTCAAAATTTCACTAAGAGAAATGAAAGGACCAAAAGAAATTGAAATGTGAAGCAAAGAAGTAATAGTTGACGGACTTTATTATTATAGTTTACTTTGTAATTTTAACTCACTTTTTACAAGGAATAGTAGAATTATACAGTTTTCTAACTGCTATTACTATCTGTAGTACCTTTTTTCATATTATCAAACACGTCAAAATTATTATTATTATTTGTATACACCTACAATGGCTTAATAATTGTACACTATTTGGATTAAAAAAAAAAAAAAAAAAAAAAAAATGGTTTTCCCTTTTTCCGGGGGGGGGGGGGGTCCCTAGACCTTCCATTGGGGTTCAACAATTTTGCCCCCCCTTGGAAATTTTTCTATGGGCGCCCATGGCCTTTGCTAGGCCCCAAACCTCACTATTGTATTAATCTCTCATTAAAATGGCTCTATTTTAGATCAAGTCCTGTCTCTTGTATAATTCAATTTACCTCATCTGGTTACATTCTCTTTTAGACCATTTATTGTAATTATTAATCATCCTTAGATATAAAATTGATCTTTGTATTCCAATTTTAAGTAAGAATAGGGGTGAAATACTTTCATTATAATTTAAAAAAAAAAATTATTTGGAAGGAGCTGCATCAAAATTTTACTACAGGCTTTTTACTAGTTGGTCCTGGGGTGAAACCCTCCAAAACTAACAAATAGTGCACTAAAAAATCACAAAATCCACTCCCAAACTCATGAAATGCTCGCAAACACGAGACCACGATGGTGGCCGTTGCCTCCTAAACCTTATGGCAATTGTATGCTTCTTCTTCTTCTTGTGTGGTATTCTCGGAACACCTCGTGAGGATGAAGTTATTGAGATAGGGAAACCCAATGAGATCAGCAGCAACGGCCGCCATTACAGTCCCGCGTTTAAAAGCATTTTATGAGTTCGGGAGTTGGATTTTTTTGATTTTTTAGTGCGCTAATCTTTATTTTTACAGGGGTTTACCCCATAATCAACTATTGTTAAGCCTGTAGCAAAAGTTTGCAACAGCTCCATTTAAAAAAAAAAAAAAAAAAAATTAGGAATTTTAGAGGAAAAAATACCCAAAAAACTCAAAGCCCTTTGAAATTTTCTAAACCCGAGAGACCTATAATGAATTAATTAGTACAACAGGGATTCATCTTTAGTCAAACATGTGATTTGTACAGGGGCACAAGGGAAAGAAGTGACAAAGCAAGAGGGAGGTAGCACAACGAAAGTGTTAGAACATAGTGGAGGAGAGTTGGTCTGATGAACGTGTTAGAACGTAGGTGAATTAGCTTGAAGAAAGTGTTAAAAACAAGGGAACGTTAGGGTAACGGGACATCCGGGAGTTAGCACAAAAATAAGTAACAACAATTAGACATTAACGCCTGGAGAATGAAACAAAGCAGAAGCAACTTTTCTTGCATGGTAGATTAAAACGTGAATGTAAGTACTTGGGAAACATTGTTAGTTGACATGGAACCTTAAAATATACAGCCAGTAACGCAACGAGAAATTCTCTGTCCCTCTCTTTTCTCAATTGGAACATGTACTAGGACTTTCATAAGAAAGTACCCTAGTCAAAATTCTTGCTGTTAAATTTTACCTTTATTTTCAATGAAACTTTCCATTTTTCACAATTTATTTTAAAAGGGGCGTACTGATTAGTCCTTAAAAGCTTGAAAACCGCAAAATTGTATCACGATCGCCAAGATTTAAGAAAGTAAAAATTTCGATCAGGGTACTTTCTTTCGAAAGCCATAGTACGTTAGACAAGGATAGACAAAAGGGGTAAAACCTCCTCTTCCTATCTTTTTTCAACTTATACATTCAAAGGGGAAATGAGAGAGATAGAGAAGATCCTGATTGCACCATTGTTACAGGAAACCAGAAGCGAGAGGGTTTAGACATAAGGATGGAGTTCTTGAATGTTTATGCATGTGGCGGACTGACTCAAACAGTGAGGGTTTACTCAAGGAAGGTTCATAAATTCCCGTAACAAAAATGAAAAGGTGTCAAAAGCAGAGATTAAGTGTACTCACTCGAAACATACTGGACGCCTCCATCAATTTTAACTTGGTTGTAAACAGATCTTCATTTGTAATCGTTTGGATTTTTTCATCGAGCTCCCGAATAAGCGAATCAACAAATTGACTAATATACTGCTCATGCTGAGGATTATCGGGGTCGATATCAGCCCTAAAGGTCAAAGTTTACGCTAAATTTTGACAAAGTTACCACAACAGCCACACAACTTACTAAAAAACAATATCAACAGAGCATATTTTTTCGGAGGGGTGATTGGAGACTATGAAAATCGAACAGAAGAACTGACACCCAGAATCAAAGTTCGAGACTTCCTTGGATTTTGATTTCATCTCTTACGTCTCAAAGACTTTACTCAATATATTTTACAATTACAAAACAGTTCGATTGGAGGCTCAGCTCGGAGGATCCATACAGAAAAACATAAAAATTGTGATTATGGAAATTTGATTACATTTATTGAGAGAATTGAAGGAAGCAGTGATGCACGCTAAAATTGCTTACACTATAAACTAATTCCATAAGTGAAGGTGGTACTAGCAAATACAAAAGTTTTGGCTGCCAAGAATGCACACAGAGCGCAAAAAGTGGCTTTTATTACAATTTATTATATTTGCCCTTCATCTCAAATTCTTGACTGACAAAACTTTTGCATTAGATAGTATGTACTTACTATCAAGTTTTTAGCTTCATAAATGGAGATCAGCTAAGGTAAATTAAGTGGAGAACAAGATAAGTTTGCAGTTGAGTGCTTATCAAAGATGATCAAATAGGACTACTTAATTCAGAAAATGTTATTCGGTAATGCCTGAACAACCTTCAAAAATCTCTCAAAGCACACAATTTTATCATCCCTGAGACTCACTTCTTCTCTTTCCCAAGAATTTTATTTAATTTATTACAAGACCCCTCTTCAAATTGGGAATACCAACTTGAGGGAAACTTTCGCCCAGATACTACTTGATACAAAACAAGGGAGGAGAAGAGAGAAAAATATGCTTGGTTGATAAAATGAGAAAAGCATGCTAGCACAATTTAACTTAAAAGAAAATAAGGTAAAAAATTACAATGAAAAAATGTTAAATAATCAATTTAAGTAAAGTTGAAAATTCTAAAATAAATCACTTTGGTGATTCCTCAGTGTTTAGTGCTGATTTCTGCCACCAGAACGCTACCGTTTGATTAATGTCAAATTACAGGCCGAAGAAATTTATATTTAAGAAAACAGAATATCAGTTACAAGATAATCATCTGAGGAACATCTCAGCAAAATATCTTGTCAATAACTTCAAAAAGAAGGCTGAAAGTACCAAAAAATTAATTAAATATCGCATTGCAATACATGAATCGATTTGCGATATTTCATTTTTTGGTACTTTCAGCCTTATTTTTGAAGTTATTGACCAGATATTTTGCAGAGACGTTTTTCAGATGATTATTGAATAACGGACATTCCGTTTTCTTAAATATAAATTACTTTCGGCCTGTAATTTGACATTAATCAAACGGTAGCCCTCTAGTGGCAGAAATCAGCACTAAACACTGAAGAATCACCTTGTAAATATTGTCAAAAATACAGACTGTTTTAGTGACTATGTCACAGAACTATGCTGATGTTTCATTTCTGTCATGTTTTCATGAAAGTATGTATGCTTTTGATTGTTTAGTTCATCACTACCATCTTCCAAGCTCTCTCACTCGCATTTGACTCTCAGAGGATCTATCTCTCTCTCTAAGTTTCCTACTTGAAAATTAAGACATTTTTTGCCATACTTCATGACAGAGATAAGTTCTACTGGTCTTTACATACTCCATCGAAAAAAACTGACAGAAATTTACTATTAACAGCCTTAAAAGAAGAATTTAAGTTTTACAAAAAGAGCTTTACTGCAGAGTCACAAGAGAGTGAGCGAGTGAAACATGCAAACCTTTATGACGGACATCGGGTAAACATCCTCATGTGACTCACGACTGTAATGAGCTGTTTCAGTGGGAATTTCAATCTAGATCGAGTTTGATAGAGAGTGAATTTTGTAACCAACAGGTGGATTTGACTGAAATTTACATAATTTATCTACTTTTTTTCTGTGTTTTTACCCAAGATCAGATAGCAATGTATGGTGCGTCACATCCATTCACAGCCATTTTTAACCTCGCTTTCTTCAGGTGAGATAGATGGCTTGCGATCGGATTTTACGTTCTGCTGACATTTTCGCTACCAAAGACTACTATGAGTTGAACAAGATAAAAGGTCTCAAAAGCTTCATTAAAAGTGCGGAATGGCTACCGTACGCTCTGAAAAATATCATGTGCGCCCTCTGAAATCTATTTTCATTCACTTTTCCTCTGGAGAAGTGAATTTTTCCAAAAAACTTAGTGTTTTGATGAATTTGAGGTTATGTTCTAGGAAAGCCGGATTCAAGGGGAATCAATGAAAATTTGCTCCGAAATCTATCAAATTCAATGTCAGCGTTCAAAATTGAGGCGAACCGACAAAATTTTCAAAGACTTTTGAGAGAAAATTTTTAAACTTTATGTTTGTTTTGGTTGCGCAAATGTCAGCAGAACCACTCTCTTCTCTCAATCCTCACTCAATATTTAGACAACGAATTTCAGTTGTACTCATTGAATGCCTGATTATTGGACCAAAACAGGATGGAATCCAATCTCATAAATTTATGAAGGAGATGGAAACCAAAATTGAAGCCTTCAATACACCTTTCATCCTGATTGCAATTACCACATGAACATGGCTACTTTCCATACCCTAAACTCTAAGGAGGGAGTAATTTTAAGTTATGATTATAGGCTGAGAGCTGTGTAAAGACAGCAGAGAAGATACTTGCCCACAATAGCCTTCTGAACTGGAAACAGACATCCGAAAAAAAAAGCTCCGAATCATAGATGATCTTGGGACTAGTGAAATAAATAGAAATAAAAAGACAAAAACTTCTCTATCATCCGTAGTTCTCATTTTTTCTTTTTAATTAATGTATGCATTTTTGATACAAGTTTCAGTATCAGTATAAAACCTAAACAAAATGAAGATTATTCTAATGATGGAACTTGATTCCATTTTTGAAATGTGTACATAAATTAAAAATAAAAATAAGAACCGTGTCAGGCCCGGACTGGCTCACCTGAGAGGGCGCGGGACGGTGGACTAGGGGGCGCCACCCACCGGGGGGTCTGGGGGGTATGGAATACCCCCCAGGTTGGAAGGGGGGTCCGGGGGTCCTCCCCTGAAAAATTTTTGGAATTCAGAATCCGCCAGAACGCAATTTCAAGCCATTTCTAAGCGATCAGATCGGTCATTAAGTCAGCTCAATTCTTCGCAAATTTTCATGAATATATTCGACCTTTTAAGTCGTCAATACGGAATCCCGCGGGAAAAAACGAACAGAAAAGTATAATTATGAGCTTAGAAAGACTATGAAAAAAGAGGAGAGAATATGAATGCGTAGTTTCTGGATCTTCGAATTCTCGTTTATAGTTTCCGCCGAACGACTCTATATTAACAGAAGGATCATGTTGATCGTGGAAAAAATAAACTCACATTTTATGTCTGAGTCGGATGAAAATACTAGATTTTATTTATCTATTTATTTTAAAATTTAAGGAGCTGCCATCAAAATGATGAATTTTTTCTCAGTATACACTAAACTTCTAGTCAGTATGTGTATACTGTATAGGCAGTGGCGCCACAAGACATTTGTCTTGCGGGGGGGGGGGGGGGGTTTGGTAAGACTCCAATTCCGGGGGGTCTGGGGGGGATGGAATACCCCTCAGTACAAGCGGGGGGTCCGGGGGTCCTCCCCCGGAAAATTTTTCAATTTTCCTGACCTTCAGATTGAATTTAACGGTACTTTCATGTATAGTAAAATTGAACTGTTCAAATATATTTTCGATTTTTCCTGCATGAAATCGTTGCGATGCTCTCGACTCATAATTGGAGGGAGAAGAGTCAAGTGGAATGTGGATGAAGGAGCCATGGAATATTTTCGGGAAAGAGGTTGTTTCATCGCCCATTAGGAATGGGCTGTGTATGGATTGCCTTCATTTTTTCAGGGCTGATAGAGCTATTCACGGGGAGTCTATATATGGTCTATTTTTTATTTCAGCCTTCTTAGATCCGAGGGGGCGGGGGGGGGGGGGTCGAAGGTAAAACGGTTTTTCGGCCATAACTTTTGAACGGTTAAAATTATCAAAACCATTTTTTTTTTTAAACGAAAGACCTTTAAAAGATCCATCTTTTGTTGTGTATGATGTTTCAAAAATATTGAATTTTAGTTGAGTTATAGCATTTTCAAAATTTTGGAAATTCCAAAAAATAAGATTTTTGAATTTTTTTCATTTGCGGATCGCACTGAGGAAAACAAAAAAACTGTCTGAAAGAAATTCCTTTCTTTTCCGGTTCAAATGTGCTAAAGTTTGTTTTTGAGAAATGATTTGTCTTTGAGTTATGAATTTTTGAAGTGTCAAAAATAGCTATTTTTGCGTTCTTAGCGGTTCTTAGTGGGGGGGGGGGGGGCGTTCCTGCTCGTCTCTTACACGTTAATTAGGGCGCAAACCATGCCGCCCTTGACTCATCTTATGTGACATATGACGGAGGGCGCCAAGAGGAGGGGGAAAGCGCCCTCTCGTGTCTTACTTTAACTAATGTGCAAAGCATTCAGCCCTAGAATCATGTTATGTGACTTTGGGCGGAAAGTATGGGGTGTAATGCGTTCCCATACACTTGTGCCTTCTACGTTAGTTACGGCGCAAACCATGCCGCCCTCGGTTCATGTGAGTTATAGGACAAAGGGCGCCCTATGACACATGATATTTGTAGTACTCAAGTCACCGAAAATTAGACTCCCAGAATCGCGGCTTTCAGCTGCTTAAGGTTTTTTTTTTTTTTTTTTTTTTTTTATGGAGGGCGCTGGGGCGCCACGGACAGAGGGCGCACCGGGCATCTGCCCGGTTGCCCGGTGGGCCAGTCCGGGCCTGAACCGTGTGGTGAGGCAATGTTTGTCTATTTATTTATACTTTTATTTCTATTCATTACCTTGCAAGAAAATAAAAAATGGGTGTTTGATGTCCTCAGGACATACGAAGGAAATTTAATTCAAGAGTAGTTATCATAATGGTTGATGAATGAAATGAATAGAAAGTGCAGGCTCCACTCCTTGCCACTTTGACAGAACCCAATACAAAAAATGCATAAGCACCTGGTTGTTACTTCAAATAAAAAAAACAGTAAAACAAAAGTGAACAGGTAAACAAAGATCCATTTACTGTATACCTAAAACAAACCTAAATGATTTCAAACATAAAGCAAGGTACACAAAGATCATCCTACTGCATAAAACGCACCGAAATTATTGCCAAAGCAGACAAAAACAACAGAAACAGAGCATGAGATAGATACCTACTAGGAATCCGAAAAAAACCGCACACAATAAACGAAAGAAAATGAAACTAAACGAATCAACCGAAAAGAAATCAGAACAAACAAAATAGTAAAAAGGCGTAGCATGGACTCAGAATAAACTAAAGCCTGAAAACGAACGTAAAATGGAATAAAATAATGAATTACTCACAAAAAATGACATAATTTTCAACTCTAACCAACAAAAATTGAAACTTCTTAGCACGAAAGATTGATAAAGGAAGCATTAAAAAAGAGCCATGAAATAACTCAAAATAAATTAAAGAAACTCCTAACATTTTTATCCAAACTAAAAGATAATCCATAACCAAACAAGATAATAATAACTCTAAGAAAATTGAATTTTTTGTCATCAACTCAAAAAAGTGACTGACTCCAAAGTCAACTGAAAAATCAAATAATGCATCCAAACTAAACGAGAGATATAGGCAACACACAACATGCTCCAACTGGCTGAAACGAGGATTCTCAACTACAATATACCCACGAACCTCTCTTACTGGCTACAAATTTTGAGAACCCTGCTAAACAACAAAGAACTATCCACACTATTAAGCAATAACTGCCTCATCCTCTCACAAATACACCCAACAATTCACCTCAAAAATCCCAAACTTTGAGAACCTCAGGCTTTTCTATGGGGCAATGACATGGAAGAAAAAAATATCAAAACAAGGTTGCCAAAATTGCAAAAACTACTTACGAAAACAACAAACAAATTAAACAAAAAAAAAGAAAATTCTAACAACAAATAAAAATGAGAAAGTAAAAAGAAACGGGGAAAAATAAAAAAAAAAAACGACAGAAAAAAAAGGAAGAAGACCCTCGAGGGATAAAAGAAAATCAAAACTAAAAAATGAAAACTGCAACAACGAAGTCAAAAATCACACAAAACACACGGTGTGTTCCCAAATTGATATATTTCGATACTTTACACTAAGTTAAATGGGGCAAGCTGATAACAATGAACTATGCAGCTACACTGCATGTTTAAAAAAAAAAAAACTGTCACTGTCATAATAAGCAGTTTTATTAATGATTCAGTAGAAGTACCTAACTCTATTGAGCCCAATCAGGTAAGAGTATAACTGATGGCGTAAAATAAGGAGCAAAAGCCTATAAAACAAAAAAAAAAAAAAAAAAAAAACTAAAAAAACAAGTCAAGAGCCACAAGAGATGATTTCCAAAAACCGATCCATTTCTTTTATCTACCAACTCGGCGAGTCAAACTACTGTCGAGGCATACGTGGCTCAGTTATCAGACAAAGCTCGTATTTCTCAAAACTAGAAATACCTACTTTTCTTTTCAAAAGGCTAAGAGCTAAAATTTTCAAACTTTTATAAATACTTGAGAACACAAAATGCAAAGAGAGAGACAGATAGAGAGAAAGAGAGAAAAAAAGAGAGGGATAGAAAAATCGGAAAAAATTTAAAAAATACAAACTCATACCACATTTTGTCCTCGATCCATGATGCGAGAAAGTGTCGTACTTCAATGGGAAAACTGTCTCCATAGAGTGCCTGTACATGATGAAGAGCAGGACCCTGCAACTGCTGCGCTTTCGTCCAAAGTGACATTCTGGAAAAGGACAAAGAAATACTTATAGAGAATCAGAGGAATATAAAGGACCCTTGCAGACCTGAGCTCATTTACATTCTCTCGGTTCATGGGGCATGAAGTCACAGACCCACCTTGTGAAAATAATTTGACTTATTATCCTAAAACCTCCTAATTTAGGATGCAAGTCGCTGCCCGATGCGGATTTAATCCATAGAATCCGAATTCTTCATCAGTTTTCCCCCAGCCTCTACGATTTGTCTACGGTTTTTTAAATACAACACAGGGTGAAAACGGGAGTGGCAACAATACTGAAGGCAGTGGTGTAGGGTAATCATATGCCTTAAAATTTTTTAGAGAAGTGTCTACGTTCTTCCCACACTTTCATAGAGTTTGCTACACGCACTACAGGGGCGTCATTTCGAGCTTGGCTAGGGGGGGGGGGGGGGGATGCGATGACCTTTTTTTTTATTTTTTTTCCTCATCAATATAATTTTAGAGCCCTACAGCCCTTCATACCCTTTTTTTACAGCCTTAAATTTCAACAAAATTTGTTAGTGACCACCAAATTAAAGTTCGACATTTTTTTTCTACACCAAAAACAAAAGAGGTCAGCACTTTCTTACTTTTAGTCGACTCTTGGGGGGGGGGGGCGCCCACCCGCAAAATGACGCTACTGACTCACTAACACCCTTGAGATTGCGCAAAAAAACAGGACTTAAAAATTTTGAAAATCTAACTTTCATTTAATGACATACAACTACAAAAAAAAAAAAAAAAAAACAATATTTTTCGAAGCTTAGCACATAGTTCATGCAAGCAAGCACTAGCATATTTGACACTTTTGTAGATCTGACTGTAAGATTTTCCGAGAGATTTTCTCGACAGAAAAACAGTTAAATTCTCTGACTCACGGTCGCTTTTGCCATGTGAGTCATCTTGAATCCAATCAATAGTAAATTGAGATACTACCAACAGTCCACACTTATCAAGAATACTACTAAAGGCTGCCCCAAGAAAGACTTGACTAGACAACTGTATAGTTTGAATGAAAACGTTAGCAGTCAGCTGCTTTCTGCTCCCGACCCATCAGGTTGCGCAGTTAGCTGTTGCTGTTTGAAGCTGATGTTTTTAAGAAAGCCATAGAAATGTTAAGTTCGATAACTTCTGGGACAAGCTACAGCGAAGAATGTACATGGTTTGGCAAAAAGTTTTGCTCCCTCCTTCAACAATGACACTAAACTTACATTAAATTAAAAGTAATGCTACATAATACAACTGATCTACTTATAGCTACACATAGAAAAGCGACAAATCATCAGCTTTTTTTTCAAGAAATAATTAAAACAGACAAGCAAGAAAACAGAAATACATTGGCCAGAATGTGTACTGAGACCGTCAAAACGAGAGCCCTCAACGCAAATTTTTCCTGAACTTGTTTCTCAGTCTATTATTGTTTGTTTTCATCACTGTTTCAACAGTCAGAAATTCATAATGTCAAGCAGATGTACAGATCAGTACATTTTTGAACATTTCTCAGTTCCAATCAACTCTGAAAGTAGATCAGAATATTTCTGAAAAAGGAACGGAAAAAGAAAGCATTGAAAGCACCATTTTTCCCCTAGAAAGTCTCAGTGCACTTACTTAAGTGATTTCTGAAGCATCAAAGCATGCAAAAAGAGAAAAATAATACAATGAAAGACTGATTGAATGCAATTTAATGTTAGCTGTTCCTTTGATGATGCTAGGGTAGAGGTGGTTTCAGAAGTGTAGGCGCACCAGAGACAAATAGAGACCCAGCAAAAAGCTTGCGACAGGTGTCCACTTTTCTGGGCTCAATTTTGGTCGGAACTGATCGGAACAACAGCCAACTATTGCCTATTGTTGACTGATGAGCATGTGTTTTGCTTTCGACAAGCAAAACCTGTTTCCGTTTCTGGGAGCGCGGACCAATCACAGCCTTTTGTTGCCCTTCACCATTCAACAATAGGCAATGTTTATCGTTGCAGCCGGTGACTCCCGAACAAAACTGTGACCGCTAAACTTGCTTCACTTTTCTAAAACGGGAAGCATACGGTGTGCTGGGTCTCTATTTGTCTCTGAGGCGCACCTAGACCAATAATCTTTGGAATTTTTCACCAGCATTTCTCTTGTTTTAAAATGAAAATGAGTGAAAATGAATTTTTTTAAAAAAACTCTTTAAAATTAAAAGTTCTAAGTCGAAGGCAAGTTTTGTTTAGTTATGAAGGAATGTAAATTGAAAAGTCTCCAGAGATTATGGTGTAGGTGCACCTACACTTCTGAAACAAGCTCTAGCCGGACATTCCGAAAGCTCACAGCTCACGCAAGGATATCGAGTTTGGACAGGTAACAGCTCCTGCTTCCGAAATGCATCAAAATATATCATTGAGCGGTTGGTTAGCAACAAGTTGAAACTCAGTGCTGACCAGCTAAGTTTTGATGTATTTTGGAGGTAAGCACCCGGGGGCGTGCCCAGAGAGGGGGGGGGGGGGGGGACAGGGCCGTATTTTCCATAAGGCAAAAGAGGCACGTGCCTATGGCGGCAAATTCGGCCCTATAAAAAAAAAAAAAAACCAAGAATAAAACAAAACAAATACCAAGGTGAAGGAAAAAATTGAGGTTGCTGTTTCCACTCGATCATAAGTGAATAGAGTAGTACCATTTTGAGTATCAAGTTCTGAGTATCAAGTTCTGACAAGTAGGGGTGCTTGCTTCCAAACTGCATCGACACACATCGGTGAGCAGTTGGTTAGCGCGGAGTTTTGATTCGCTGCTAATCAACCACTCACCGATGCGCTTTGATGCAGATCAGAAGCAGGTACTGCTACTCGTCAGAATCCGATGCTCAAAATGGTCCTGCTCTAACGAGAGATTCCCAATTTATAATGATTGACCGGGCCTGAAAGGAAAATAGCAAAAAGCTCCGGTTCGTGTGATCTGGGATGATGTTTTCTTGCAAATAATAGCGCTAGAGCTAGAGAGAACCTGCACTAATGGTATAACCGCCATCCCCAGCATGTAGACGAAGGACAGTCAGAACCAAAGTTGTTAAAAATGGCCTCCATTAAAAACAAATTCCATCAATGAATTGTAGTGAGTTGGGGAGAAAATTATCGACTCAAAAATCATTCACGTCTGAAATCCAACCCGCATCCTTAGAGGCTGCTTGATGTTTATTTCACTGTGGCTAGAAGCTCGCAAGTTGTACCATAACACTATACCAGATCAGTGGTGATGCTGCATTTCTCTTTTCAGTACATAAATGCTGCTCAAATATGACACATAATCACTGGAATATTGCTTTCTAGATCAACATAACCTTGCCAGTAGCTCTTGTTGGTCTGCTTCAAGATATGCCAACCGGCTAATAAAGGAAGATGAAAGTGGAGAGAAACCTCTATCGTAAGTACAGTTTGCTACAAAATAATCACTTCACTAGGTATCCACATCATACAATGACTAAAGCAACAGTAAATAGCCATTTTGAAGAGGCCAGACTCAACTCGAATCAGTGATCTGAAGGCTCGAAATAAATTACTCGGGAAATTCCATAGCAGGCTTAATCATCCATTTGTGTCGCGAGTTCATTCTCAGATTAGTTGCAAAGAATACAGGCATTATGATTATTTTTCAACACAAGCAATAAAAAACAGAGAGAAGGGATTCCATTCATGGTATCTTCTAAGCTGATGAAGAGTCAAGTGTCCTTCCTCTGGGAGAGATCAGGAATCTCAGACTTCTTCCAAAATAATGACCTTCATGCAAAAATGTAAGGCTAAGGATAATTAATCCATGATAATGCACCAACAGACCTTCATGCACACAATTTGAACACTTTACATCTAATTATCGAGATGACTTCTTGCACGGCCTGAACAAGAGCAACGCTTAACAATTTGCCATCCCCATTCAGAACGTCAAATTTCAGGGTTTAA
This sequence comes from Trialeurodes vaporariorum, assembly GCA_011764245.1. NCBI lineage: Eukaryota > Metazoa > Arthropoda > Insecta > Hemiptera > Aleyrodidae > Trialeurodes > Trialeurodes vaporariorum. Next base: position 63,601,521 of record VMOF01000024.1, on the reverse strand, counting down.
AGCGTACATATTACGAAATATGGATAACACGGAGTCATAATCGACACAAAAAACACCTCGGAACACGTATATTAAGCGAAATTTGAACCAAAATACCTGAAATTTACTAAAGCGACACTTTTTCTTTTCACTTTTCCTAGGACTGCGATTCTTAGAATTGCATTTTCTGTACTGGGAAACACTGGGAAAGCGGCGGGCGGCCTGCGGGGTTTACACAAAAACACACCTGTGACGAATCGCGAAACACAACACGAAATACACAGCAGACATGCGAGAAACGCACACCAGTGTATAATTGTTTCTGCCGCACAGGCGCTGCGAGCGGTGCGGCAATCAAAGACCTTGTATACTATCTAGACCCCGGGATCCGACAGATAACCATGGCCGTTTCCTACAGTATAGGCAACCCGCATTCCGCTTCTGTCCTAGTGCTATGCTGGAATCAAATGGACTAAACTTACCCGAACTCCGTAAACGTGTAAAAAAAACTCGAGAAAAATGGAATTGAAACCCCTGCCACTGCTGACTAGATAGAGTAGTGGACGTAGATTTCATTTTCCACCATAAAAAGATGTTTTAAAACATATTTTACCAAGTTAATAGTGGTTATAATCCCGAAGTGGATTGAGGTTATGGAAGATTGTTTACAAACGGGGATCCGCGATTACAGCTGAAGAATACACTTCAACTTGACCTGAAAATGAGTCTTTCACGAAATATATTATTCTCAATGAAGTAAATTTCATGTTGTGAATTTCTTTTTTCTTTCTTTTAATCACCTTCTTTTCCACCAAACTTGTAAATCCTTTTGGCTTCCGACTTCATGCTTGATTCTTGGTCCAGGTCCATTCTTACCACTAATTTGCTAGAATCTAGGGAATAAATCAATGTAAATACTGTCATACTATTTGACGTGTAACGCAAAATATGCAGCTAAAGCCATCATCTCAAAATGCACCTTGAAAACATGTTGGTTGAAATTGCGCCAATACCTCCCTCCAGTCTGTGAGTTTCAGCCAGGCTATGAGCCCGCACCATGCAAATTTTTTGGCCTTTCACTCTCTAGAGAGTAATTTCTCGGAAGTAATCTTTCTTGAAGCCCCAACTATCTGGGCTGAACCAAAACAATTCTCGACCCTTAGTTTTAAGTAGGCCTCTTTAACGACATAACTGTCCGCGAAAGCACCAAACATCAGTGTTTTTATTTTAAACTAAATTTCAATGTATTTCAATGAATTTTCTTGTTACATACATTAATGTTGTGCTAACCAATAGTATTTGGGACGCTGATAACAAAAATAATATCATTTTCTACTTAACTCGTCCCGATATTATGCATATTCTACTTTAAAAAATGTTTGTGATAAAGTTGAAATTGTGGAAAATCCAGAATGTTTCGATCAAAATTAAGGCCAAATTCGAACTCGGCAGGTCAATTTACATTTCAAGCCATAAGGTCTGCGCCATTTCAGGTCTAATTCAAAGAAGAAAGCCCATATGTGTGTCTAGGGCCCCTTGTTTAATATTCATTGGGGGGCGGATACCTACGTCGTTAAAGCGTAAAAATCCTTAATTTTGCTAGGAAGTCAGATTCAACGCTTAAGGAGTTGAACGCTGTTTCAACCTTAACGGTACGTTACAATAAGTTTAGAGACCATTTTACTTCTATGTGCAAGGGCTCTTTTTACTCCCCAATTCACTTCGCCTTTGCTGGAAGAATATTTTTGTGTTTGCGGTACTTACCTATCGTTTAAATGGAAAATAAGTTTAAACAGTCGGTGCTTCGCAAAGCGACAGCACCTAAAAATAAAAAATAACGCAAAACAGTGAAGTATTTTTTCAGTTTAATCTTTCAAAATGTCAAAATGGAAAGAAAAAAGGGTAAGAGATTCACAGCTTAGAGAAGAGTAGTTACGGAAAAGTACCTAGATATTCACAAAAATAAAGACCAACTGGTGGGAGAGGAAATTATAAGGGTTCTGGTAAAGTACAAGAAAACAACAGCTTGAAAAGGTAACATTATATTAAAAGTTCCAAAGTAAATTGAAATTATTAGATTAAAATGACAACAGATGTAATAATACCAATCTCATGAAACAAACTGACTTCAAAACAACAACAAGGAAACCTAACCTCTTTCCGATATTTTTAAGAGGCGATAAATTACTGAAATAAGCGATGAACAACTTTTTAATGTATAAAATCAATTTAAGCACAAAATTTTCCACCTTAATAGCTCCCCGAAAAGGCTCAATCAGGGTAAAATTCAGTTTTTTCGGTGGAAATAGAGCCCTTATGTCCGGATCCCCATTGATTTGCATGGGAGGACTAGGACGTAAGCGAAAAACAGGTTGCCTACATGGCCGGAGCGACTGTACCTCCACCCAGCCCTATATTCCCCGCCTAAAGTCGGCCACATCGCGGGGTCTAGATAGTATACAAGGTCTTTGGCGGCAATTGCGGCAGTCAAGTGGGGATCTCGGTGTTGCCGGCTTTGGCCCATTCTATCCACTATCCATTTTTTAATCCACTCGCCCCTCCCCCTTCCCCTTCCCGCTCACCACCGATGATCAATTGGAAAGTTTTCCAGGAGCATGGATGGAGCGAATTGATTCCATTTTCCTGTTCAAGTGACTTCAACTAAGGGGGAAAACGAGAAAAAAGAAACAAATAATTATAATAATAAAAATTATATTGGATGTATAAAAAAAATAAATAAATAAAAAACACTTGCAAAAATGTTTAATAATTGGAATTTTAGGCAACTCCCCTCTCCCTCCTCAATCTCGCAACAAGCAAAACTCTCATACTCTCATGACGGAGAAGTTCTGGGAATGGAATTAATGGAAACCGAAAATTATCCGTACGACCGCGACATGCCCAGCGGGCATGACACCAGAAAGTTGGGACCACGTGTTGGGACTGCTCATAGCGGGGATCTGGTTACAATCCCCCCCTCCCACAGTCTCTGGAAAGGCTCCAGCAGAGCCGTGAACTGAACCAGTAAACTTTGGTGGAAAACACAGTAAACACGGGCGTCATTTGGGGGGGGGGGGGGGGGGGGGGGGAATTGCCCCCCCCCCCCCCCCCCCCCAAGGATTTGAAGTCAGGCTCAAAAACTGGCACGAATTATTTTGATGAGCAAAAAAAAAGGTCATCCGATTATTGCCCCGAAAAGCCGGCTCTTTGGCCCTTAAAATTATATAGATGAGCAAAAAAAAAAAAAAAAAAAAAAAAAAAAAAAAAAAGGTTATCCGAGTTTTTTCCCCCGCCAAGCCGCAAATTATTATGATGAGCAAAAAAAAAAAAGTCATAATATTTTTTGCCCCCCCCCCCCAAGCCGAACTTGAAATGACGCCCCTGATTTGATTAAACAAGTGTGCGTTTCGTAGCAATTTAATTACCTAGGTACCAAAAGTTCACCCGATCGCCTGATAATGATGGATGGAGGGGGCGAAGGGGGCAATCGCTCCTTCTATTTGACCAAATAAGGGGGAAAGGTGGTAGGAAGGGGGAAAGAAAAATATGAAAATGAAGGGGAAGGGGATTCACCGGGGTAAGGACCCCTATTCTCTAGGGACCTTTCACCGGGGGATGCGCAAATCCCAAGTTCGCCCCCCCCCCCCCTGCTTGCGAGGGCTGGGTCCGCCAATGAAGGCTCATCGGGCACGCTTGTACAGGTGAATTGCTTTGCCCTCCCTGGGCCCCCCGTAGAGTCCCTTGATGGAAATATTGTTTAGTGAGTACCGACACGAGCTCAACGAGTTGTGATTGGTCGTTGGTTTTAGGCTCTCACGGAGTCGAGCAGGAGTCGACGACATCGAAGGCTCCACACGAAAGGAGTCGATTCGTAGAGGAACGTATGGGAACGAACCGGAATGCCGGCAAATCCGCCAGTCCACCACTGGTCCACTGTCGAACTTAACCTTCGAATTCGTTCACGCGGTCGACAAAATCGACTCCTGTCAAAATGCATAAAGCGTCGTGTCGGTACTCCCTATACAATATTTCCATCAGGGGACTCTAGGCCCCCGCTGTGTAGGACCCAGAGACAATACATTATACATTGTCTAGGACCATGACAGCCCCTCCCCATCATCATCATAATCATAATCACATTTGCCACCAATGCCAAATCATAAATTTGCCGCGGGCCCCTGTAATCCTTTCGAAGCCCCCGCTGATCGAGAATGAGAATCTTTCCGTCGGCGGCCAATGTGGCAACTGCCGATCGGATTTACCCTATAGACTCCTGCTAAAAACTCAGTCCTGCTGCCCCCTTCAGAGTTCAGACCCAGTGGCTTATTCATTTCAGGTCGTCTACCCCAAGGTCCATATACATAAGGTCTGGCCGGTAGCGCCAACTCGGAAAATCCAATGTTTGGGAACCCATACCCCCATTTACTTTAACATTCTTCCCGAATCAAACTGTGGACCAACGAGGGGAGCCGAAAGCTACCGGCCAGACCTTATGTATATGGACCTTGGTCTACCCTCCCCCCCCCCCCCCCCCCCCCCCCCCCCCCCCCTACCCACACACTCGGGAGCAAAATCTGATTATTTTTTTTTCTTCCTTCTCATGCATTTGATCCCTGAAGCTTTGACCTTCGACGTCCTAAATGACCCTAATGACCTACGATTTGGGCAATTTTTGGGTGCACATAGTGTGGCCCAACCCAAACTAAATCCTGGGCATTTGCGGCGCGGCAGCGAACTGGAAGACTAGTCGTGGGACAACCCCCCTCGCGCCCAAAGTTTATTCAGGTTTTTTTTCGAACAGTTGAAAAATGTTTACACAAATTACGCACCACAGTATACATACACTAAAGCTCTAATAACATACGTTGAACTGTAAATCGAATGAAGAGTTAAGGTCACAGACTGGGTAAGCGAAAAATTTTCGACTTTGAGATTATTGACTAAAAAAATTCTTCCTCGTATCACGATTTTAAAAAGCTTTACCAGCAAAATTGTGAAAACTTTGAAACGCCCAAAACAAATTAGCGGAAACGATGCCTAGGATATGCGCCATGTAGCGCAGTGTTTCCTAGGAGAACAATGATATCTGATGCCAAGAAAACAGCCTTCACGAACTCTTGGAAATTTTGTGGCCTTGAAAAGTTCGTATGGGTTTGAAAGGGTTTTTTGAGGACCCGAAAACTTTGACGGGCGAAACTCCAGGCCGTCGATAAGGATTTCTCAGAATTGCGACGACAATTTCAATCTTTTTGCGTTTAAAATTATGCCCAAAGGCCAAAGGTCTCCCTAGTAGCAAAAATACTAGTATTGAATATTTGTATTTTATACATAGATTTAATACGGATTTAAAACGTATTTAATACATATTTAATATATATTTAATGAACCATCTATTTAATACGTATTCAATATGTATTTAATAGTATATTTAATACGTATTTAATTTTACATATTAATACACGTATTAAATACGCATTTAATACATATTAACTACGTGTATTAAATCCAAATATTTAATGCGTATTGTCTATCATATTTAATATGTATTGAATTCATGTATTAAATACAAATATTTAATAAGTATTATCTATCGTATTTAATATATATTTTATATGATTCATCCATTGGTGGATCCAGCCCATGCAAATGGGGGGGGGCGGCATGTCCCCCCCCCCGCATGGTCAGTGGACTCATCGCAAAGATCAATTAACTGGAACTTGATCTCGAAATAGTCAACAAATTTAAAAATGGACATATATTATCTATCGTATTGAATACATATTTAACGCATGATTCATCCCAAAGATAAATTCGAACTGGAAACATACTTAATAACAGTAGGTCTAGTTTGACAGCTTTGACTCAATCGCTGAAGCGACTAGGTGCAATTGTTACATTTCCCATTCCCGATCGCCTCTCATCAAAAAAAAATATTTTCCACCTCATGATCATCTGGGAGGTAAAAATGTTGACACATTCCGCTGGGTCGTGTCAATAAATATTGATTTTTCACCCTCCTGTAATCTCTTCAAACCGCGAGAACTCGCTAACGCCAACTGATCTCATTCTAATGCGGTTCTTCGAGACCGGTAGGTGATGTAAATTGTTGGAGATGGACTAATCCTCTTTACAGTACTGCTACAATACCAACTTCTTTACCCCTTGGACATGGTATTGTAGATCCCAGTCATATTCTACTTCAAAGACAAGGTATCGACTGATAACCAATATGACTTTTCCATGCACATCTTTTGGATATGCAGCCATTCTTACTTTGTGAGCTAAGCATATAACCTCTCCTTCAAAAGGGGTGCGATAACATTCCTTACCCAAATTAATAATAATATCCATTTCAAATGAAAGTCTATTTATTTAATACGTTTTAGTACATATTTAATTTTGTATTTGATACGTATTAAATACCATATTATATATGTATTAAATACCATTTTAAAATTACGTCAAAAATTGGGAAAAACCCCCCCTATAAATACATTTTTAAAACACATTTTATACCATATTAAATAGAAGTATTTCTTATGTATTTTTGCTACTAGGGTCTCAATCATTTTGACGATACAGGCGACAGGGCTCTAATAGTTTCGGGGAAAACTTGATTATTGAAAATTGACGTCCTCCTCGAGCAGAGACAAATATCCTCGAGCTTCTGGGTTGGCGGGTTGAGGGGAACAGCGGTGAAGCTGTGTGTCGCTGGAGTTTTTGTGTCGCAGGGCCCGGGACTGTAGATCGGAGGGGGTTTATTTTCGGTCAAATTTTATAAGATAAAAAGTAGGGGGTTTTCCCCGCTAGAATATATGCAGCCTCGAAATGCAATTTAGTCCTATCCTGGATGCACGATTTCACACGGCTCATGCCACATTCAGTTCAGTCAAATGACTTCTCTTGCTACGTGGAGGGCGTTTTATTACACATTTAACTATCTATATGTATTTTTTTAGTTATTTATCTATTTACTTAATCCCCTTTTTTTTCTTTCAGCAGAGTCAAAAAAAAGTATTTTAATTTACAATGAAAAGCTAGTATAAGCTTTTTTCACATAAGGGCATGCCGAGCTTTCTGGGGGGGGGGGGGGGCAAGAATGCAATAATGCCGCCCTCCGCTAATTTCCGACCCCTAAAATTATAAATTTGATGACCTTAATTTTTTTTTTTGCTCGTCACACTCTGTTTTCGCCGCCTTCGGTGATTCTTTTTGAAATTTGATAATTTGTTGTCTTTGTTGTTGTTGTTCACCCTGATTTGCCGCCCCCGGCGAGTGCTCCCCGGTGCAAGGGAAACCCCCCCCCCTCCCCGGGCACTCTCCTGTTTTCACATGATGGAGAGTAAGTAAAGTGCAAAAGAGTTCAGATTCCAAAATCCCATAAAAATTTGTTCATGAAATGAGATAACCCGGGATAAGCCCTCGTCACAGAAAAAAAGAGGTTTGCAAGAAGCGCGCGCTGATTGCCGATTGGGCTCCGATGTCGTAAATAACCCACGCGGTCTGTGGAGCATACATACGCGGGTGTAGGTACAGGAACTGATAGTAACTATGCAAGCTCGATTTATAACATTCGGGTTTTGGGGGTAGGGGAGGGTTCAGTGTGCTCCTAGTAATTTTTTTTTTTTTTTTTTTTTTTTTTTTTTTTTTTTTTTTTTTTTTTTTTGGAGGGGGTTCAGTTTTGATGCTTTAGTTATCTGTATGTACCTCTACCTATCGAAAGTTAGTAAAAACCCCATATCCGAGTTGGGAAAATGGGGATAAAATCGATTACCTACTCGATTACTCAGTAATCCGTAATTGTCAAAACCGTTTAATGGAAATTAAATGTAATTTTTTCTGTTTTAAAAATTTTCTTGGGGTAATTTCGATTATAGATCCAATTCTTCTAGACAACCCGCTGAACATGGTGGATAAATTTGTCATACTATAGATAAGCACTGACCCACTGACTACCGTAAAATCAACTTTCAAAAAAAAAAACGATAACCGTGTTTTCGATTCCATCCCCCCTTTTCCCAACTCTGCCCATATAAAATAGCTTGTAAATGCATAATGGCATGGGTCTAATTGCAAGTGCGAAAGTTTGACAACAATGATGTGAACTCCCCGGGAAAAAATTGATCAAGTCTCGGAACGGAACTGTATGAAGAAGTCGAGCTGGAGCGCGGCATCACATCGCTGCCAGGTTAAACGCGAAAAAGGGTTGGTTAGAAGAAAGCGAAAACATCAAGTATTATAATTGTAGGTAGATACCTATTGCCACAAAAACTTTAATCAAAATGATTAAAATAAAAAAGCTGGCCAAGCAAAAAAATGTCTCCCAACTCCGCTTCTCCTTCCTTTCTCTTCTCTCCCCAATTTATTTTTTATTGCAAGCTGGTTCATTTTACTTTACACTCCTTGCTAAAATCCAAATTTCCGAGATTATGGCTCTCTTTTTTTGCGCCAAAAAGGGACTGAAATCAGGGGGCCAAGTTTACTTTCTTTCTTTCTAACTCCGTGCCAGTATGCAATCTGTGATACCGCGCACACTTTTAACCAACGAGGCGGGAGGCTGGCTGGCTGAGTTGACTGATTAGTCGACGCCGCTAACGCGGCGCGACTGCTGGGTTTCGATTGTTTTCTTCGATTAATCGCACAAATATTTCTGATATAACACGGAAGTCAAGGAATCTGCGGTGAAGAAATTATTACCACTGCCGTCTCTACAAAACAACGAAGAGAGAGGGGGAGGGGAGAGGGGGAGAAAGATAAAGAAAGCGGGGTAGTCACAATTTATTTCAAGAAATAATTGGAAGAAAAAATTGAAAATGAAGGAGGAACTTCAGACTTTGGCCGGGGGGTTTTTTCCCATTCAAATTTCAGAAAACGTCTCCAAGTATCCGACAGTCATTTCACCAATACCCCCCCCCCCCAAAAAAACCCCCCGGGCCCAAAATCTGAAGTTCCTCCTTCATTTTCAATTTTTTTTTCCAATTATTTCTTGAAATAAATTGTGACTACCCCGCTTTCTTTTCTTTCTCTCCCTCTCCCCTCCCCCTCTCTCTTGTTTATTTGTAGAGACGGCAGTGGTAATAATTTCTTCACCGCAGATTCCTTGACTTCGTGTTATATCAGCAATATTTGTGCGATTAATCGAAGAAACAATCGCAACCCCGCAGTCGCGCCGCGTTAGCGGCGTCGACTAATCAGTCAAATCAGCCAGCCAGCCTCCCCCCTCGTTGGTTAAAAATGTGCGCGGTATCACAGATTGCATACTGGCACGGAGTTTGAAAGAAAGAAAGTAAACTTGGCTCCCTGATTTCAGTGCCTTTTGGCGCTAAAAAAGAGAGCCATAATCTCGGAAATTTGGATTTTAGCAAGGAGTGTAAAGTCAAATGAACCAGCTTGCAATATAAAATAAATTGGGGGAGAGAAGAGAAAGGAAGGAGAAGCGGAGTTGGGAGACACTTTTTTGCTTGGCCAGCTTTTTTACTTTAATCATTTTGATTAAAGTTTTTGTGGCAATATCAGTGCCCGTTTTGGGAGACACTTGGATGATTCTGGCTTGACCAAAAAGCTGAGTTCAACTGCAAATAGTTGGTGGTTGATAATACAAATCAAATGTTACCAATCTCTGATTGCATTGGGTTGTTTTTTGTTTTTTTTTATTTGTTTGTTTTTTTTTGTTTGTTTTTTTTTTTTGTTTTTTTGTTTTTTTGTTTTTTTGTTTTTTTTTTTTTTGTTTTTTAACATGCAGTAAGTACTGCATGTTTTTGTTATGGGTTCGTATCGATTTTGGCCATAAACTTCCTGCAAAATAATCGACAATTTTCGGCTTGGTCGCAAACGTGCGTTGTCAGATTTCCGCACGTAATGATCGCGTCTCGTTTTACGGTGGATTCCCTTCGTTCGATATATTGCGGAGCGGCAACGCCAAAAGTCTCCCTATCCTTTAACGTGGAAAAATCCGTATCGCGCGCCATATCGGATTTTCGATATTCTTCGGTCCGCCGCACAATGGACAGAAATCAAATCTTTGCCGGTCCAAATTCGATCCTTTCAAAGTTGGAAAATTAGTATTTTAGCTGGGTACTATAGTTGATTTTAAGGGGTTTATTTGGCTCGGTTTTTCTATCCTGGCTTGTCCCATATTTATCGGAGAATATCATTTGATGGATCGACAGTTCTTGTGATATCTCATGTCTTTGTATTTTTGACCACTTAGGACTCGATTTGGATCCATCGTGCGCCGATTGAAATGTTTGAATGTTTGAGTGAGGTTTTGACTGAGAATTGACCCGAAGTTTTTCATAAGGATTGTCTCCGTTATGAATAAATTTGGTAGTTTCATTATTTTGTCTGTGATTACTAACGAGCTATATCTAGTTCGGAAACTCAGGTAAACATGCGTAACCGCCTCGGAGATTTTAAGGTTAGAGATGTGTGTTGTGAAAACAAACCGAAGGTTCCCCGCAATGTATTTTCGCGTGTTTTCGAATTCTATCAGAGACTTTAAAATTAGAATTTCTTTATGAACTGTGCGTGTTTTCTGTCAATCAAAGCCGTAACTTCAGTTTTTACGAATTGAATTACTCAAGTTCTTCATAGCTTTCATTTAATTGGTCAGATTCTACAGTGTGTTATTGCCTCGTAATGCCGTAACTCATCGCCTTTCTTGGCATTTCGACGAGTGAAAGTGGTATGTTTGTGGTGGTTTATTCAAAAATTTTGTAGTTTGACCTCTCTCAGCAAACTCTCTCTTCCTGAGACAGATTTTCTCATGTTCATCTCTTAAGTTGAGTGATCTGAAGTAGATAACTTCGTTAACCTAGCAGTGGTCTAGAGAAGTTAGGTACCGAAAGGAAAGAAAAAGCAAAGGGTGGACCTTTACATTTCAGACCAATTGTACCTATGCCTGCATGACAGTCATGGAGAGCAGAATTATTTAATTGTCAGCACCAACACCAAGTTGTGTGATGCATTCATCCAATGATAAATGGTGTCGACTGAAATACTGGGCTGCGAGGTCGATCGGAGAGCATCCATTTCACTTGACTCATCTCTTTTGCCCAAGTTGATTGAGCCACTCGTGAAGTGAATTTTACTACGAGGTTTGGTTGGAGTTTGGTAAGAACTTTTTTAAGTATTTATTTACCTAAGTACAACTGTCCGACAAGATGAGAAAGTTACAATCACATTGTTCTACAATGGAATGTCAGGTGAATATAGCCTGAGGGCTGTTCCACTTAAGAAGTCGACAATTGAATCGTAACTAATTAGACCTAAGGATTCATGATTTACTCATGAGTTTTTAGTAATACCTACCAAATATTTATTTAGAACTAAAGCATTTTAACTATCAGGCTTAGACAAGTGGCAGGGCTTGCTTTTGCATTGCATCGCACCAGCACACATCCGTGAGTGGTTGTTTAGCACAGAGTTTTGACTAATTGATAATCACCTGCTCAAGAATGCGCTTTGATGCAATGCAGAAGCAGGTACCACTACTTGTTAGAACCTGATACTCAAAATGCTTCTGCTGTGGTACATTCATATCTAAATTATGATAACTTACGGTTTAAACAATGTTAAAGTTGAAATCCGCTCATGAATGCAGATTCTTCACATGAAGAGCAGCCATTGATTGAGGAGATGAGCGGAGGAGATTATTTAGTATAGCAGGACCATTTTGAGTATCGAGTCCTGTCAAGAAGCGGTGCCTGCTTCTGAACTGCATCAGAGCGCATGGGAGAGCAGTTGGTTTGCGCAGAGTTTCAACTCGTTACTAATCAAGCGCTCATCAATGCGCTTTGATGCGGTTTGGAAACAGGCACCATTGTTTGTCAGAACCCTATACTCAAAATGGTCCCCCTCTAATAGAATGGTTACAGTGACTCATCTTTCATTGAAACTGCTTAAGATGATTCGACATGTTTTACTTGCAAACGGATAGTTTTGCGAGGATGAAAAAAAGCTTCATTATGAAGCTATCTGAAGCTACGCTGAAAAAGTGCAAGAAGTGTGTTCGACACTGAACAGCACAGTTTATGATGCCAGGCTTTGGCTCTGGGCATGAGGGAAAATGGTCATAATCTTGTCAATAATCTTACAAAGTCTGAAGAGAGAAACTTAGAAGCCAAGTACAAATGATAGTGTTAATTTGGACACATTAGATCTAATCGGGGAAAGCCAACTCGATTTGTCTAATTCTACTCGATGTAACCTAAGTCGAAACAAATCTTGACCTGGACCAATCAAATCAGTTTTTCCAAAATGTGAGTAAATCATGAATCCTTGGGTCCAATCGGTTGCGATAAAATTGTCGACTACTTTAGCGGCATATCCACCTAAGATTCTTAAGTAGGATAAAGTAACTTTCCCCTCTTGTTTGGAAGCAGTCGATAAATAAGTGGTTACGAAGTTGTGACTGAACTTCACTCGAATCTCATGCTAACATTCACTCAAGTGGCTCAATTGACTAGGATGAATCGAATTGACTTGGGCAAAATAGATGAGTGGAGCAAGATGGATGCTCTCCGATCAACCTTACAGCAAAATTTTAGTATGGCACCGTTTTACAGCCTTCTTGTCCACACCTATATCCTTGGTAAAAGAACATAACATTATAATGAATTGGTACCCCGTTTCGTGCATCGCACGACCTGGTGTTGTCTTCACTTTTAAAGAAAGTTGGGTTTGGGTTTTTTTTTTCATAACAAGGTGTCAGTGAATTACTGTATTTTGGTCACTTCAGAGTTCTACGGAGTACCTAACCGTAAACCTAATACTGGTAATTCTAAGTCAGTGTTGTGATTGATTTCTTGCACCATTATTGCCATAATGATGACAGTAGTTTCTTATTTCTGCTAAGTGGGTACTTTAGTCTTTCAATTCAACTATAAACGCTCTCTTATTGAAGAATACTCTTAATTTCTCAATGAAATGAAACTCTTCCGTTCGGTCCGTGCAAACTTCAGAACCACGAATGAGTCAGTCATCCTGTTATTTGCATCTTCATGTCCAAACTGACTGAAGTTCAACTTTGAAATCAGATTTGCTGCAAATTTTAATTTCAAATACATTATTATAATTTGCTAAAGTCAGTTCAAAGTACAATCAACGATGGAACTCAACAACCAGTCAACGCGCAGATTAACTTGAATCGCAGGTAGGTGTGACCTCAGGTGTAGATTTTGTGGTTGAATTTTATTTTCTCCTAGTCTCTGATTTTTGATGCACTTCTGTACCAACTTTACTCACACCAGTAAAATGGTAAATAGAGGAACCTAAAGACAAGTTCAAGCTTTATCCGAGATTACCTGGGATCTGAACGTTAAATGTTAAGGCAAATTACACTAACAGTCACAGTTCTCATGAAGCAAAGCACCTCACGAAAAGTACGAAATTCTGTACAGTTCAAGTTTGTTTGAAAAAAAATTACTTTTTTATTCAAAATAAATTTCAATTTAAAGGAGTAAATTGCAATTTATTTAATTAAAACTGCACTTTATTCAAAAAAAATTGCAATTTATTCAAATAAAATATAAGAAAATGTCAACCTAACTAAGATTTATCTGAGATTTACTCAAGTAAAATTTCTTGGAAATATCAATAACATTTCAAATAAAATTGCCATTTTATTTGAACAAAATAGGAGTCGATGCTACTAGGGCTTGGTCGCTCTTATATCAGATGATTTGCAAGTTGAATCAGAGCTACCATGTCTTTCGGTTGTATGCGGCTATTCAGACGAAAGTGTTTACAGGAGAAGTATCAAATATTTTGAAGGAGCTTCATACGGAAGATCTGTTACCAGGAGAAGTATCAAATTATTGAAGGCGCTTTATCCGAAAAATAGAAAATGTGATCAGGAGAAGTATCAAATTATTTGAAGGAGCTCTGAAGCCACCTAATCGAGGAAACTTAAGACTTGGTCGCTCTGATATCACATGACTTGCAAGTTGAATCAGAACGACACGTCCTCCGGGTGTAGGGAAATAAATATAGGAAGATATTTGAAAGAAAAGTTTTTACGAGCAAATTTTCATGAAGAAGTGTTTGGGGCAGGTGAAGTAAAATGGAGCTGGTTTGGGGGAAAGATTTTGGATCTTGGCCGCAATCACTTGAGGTTTAGCTGAAAGTTTTGGTGAAATAATTTGTGACATGAAATTAATAGAAATTAAAAAAGAAAATGAACAAAAGCACTTGCTCTCAGAAGTTTCACATAGAAAATAAATCACCACTCTCACTAACTCTGCATACCCATTGAAATTATACAGAACATAATGCAGCGATGATAACTATATAGATAAGAGGAACCAGCACACTGCACAGAGTTTTAAGAGAAAAACCAAATGAAAGAGAACTTTCAATATAGACACTCACAAATGACGAAATAAGAGACAGTGGCCTAGAGTTCAAGATGAGAGGAACCATACCACCAGGCATTTTTCTCGAGAACGGCTGATCGAAATGTTTTGAATCAAAAAAATCGGTTACGGAATGGACACAAAATTTTTCATTTTTGATATTTTCAAAAGCCCTCATCAGCTCCTCGTTCATATTAGGAGAAGCTCACACACTTTTATCAAGTTTTTTGCAAAAAAGCATCTTCTGAAAGTACGAAAAAAGTTCATATCCTCATAGCAGAGGCAATTGCCAACATTTTTGCTCCCATAGACATTTACCAAAACACCAAGATTTTTTTTAGCTATAGGGACTTGGAAGATTTTTGAATCAGCCCTTTTGCTTATCCAGTTGAGAATTTCTCACAAATCTTGACAGATTCTGAAAAAATATATCGAAACCTTCTGATCGATGTGCAACATGTTACCTTGAGGAGAAAAAATAAGGTGTATTTTTTCAAATCAAAAATTTTGGGACTTCAAGGGCAGAATCGGATCGATTCCATGGTCTGAGACATGGACTGCCCAAAATTTTAATTTAACGAAATACACCTAATTTTTTCACTTTAAGGTACCAAACTAGTTCACATCAATCAAAATGGTTCCAACCATTTGATCAGAAGCTGTTATGTATTTGAAGAATTCTCAACAGGGTGGCCACAAAAGCCAATTCAAATTTTTTCCAAAAATCCGCCATAGCTCAAAAAATTGAGGTTTTTTGGTAAATGTCCTTGAGAGCAAAAATGTAGGAAATTGCCTGAACTTTAAGGACACGAGCTTTTCTCATAACTTTAAAAGAGCTTTTTTGAAAAAAACTTGAGATATAGATGTGATTGAGCCTCCCCTTTCAAATATGCCCCAAAGGGCTAAGTATTGGAAGCTATCGATAATATGATAAATGAAAAAATTTTGGGTTGATTCCCAATGCGACTTCCATGTTTCAAAACATTTCAATCAGCCATTCTCAAGAAAAATGCCTGGTACAGGTGCTCTGGATCACCATGTATACAGGGTGTCAATTAAGAAAGGAGCCAGACCGAATATCTCGAGAACGGCTCCGAAAAACGCTGAAACACGTGTTAAATTATTTTGAGCAGGACATCTTTTTAGGGGGACGCCGATTTGGGGTCTCTCTCTGGGGGGGTCCCCAAGGGGGCTACCACCTCCCTAAATCCAATACTTCAATGGGGCCCCCAATTTTTTTTTTTTAATAATCAAAAATAGGGAAAAATTTTAAGACTTTTGGTACAAGTTAAACGTCGACATCGTTTTTCGTTTTCGATTATATCGAAGGTCCAAGTTCGATTTGGGCCCATTTTCAAGAGGCATTACTTACTCCTCTTGGAAGAGTCGGAATTCACAAATCAAGGACACAAAAATACTCTGAAAAGCAAGCCCTTTTCAGAAAAAAATTCAATTATAACAAACATTTATTCAAATTTTGGTTTTGAAGCTCAAAAAACTTTTAGACATTTTTTGGGGCCCCCAAAGGGGGGCCATCTGAAAAATTCCGAATCACGACCCCTATTGAGTGATACATCAATCGAAAAGACGTAACAAACTGAGCATTTCGGCGCAAACCGGGGGTGGATATCGTTTTTACATTTGAGATATCGAATGTCAATTTACAGATTGCGATATCTCGATTGTGAAAAACGATATCGAACTCCGGTTTGCACCGAAATGCTCAGTTTGTTACGCCTTTTCTATTTATGTATCAATCAATAGGGGTTGTACCTCGGAATTTTTCAGATGGCCCTCCTTGGGGGCCAAAAACGTCTAAAAGTTTTGGGAGCTTCAAAACCAAAATTTGACTAAATGTTTGTCATAATTAAATTTTTTTCTGAAAAGGGCTTACTTATTAGAGTATTTTGTGTCCTTGATTTTTAAATTCCGACTCTTCAAAGAGGAGTAATGATTTTTTAAAAATTAGTCCAAATCGAACTTTGACCTTCGAAGTATCAAAAACGAAAAACGATATTGAACTTCGATTCGCTCCAAAAGTCTGATAATTTCACCCTCTTTTCGATTAATAAATAAAATATGGGGGTCCCCGTTTGAAGTATTGAATTTAGGGACGTGGTATCCGCCCTGCGGGCCCCCTGGAGATGGCCCCGAAATCGGAAACCCCCTATAAAGATGTCCCCCTCAAGCATTTGAACACGTGTTTCAGTGTTTTTCAAAATCCGGAGCCGTTCTCGAGATATTTGGCCTAGCTCCTTTTTTAATTGACACCCTATATGCTATGAAACTTAATGAAAAGCGGTATTACCAGAATAACAACGCAGTCAAAGCAGCTTACACTGATTGACTGCATGTTATCTTTGTATCGCTAGACTGCGATACAAAATCTGCTGGCTGCTTGTTTGTTTTTTTGTTTTTTTTTTATGAGCAAAGTTTTTATAACCTGACCTTTTAAAGGCTCTGTGTGAGATTCTCCAGCATGTCTCTTGAATAGTATTAGAGTGTGGCATACCCACTAAAACCTCCGCCGCTCGAGTTCACTATGTACATGAATCATCGAACCGAGCTTAAAAATGGCAATTGTTGAAATTTAAACAAACCTGCTAGGTGTGCAGACACGCAAGAATGTTGGCATGAATTAATTGCCATTGAGTCCATCTTTCTTAAAATGGTTTGGTTCAATTTAGTTATTCGTCGCAATTATTCCACCTTACAATAGAACAGCAAGTAGGCATCCTTGGTCCCCTCGGGTCATCGACACTCAGAAATGTTTTGGTCATTTGCTCAAATATTTTTATCATACTCCAAGCGCACAACAACCGTGTAGTGACCCGAATCTGTCACTGTTCCATATGATGGAACATCCCTGAATGCAACCTGAAGAGACTACCATTAACAGTAAGATCAGATGAACGGAGATCATCTAGTTGAAAATTTGTTATTTTGACACTTTGTCCATTTTCCCACTTATTCAATAATAATTGGATAGTGAGCATTTTCCTGTATTACTGATAAAAGTGCATTTTTTCTTATTGCCGCATCAACAAAGTTCACACTTTAAACCCTCGGGATAGTTCCACGAAGAATAATTTTTGATCATGTTGGTGATACTCTGTTCATTTAAGCTTACAGGCAGTTGCAAAATTCTGCTGAGATTAGAATTTCTATTTACATGTCCGCAATGATCACACTTAATCTCATGAAATTCATAAAACTCAATTTCCTCCTGTAGTTGGGAATTTTTGCGGATCAAGGCATTCACAAACTCTGGTGCATCATGTTGCCTTTCTTTCTGCAAATCTAGCTACTTCCTGGTGTACACTGAATGCAGAGAGAGGATTTTTAGAACAAGAGAACTGATCAGCTACACTTTTATGGGCCGGGGTGCTTGCAGATGAGCTTAAATCTGTTCTCAAAGGTTCAAAGCTTAAAAGACATTGCTGACTTGCATTGGCACAGCATCATGATTGTAAAATTAGAGCAACAGTTTGACGCAGGATTAGTCCGCGGTTGAAGTATCTAATCAAACTCTGTCTGAAACATGAATAATCTTTGCTCTCAACCTCTCACTCTCTCTCTCCCTCCCTCCCTCTCTCTCCCTCTCCCTCTCCCTTCCTCCCTCCCTCCCTCCCTCCTGAAACGACCTCTAGTACATGTTTCTGTGTATCATTTGATATGAAGTTACAGCATACAGAAACAATGTAAAAAAAAAATTCATGGAGTGCAGAAAGCTGGAGAAGAGCTACGGTAGTAAGTAAATGTGTTTAAGATGGGTAAACAAGCAGTCAGTTGATGTGGTTCTCTACCAAATATACCATTAAATACACTATCTTCTCATCAAATAATCAGAAGGGTTGAGGTTGTTCAGCTTAGTATAGATTACAGTTTGATTTTGCCTACAGTTGGTCCCAAAGTGATGTCGCAGCGCATCAAAAAATAGGCAGAAGCACCAGCTTATCAATTGCTCAGAGAGCAGTTCAAGCTGTCAACTGCCATCTCATGTAAGACCACGCATACCAAGTTAATCGAATCACCCTCACAATCAACAGAAAAGCTTCCGCCCATTATTTACTACTTACTACTAGTCTGGGATTGTTATAGAAGTTTAACCAAAGTGAACAAGCATAGAGACACATTCTGGTCTGGTAAAGAATAGCTGAGAGAGGTTATTGCTAGGTTGAGGAATTTTACCTTCGTGAATGCTTTATTACACACTACTTCCTCTAGTAGAGATATGATCAGGCTGCATATCCTTCTGCTGAATTAGCTAACTGTCGGCGCAAAGATTTCTGGGTCAGGGTTTTTTTTCACAACCCTCGGATACGAGAAATACTTGACTAACAGCTCAGACTTAAGGTGACTACATGTATGACTGGATCTACATGCAGTATCATCCATTATGATGGCAGCTCAGATACAATGGGGAAAGGTGACCCGAGACTGACGAACTGAGTAGAGGGGGCCGAGCAGGCTTCATTTGCGACAGAAAGAATGAGCAACCCAGCCCAGAATCAAGGAACACACTGACCACAATAAATGCGAGATATTATTAAATATACAGAGTTCAGTGAGCAAATTCAATGGTTGCATGACACGACACCAATAACAAATAGTATGGTTAGGTACTTAATAGGTAGGCATGACGGTAGCCTCAGAGACAAAAGCTAGAAGCACCCGTAGGTTACCGAATTCCACAGCGAAGTTATCTGAAACTATTTTGTTAGTTAAGAACTCGGTCACGGCACTACATACTAGATAATAGATGAATTGTTATTCACGTTAAACAGTCCAGGTGAAAGAGTTGCACCTCCGCAATGACTCCGACTAAAAACAACACTGATTTCTGATTTACCGAGCAAAGTTGGAGGATAAAACACAGAATCCATCAGGCGAGCAAGGAGTGAAGAATGAAGTGAATGGTGGCCAAAGATATTATACTATACAGATACGCAAATGTGGCATACTTAGGGCGGGGAAAGTGGGCCCTGAACGGGGTACATAATGCGCCTGGGAGGGTATGCTTCTTGTTAGCTTCACGATACAAACAAATGACGATTTGAAGGTTAATCACAGTCCTTATGCGTACTATTAAACGAACGGTTGTGATTTCGCTTTTATCAACTTCTACAAATTTTTTCAGTGTCCTACTTTTCATTTTGTCTCAATTTTGCTTTTTTAATGCCTTACTGAAACTTAATTTTGATATTTGATCATCCAGTGATCTTTTGTTCAAACCTAAAACCTCCTCGCGAGGAGTTATCCTGAGTTATCCTCACCCTCCAAGTCGCTGGAACTAAACTTTTATCCATGCCTTAAATGTTTAAGTTCTCGACTCCTTGAATAATGAATACTTTCGGAAATCGTTGCTGTTTTAAAGGGTTTTAAAACTTACTTTCATCATGTTTTCTTGCCATTTGTCAGTGGATATTTGCAGAGTGATAATCAATCCTTCCTTAGCGGAAACTGCGTCTCCTACATGCATTACTACACGAATGTTTCATTCCTTAACTTAGGTTGCAATTTAGAGACCTGACCTAACTTGAACTTACTGAGTCCTCCTGATTCAATTTGCAATTCAGAAACTTATCTTGAATAAAGGTCTTGAGATTTCTTGAGAAAGTTTGAAGAGTTGTTCAAGTAAGATTCATACGCTAACTTTCTGTTCAGAGCCGCTTCGGTCACGTAAAGTTGTGCACTCAAGGCAATTCTGAAGGAGATAAATTGAAGGTGACTCATTAGAAACCTTCAACTAAACTTAGGATTCCTCAAGAACTGCCGGTTGATTGCAAGCTTTTTGAATTCCTATTTTTCTCACTCTACCTCGACTCAACTCGCTTTTGTTTTGAGTATTTCTCAGGGGATGTCAAGTGAAGTATATCTCAAGTAAAGTTTCTGAATGCAGCCTAAGTATTCTTTTGTTTTTTCTCCTTTTCTTGAGTTGCACTGAACACCTTAAGTAATGTTGAAGGTTAAAGGGGCTTGTTTGTCTTAGACTGCAGTTATCATAGTCGTGTCCCCTCCTTGCTTGGAAAGTGAGGGCAGCGGATTTCTTAGCAGGTCAATAATTTCAAGAATAATCCTGTCTACGGCGCAGCAATCAAGATTGTTAATTGCTTTCGTTCATGAGACAATTCCGTTTAAGTAATTCTACGTTACACCATCAAGACTCTTTACTAAATTTCCTCGAAGGCACTTGATTATTTCTCAATTTGCTCATCATCTTCGGGTTAGCAGTGGATTCATTACGTTATTTGTTCTATATCTTTGATTCTGATTCCATTTAAATGCCATCCTTACTGCCAAGATGTCATCTAAACTGATCAGATTAAAGTTAAATTCATCGCAGGATTTTCTCCCTTAACTTCATCAGGTAATTATTTCACTGCATCTTTAAAATTGTTAAATCCACTGACATCTCTTTACTGCTGGTTGTTTTAATATACCGTCATTGTTAGAACTGATCAATACTTGCCTTGCGGATGGTGTCTTCCCTGACTTCATAAAAATAGCTAAAATAACACCTCAATTTAAAATGGGCGAGAAGCAATTACACTCTTTAACTATAGACCCATTTCTGTGCTCTACACTTTTTCAAAAATTTTTTAAAAAGTTATGCATGAGCAGCTGAGCAACTATTTTGAAAACAATAATATTTTAAGCTCTCGGCATGTTCGTTTTAGGAAAAAAAAAATCCACCATTCAAGCAGTGCAATAGATAATGTAAATGAAGTTGTAGAAAAACGCTGCATTGCTCTTAGCATGCATGTTGACCTAACCAAGGCCTTTGATTTAATAAATCATCGACTTCTTCTAAAAAAACTGAGAGTCTATAGATTAAATAACGCTGCTATGAAGCTTTTTGAGTCCTACCTTGTTGGTAGAAAGCAATCGGTAAAAATAAATTTGATGTCTGGTCTGACATTCTCTGATGCTCTTGACCTAATTCAGGGCTCTATTTTAGGTCCTCTTCTGTTTATTAACTTCAAAAACGATTTACCCGATTTTGTAAATTTTCCAACCTATTCATTTGACGATGATACCTCAACCATTCTATGTGAAAAAGAAGCTACTTCCCAGTTAGAGGAGGTATTTCACAAGGTAAAATACGGTTTCAATGTATGTATGTTGTATAATTCAGACAGCTCTATTCGTATAAAATTCTAAATAAATAAATAAGTAAATATCCACTGTGGGTGCAGCTCTCAAAACAGCTCATGCAGTTGACTTAAAGTGAGTCCTAGAATGAGATGAATATGACGCTAGGTGACTGACTAGACGGAAGGAAGTAGACAGCGGGTTAAAGTATTAAAAGATCCTCACAATTAGTCGTTAGGAAATAAGTCATTTAGGAGCCCTCGCCCTATATCTGGAAAACCTACCAAGCAAACGGTACCCATACCAATTCATGAGCTTCCACCAAGAAGTGTCATCAGTACCTTTGGACTCTCTGGGACCAAAACATCATACGTC
>VMOF01000024.1:63258260-63575760 GCA_011764245.1 Trialeurodes vaporariorum | reverse complement strand
TTGAATTACTCAAGTTCTTCATAGCTTTCATTTAATTGGTCAGATTCTACAGTGTGTTATTGCCTCGTAATGCCGTAACTCATCGCCTTTCTTGGCATTTCGACGAGTGAAAGTGGTATGTTTGTGGTGGTTTATTCAAAAATTTTTGGGACCTCTCTCAAAAACCTCTTTTTAACAGATTTTCTCATGTTCATCTCTTAAGTTGAGTGATCTGAAGTAGATAACTTCGTTAACCTAGCAGTGGTCTAGAGAAGTTAGGTACCGAAAGGAAAGAAAAAGCAAAGGGTGGACCTTTACATTTCAGACCAATTGTACCTATGCCTGCATGACAGTCATGGAGAGCAGAATTTTTTAAATTGTCAGCACCAACACCAAGTTGTGTGATGCATTCATCCAATGATAAATGGTGTCGACTGAAATACTGGGCTGCGGGGTCGATCGGAGAGCATCCATTTCACTTGATCTTTTTTGCCCAAGTTTTGAGCCACTCGTGAAGTGAATTTTACTACGAGGTTTGGTTGGAGTTTGGTAAAACTTTTTTAAGTATTTATTTACCTAAGTACAACTGTCCGACAAGATGAGAAAGTTACAATCACATTGTTCTACAATGGAATGTCAGGTGAATATAGCCTGAGGGCTGTTCCATTTAAAGGGTCGACAATTGAATCGTAACTAATTAGACCTAAGGATTCATGATTTACTCATGAGTTTTTAGTAATACCTACCAAATTTTATTTAGAACTAAAGCATTTTAACTATCAGGCTTAGACAAGTGGCAGGGCTTGCTTTTGCATTGCATCGCACCAGCACACATCCGTGAGTGGTTGTTTAGCACAGAGTTTTGACTAATTGATAATCACCTGCTCAAGAATGCGCTTTGATGCAATGCAGAAGCAGGTACCACTACTTGTTAGAACCTGATACTCAAAATGCTTCTGCTGTGGTACATTCATATCTAAATTATGATAACTTACGGTTTAAACAATTTTAAAGTTGAAATCCGCTCATGAATGCAGATTCTTCACATGAAGAGCAGCCATTGATTGAGGAGATGAGCGGAGGAGATTATTTAGTATAGCAGGACCATTTTGAGTATCGAGTCCTGTCAAGAAGCGGTGCCTGCTTCTGAACTGCATCAGAGCGCATGGGAGAGCAGTTGGTTTGCGCAGAGTTTCAACTCGTTACTAATCAAGCGCTCATCAATGCGCTTTGATGCGGTTTGGAAACAGGCACCATTGTTTGTCAGAACCCTATACTCAAAATGGTCCCCCTCTAATAGAATGGTTACAGTGACTCATCTTTCATTGAAACTGCTTAAGATGATTCGACATGTTTTACTTGCAAACGGATAGTTTTGCGAGGATAAAAAAAAGCTTCATTATGAAGCTATCTGAAGCTACGCTGAAAAAGTGCAAGAAGTGTGTTCGACACTGAACAGCACAGTTTATGATGCCAGGTTTTGGGCTCTGGGCATGAGGGAAAATGGTCATAATCTTGTCAATAATCTTACAAAGTCTGAAGAGAGAAACTTAGAAGCCAAGTACAAATGATAGTGTTAATTTGGACACATTAGATCTAATCGGGGAAAGCCAACTCGATTTGTCTAATTCTACTCGATGTAACCTAAGTCGAAACAAATCTTGACCTGGACCAATCAAATCAGTTTTTCCAAAATGTGAGTAAATCATGAATCCTTGGGTCCAATCGGTTGCGATAAAATTGTCGACTACTTTAGCGGCATATCCACCTAAGATTCTTAAGTAGGATAAAGTAATTTTCCCCCTTTTGTTTGGAAGCAGTCGATAAATAAGTGGTTAGGGTTGTGACTGAACTTCACTCGAATCTCATGCTAACATTCACTCAAGTGGCTCAATTGACTAGGATGAATCGAATTGATTTGGGGCAAAATAGATGAGTGGAGCAAGATGGATGCTCTCCGATCAACCTTACAGCAAAATTTTAGTATGGCACCGTTTTACAGCCTTCTTGTCCACACCTATATCCTTGGTAAAAGAACATAACATTATAATGAATTGGTCCCCCGTTTCGTGCATCGCACGACCTGGTGTTGTCTTCACTTTTAAAGAAAGTTGGGTTTGGGTTTTTTTTTTCATAACAAGGTGTCAGTGAATTACTGTATTTTGGTCACTTCAGAGTTCTACGGAGTACCTAACCGTAAACCTAATACTGGTAATTCTAAGTCAGTTTTGTTTGATTTCTTGCACCATTATTGCCATAATGATGACAGTAGTTTCTTATTTCTGCTAAGTGGGTACTTTAGTCTTTCAATTCAACTATAAACGCTCTCTTATTGAAGAATACTCTTAATTTCTCAATGAAATGAAACTCTTCCGTTCGGTCCGTGCAAACTTCAGAACCACGAATGAGTCAGTCATCCTGTTATTTGCATCTTCATGTCCAAACTGACTGAAGTTCAACTTTGAAATCAGATTTGCTGCAAATTTTAATTTCAAATACATTATTATAATTTGCTAAAGTCAGTTCAAAGTACAATCAACGATGGAACTCAACAACCAGTCAACGCGCAGATTAACTTGAATCGCAGGTAGGTGTGACCTCAGGTGTAGATTTTGTGGTTGAATTTTTTTTCTCCTAGTCTCTGATTTTTGATGCACTTCTGTACCAACTTTACTCACACCAGTAAAATGGTAAATAGAGGAACCTAAAGACAAGTTCAAGCTTTATCCGAGATTACCTGGGATCTGAACGTTAAATGTTAAGGCAAATTACACTAACAGTCACAGTTCTCATGAAGCAAAGCACCTCACGAAAAGTACGAAATTCTGTACAGTTCAAGTTTGTTTGAAAAAAAATTACTTTTTTATTCAAAAAAAATTTCAATTTAAAGGAGTAAATTGCAATTTATTTAATTAAAACTGCACTTTATTAAAAAAAAATTGCAATTTTTTCAAATAAAATATAAGAAAATGTCAACCTAACAAAATTTATCTGAGATTTACTCAAGTAAAATTTCTTGGAAATATCAA
The DNA here is from genome assembly GCA_011764245.1 of Trialeurodes vaporariorum. Classification (NCBI taxonomy): domain Eukaryota; kingdom Metazoa; phylum Arthropoda; class Insecta; order Hemiptera; family Aleyrodidae; genus Trialeurodes; species Trialeurodes vaporariorum. Next base: position 63,572,752 of record VMOF01000024.1, on the reverse strand, counting down.
TAACATTTCAAATAAAATTGCCATTTTATTTGAACAAAATAGGAGTCGATGCTACTAGGGCTTGGTCGCTCTTATATCAGATGATTTGCAAGTTGAATCAGAGCTACCATGTCTTTCGGTTGTATGCGGCTATTCAGACGAAAGTGTTTACAGGAGAAGTATCAAATATTTTGAAGGAGCTTCATACGGAAGATCTGTTACCAGGAGAAGTATCAAATTATTGAAGGCGCTTTATCCGAAAAATAGAAAATGTGATCAGGAGAAGTATCAAATTATTTGAAGGAGCTCTGAAGCCACCTAATCGAGGAAACTTAAGACTTGGTCGCTCTGATATCACATGACTTGCAAGTTGAATCAGAACGACACGTCCCCCGGGGTGTAGGGAAATAAAAAAGGAAGATATTTGAAAGAAAAGTTTTTACGAGCAAATTTTCATGAAGAAGTGTTTGGGGCAGGTGAAGTAAAATGGAGCGGGTTTTGGGGGGAAAAGATTTTGGATCTTGGCCGCAATCACTTGAGGTTTAGCTGAAAGTTTTGGTGAAATAATTTGTGACATGAAATTAATAGAAATTAAAAAAGAAAATGAACAAAAGCACTTGCTCTCAGAAGTTTCACATAGAAAATAAATCACCACTCTCACTAACTCTGCATACCCATTGAAATTATACAGAACATAATGCAGCGATGATAACTATATAGATAAGAGGAACCAGCACACTGCACAGAGTTTTGAGAAAAACCAAATGAAAGAGAACTTTCAATATAGACACTCACAAATGACGAAATAAGAGACAGTGGCCTAGAGTTCAAGATGAGAGGAACCATACCACCAGGCATTTTTCTCGAGAACGGCTGATCGAAATGTTTTGAATCAAAAAAATCGGTTACGGAATGGACAAAAAATTTTTCATTTTTGATATTTTCAAAAGCCCTCATCAGCTCCTCGTTCATATTAGGAGAAGCTCACACACTTTTATCAAGTTTTTTGCAAAAAAGCATCTTCTGAAAGTACGAAAAAAGTTCATATCCTCATAGCAGAGGCAATTGCCAACATTTTTGCTCCCATAGACATTTACCAAAACACCAAGTTTTTTTTTAGCTATAGGGACTTGGAAGATTTTTGAATCAGCCCTTTTGCTTATCCATTTGAGAATTTCTCAAAAATCTTGACAGATTCTGAAAAAATATATCGAAACCTTCTGATCGATGTGCAACATGTTACCTTGAGGAGAAAAAAAAAGGTGTATTTTTTCAAATCAAAATTTTTGGGGCTTCAAGGGCAGAATCGGATCGATTCCATGGTCTGAGACATGGACTGCCCAAAATTTTAATTTAAAGAAATACACCTAATTTTTTCACTTTAAGGTACCAAACTAGTTCACATCAATCAAAATGGTTCCAACCATTTGATCAGAAGCTGTTATGTATTTGAAGAATTCTCAACAGGGTGGCCACAAAAGCCAATTCAAATTTTTTCCAAAAATCCGCCATAGCTCAAAAAAATTTAGGTTTTTGGTAAATGTCCTTGAGAGCAAAAATGTAGGAAATTGCCTGAACTTTAAGGACACGAGCTTTTCTCATAACTTTAAAAGAGCTTTTTTGAAAAAAACTTGAGATATAGATGTGATTGAGCCTCCCCTTTCAAATATGCCCCAAAGGGCTAAGTATTGGAAGCTATCGATAATATGATAAATGAAAAATTTAGGGTTGATTCCCAATGCGACTTCCATGTTTCAAAACATTTCAATCAGCCATTCTCAAGAAAAATGCCTGGTACAGGTGCTCTGGATCACCATGTATACAGGGTGTCAATTAAGAAAGGAGCCAGACCGAATATCTCGAGAACGGCTCCGAAAAAAGCTGAAACACGTGTTAAATTATTTTGAGCAGGACATCTTTTTAGGGGGACGCCGATTTGGGGTCTCTCTCTGGGGGGGGGCCCCCAAAGGGGGGTACCACCTCCCTAAATCCAATACTTCAATGGGGCCCCCAATTTTTTTTATTTAATAATCAAAAATAGGGAAAAATTTTAAGACTTTTGGTACAAGTTAAACGTCGACATCTTTTTCGTTTTCGATTATATCGAAGGTCCAAGTTCGATTTGGGCCCATTTTCAAGAGGCATTACTTACTCCTCTTGGAAGAGTCGGAATTCACAAATCAAGGACACAAAAATACTCTGAAAAGCAAGCCCCTTTTTAGAAAAAAATTCAATTATAACAAACATTTATTCAAATTTTGGTTTTGAAGCTCAAAAAACTTTTAGACATTTTTGGGCCCCAAGGAGGGCCATCTGAAAAATTTCCCAATCACGACCCCTATTGAGTGATACATCAATCGAAAAGACGTAACAAACTGAGCATTTCGGCGCAAACCGGGGGTGGATATCGTTTTTACATTTGAGATATCGAATGTCAATTTACAGATTGCGATATCTCGATTGTGAAAAACGATATCGAACTCCGGTTTGCACCGAAATGCTCAGTTTGTTACGCCTTTTCTATTTATGTATCAATCAATAGGGGGTTTTACCTCGGAATTTTTCAGATGGCCCTCCTTGGGGGCCAAAAACGTCTAAAAGTTTTGGGAGCTTCAAAACCCAAAAATTTTACTAAATGTTTGTCATAATTAAATTTTTTCTGAAAAGGGCTTACTTATTAGAGTATTTTGTGTCCTTGATTTTTAAATTCCGACTCTTCAAAGAGGAGTAATGATTTTTTAAAATTAGTCCAAATCGAACTTTGACCTTCGAAGTATCAAAAACAAAAACGATATTGAACTTCGATTCGCCCAAAAGTCTGATAATTTCACCCTCTTTTCGATTAAAAAATAAAATATGGGGGTCCCCGTTTGAAGTATTGAATTTAGGGACGTGGTATCCGCCCTGCGGGCCCCCTGGAGATGGCCCCGAAATCGGAAACCCCCTATAAAGATGTCCCCCTCAAGCATTTGAACACGTGTTTCAGTGTTTTTCAAAATCCGGAGCCGTTCTCGAGATATTTGGCCTAGCTCCTTTTTTAATTGACACCCTATATGCTATGAAACTTAATGAAAAGCGGTATTACCAGAATAACAACGCAGTCAAAAGCTTACACTGATTGACTGCATGTTATTTTTTATCGCTAGACTGCGATACAAAATCTGCTGGCTGCTTGTTTGTTTTTTTTTTTTTTTTTTTTTGAGCAAAGTTTTTATAACCTGACCTTTTAAAGGCTCTGTGTGAGATTCTCCAGCATGTCTCTTGAATAGTATTAGAGTGTGGCATACCCACTAAAACCTCCGCCGCTCGAGTTCACTATGTACATGAATCATCGAACCGAGCTTAAAAATGGCAATTGTTGAAATTTAAAAAACCTGCTAGGTGTGCAGACACGCAAGAATGTTGGCATGAATTAATTGCCATTGAGTCCATCTTTCTTAAAATGGTTTGGTTCAATTTAGTTATTCGTCGCAATTATTCCCCCTTACAATAGAACAGCAAGTAGGCATCCTTGGTCCCCTCGGGTCATCGACACTCAGAAATGTTTTGGTCATTTGCTCAAAAATTTTTTTCATACTCCAAGCGCACAACAACCGTGTAGTGACCCGAATCTGTCACTGTTCCATATGATGGAACATCCCTGAATGCAACCTGAAGAGACTACCATTAACAGTAAGATCAGATGAACGGAGATCATCTAGTTGAAAATTTGTTATTTTGACACTTTGTCCATTTTCCCACTTATTCAATAATAATTGGATAGTGAGCATTTTCCTGTATTACTGATAAAAGTGCATTTTTTCTTATTGCCGCATCAACAAAGTTCACACTTTAAACCCTCGGGATAGTTCCACGAAGAATAATTTTTTATCATGTTGGTGATACTCTGTTCATTTAAGCTTACAGGCAGTTGCAAAATTCTGCTGAGATTAGAATTTCTATTTACATGTCCGCAATGATCACACTTAATCTCATGAAATTCATAAAACTCAATTTCCTCCTGTAGTTGGGAATTTTTGCGGATCAAGGCATTCACAAACTCTGGTGCATCATGTTGCCTTTCTTTCTGCAAATCTAGACTTCCTGGTGTACACTGAATGCAGAGAGAGGATTTTTAGAACAAGAGAACTGATCAGCTACACTTTTATGGGCCGGGGTGCTTGCAGATGAGCTTAAATCTGTTCTCAAAGGTTCAAAGCTTAAAAGACATTGCTGACTTGCATTGGCACAGCATCATGATTGTAAAATTAGAGCAACAGTTTGACGCAGGATTAGTCCGCGGTTGAAGTATCTAATCAAACTCTGTCTGAAACATGAATAATCTTTGCTCTCAACCTCTCACTCTCTCTCTCCCTCCCTCCCTCTCTCTCCCCTCCCTCTCCCTTTCCCCCCTCCCTCCCTCCCTCCTGAAACGACCTCTAGTACATGTTTCGTGTATCATTTGATATGAAGTTACAGCATACAGAAACAATGTAAGAAAAAAAATTTATGGAGTGCAGAAAGCTGGAGAAGAGCTACGGTAGTAAGTAAATGTGTTTAAGATGGGTAAACAAGCAGTCAGTTGATGTGGTTCTCTACCAAATATACCATTAAATACACTATCTTCTCATCAAATAATCAGAAGGGTTGAGGTTGTTCAGCTTAGTATAGATTACAGTTTGATTTTGCCTACAGTTGGTCCCAAAGTGATGTCGCAGCGCATCAAAAAATAGGCAGAAGCACCAGCTTATCAATTGCTCAGAGAGCAGTTCAAGCTGTCAACTGCCATCTCATGTAAGACCACGCATACCAAGTTAATCGAATCACCCTCACAATCAACAGAAAAGCTTCCGCCCATTTTTTACTACTTACTACTAGTCTGGGATTGTTATAGAAGTTTAACCAAAGTGAACAAGCATAGAGACACATTCTGGTCTGGTAAAGAATAGCTGGGGAGGTTATTGCTAGGTTGAGGAATTTTACCTTCGTGAATGCTTTATTACACACTACTTCCTCTAGTAGAGATATGATCAGGCTGCATATCCTTCTGCTGAAATTTGCTAACTGTCGGCGCAAAGATTTCTGGGTCAGGGGTTTTTTTTTACAACCCTCGGATACGAGAAATACTTGACTAACAGCTCAGACTTAAGGTGACTACATGTATGACTGGATCTACATGCAGTATCATCCATTATGATGGCAGCTCAGATACAATGGGGAAAAGGGGACCCGAGACTGACGAACTGAGTAGAGGGGGGCCCAGCAGGCTTCATTTGCGACAGAAAGAATGAGCAACCCAGCCCAGAATCAAGGAACACACTGACCACAATAAATGCGAGATATTATTAAATATACAGAGTTCAGTGAGCAAATTCAATGGTTGCATGACACGACACCAATAACAAATAGTATGGTTAGGTACTTAATAGGTAGGCATGACGGTAGCCTCAGAGACAAAAGCTAGAAGCACCCGTAGGTTACCGAATTCCACAGCGAAGTTATCTGAAACTATTTTGTTAGTTAAGAACTCGGTCACGGCACTACATACTAGAAAGATGAATTGTTATTCACGTTAAACAGTCCAGGTGAAAGAGTTGCACCTCCGCAATGACTCCGACTAAAAAAAACACTGATTTCTGATTTACCGAGCAAAGTTGGAGGATAAAACACAGAATCCATCAGGCGAGCAAGGAGTGAAGAATGAAGTGAATGGTGGCCAAAGATTTATACTATACAGATACGCAAATGTGGCATACTTAGGGCGGGGAAGTGGGCCCTGAACGGGGTACATAATGCGCCTGGGAGGGTATGCTTCTTGTTAGCTTCACGATACAAACAAAAGACGATTTGAAGGTTAATCACAGTCCTTATGCGTACTATTAAACGAACGGTTGTGATTTCGCTTTTATCAACTTCTACAAATTTTTTTAGTGTCCTACTTTTCATTTTTTCTCAATTTTGCTTTTTTAATGCCTTACTGAAACTTAATTTTGATATTTGATCATCCAGTGATCTTTTGTTCAAACCTAAAACCTCCTCGCGAGGAGTTATCCTGAGTTATCCTCACCCTCCAAGTCGCTGGAACTAAAATTTTATCCATGCCTTAAATGTTTAAGTTCTCGACTCCTTGAATAATGAATACTTTCGGAAATCGTTGCTGTTTAAGGTTTAACACTTACTTTCATCATGTTTTCTTGCCATTTGTCAGTGGATATTTGCAGAGTGATAATCAATCCTTCCTTAGCGGAAACTGCGTCTCCCACATGCATTACTACACGAATGTTTCATTCCTTAACTTAGGTTGCAATTTAGAGACCTGACCTAACTTGAACTTACTGAGTCCTCCTGATTCAATTTGCAATTCAGAAACTTATCTTGAATAAAGGTCTTGAGATTTCTTGAGAAAGTTTGAAAAGTTGTTCAAGTAAGATTCATACGCTAACTTTCTGTTCAGAGCCGCTTCGGTCACGTAAAGTTGTGCACTCAAGGCAATTCTGAAGGAGATAAATTGAAGGTGACTCATTAGAAACCTTCAACTAAACTTAGGATTCCTCAAGAACTGCCGGTTGATTGCAAGCTTTTTGAATTCCTATTTTTCTCACTCTACCTCGACTCAACTCGCTTTTGTTTTGAGTATTTCTCAGGGGATGTCAAGTGAAGTATATCTCAAGTAAAGTTTCTGAATGCAGCCTAAGTATTCTTTTGTTTTTTCTCCTTTTCTTGAGTTGCACTGAACACCTTAAGTAATGTTGAAGGTTAAAGGGGCTTGTTTGTCTTAGACTGCAGTTATCATAGTCGTGTCCCCTCCTTGCTTGGAAAGTGAGGGCAGCGGATTTCTTAGCAGGTCAATAATTTCAAGAATAATCCTGTCTACGGCGCAGCAATCAAGATTGTTAATTGCTTTCGTTCATGAGACAATTCCGTTTAAGTAATTCTACGTTACACCATCAAGACTCTTTACTAAATTTCCTCGAAGGCACTTGATTATTTCTCAATTTGCTCATCATCTTCGGGTTAGCAGTGGATTCATTACGTTATTTGTTCTATATCTTTGATTCTGATTCCATTTAAATGCCATCCTTACTGCCAAGATGTCATCTAAACTGATCAGATTAAAGTTAAATTCATCGCAGGATTTTCTCCCTTAACTTCATCAGGTAATTATTTCACTGCATCTTTAAAATTGTTAAATCCACTGACATCTCTTTACTGCTGGTTGTTTTAATATACCGTCATTGTTAGAACTGATCAATACTTGCCTTGCGGATGGTGTCTTCCCTGACTTCATAAAAATAGCTAAAATAACACCTCAATTTAAAATGGGCGAGAAGCAATTACACTCTTTAACTATAGACCCATTTCTGTGCTCTACACTTTTTCAAAAATTTTTGAAAAAGTTATGCATGAGCAGCTGAGCAACTATTTTGAAAACAATAATATTTTAAGCTCTCGGCATGTTCGTTTTAGGAAAAAAAAAAATCCACCATTCAAGCAGTGCAATAGATAATGTAAATGAAGTTGTAGAAAAACGCTGCATTGCTCTTAGCATGCATGTTGACCTAACCAAGGCCTTTGATTTAATAAATCATCGACTTCTTCTAAAAAAACTGAGAGTCTATAGATTAAATAACGCTGCTATGAAGCTTTTTGAGTCCTACCTTGTTGGTAGAAAGCAATCGGTAAAAATAAATTTGATGTCTGGTCTGACATTCTCTGATGCTCTTGACCTAATTCAGGGCTCTATTTTAGGTCCTCTTCTGTTTATTAACTTCAAAAACGATTTACCCGATTTTGTAAATTTTCCAACCTATTCATTTGACGATGATACCTCAACCATTCTATGTGAAAAAGAAGCTACTTCCCAGTTAGAGGAGGTATTTCACAAGGTAAAATACGGTTTCAATGTATGTATGTTGTATAATTCAGACAGCTCTATTCGTATAAAATTCTAAATAAATAAATAAGTAAATATCCACTGTGGGTGCAGCTCTCAAAACAGCTCATGCAGTTGACTTAAAGTGAGTCCTAGAATGAGATGAATATGACGCTAGGTGACTGACTAGACGGAAGGAAGTAGACAGCGGGTTAAAGTATTAAAAGATCCTCACAATTAGTCGTTAGGAAATAAGTCATTTAGGAGCCCTCGCCCTATATCTGGAAAACCTACCAAGCAAACGGTACCCATACCAATTCATGAGCTTCCACCAAGAAGTGTCATCAGTACCTTTGGACTCTCTGGGACCAAAACATCATACGTCCTGACGGTCCTACCCGAAAATGATCGGAGAGCACTTGGAGGGTATAAACCACACGCAATAATACTTAAGTACGCACCATCCAACGTCTTTCGGAGGAACGTCAAGCTGTAACTTAATTTGGTCCCTGATGAGTAAAGTTTTAAAAAACTGTACAATGGGAAACTTCGACAGAGACCAACAATTATTTATCGTTGAGTTTCGAGTAAAAGAGGGAAATGAAAACACATATTTCGAGGAACAGGGAATTTCTATTATTTAATTTGTGAAAGACAAAACGGAATGAAGGATGATTGTTGTAAAAGTTCAAAGTTTTGGAATTGCTGCGAGATAAATGAAATAGCCAATGTTCTCCGACACAAACAATCACTGTTTATCAAGGTAGATTTTAACTGTTTATAACCTAACCTCCAAATCTACAACTGCTGATATTTGTTTGTATCGTGAAGCTAACAGGTTGCCTACCCTGCCCCTGATTTTTGAGCCCATTTTACATTCACATTTGCGTATCTGTATAGTATAATATCTTTGATGGTGGCCGCAAACACTTTCATTTTAAAGAAAGCCAATAATTCGAATACAGTCGTAACCGAATCGATCAACACGACGAGCAAAACAAAATCACCCGAATGAAAACAAATAAACAAAAACATGTCATCATCGAACGCTACCGGTTTGTTTGACAGTCGGTCGACTGGAGGTTGGCGCCGTCTGGTGGGCGACGGTTACAACAACTGATAATTAAAACGATTCTCTTGTCTCTTATTCTATGACTGACATGTATTCAATTGAAGATTTCTCCCTTAATATTGCTCGGATCGTTAAAATGTTGACAAAAGCACGCACACGGAAGCAATACGGACATTTCTGTACCAAGTTTTCTTCGATCCGTGCCACCGTTTACCCTGTAGGACTTTCCGATTAATTGCTCTGAAATGCTTCTGAAACGGAACAACCGTCAAGTATTTTGACGATTTCTCCGAGCACTGAAGTCGGATTGGTCTCAAAATTGAAAGCAACTTACACTAGAACATTACAAATCTAACGGTACCAAGTTTTAATGATTTGGAGCAATGGTTCTCTCGCAATCGTCCGTGTAAAATTCATGATGACCAAACGTGCAGTTTTAGAGGCTTAAATTAGCTGTTTTTTCTTAATATCTTTCTTATAAATTGTCCGATTGATTTGAAATTTTAGAATCATCATCTCGAGCGCGTGGCAAATCGATCGATATGGGGTGATATGGGGTTTTGATTAGCGGCTTAACTGGAATCGATGATTAACGATCCCAAAACGCCGAAATCGCGAAATTTGCTCTGTTGCGTGTATATAAGTGTCGGTGCCCCGACCGCGTCTCTTGGCATCTGTGTTCTGTTCTTGTTCTTACTTTTTTTTCTTTCTTTTTTTTTTTACTTGGCCGGGGGCTACCGCCCCTTATGATTGCTAATCGCCAGGAATTCCGTGCGAATAAGAAAAATCACTTAGAATTCTTCTTGGATTCCGCAAAACAACATTATCAGACATTTGGAATGAGGCGGCAAAAAATTAAGTAAAATGGAATAAAAACTGTCAAACTGGCAACACTGTCACTATGCTCAGCTTTGCTCTCCACACTGTGAATGGAGTCAAAATGAATGGGGGGGGGGGATTCAGGGGTTGTTGATAGGAGAGTTGGAGAGTCTCGGAAAATGACGCCATTACTATTTGCCTACATTTGATCGTTCTTGATGAATATTGCGCCGGCTTTAATTTACCCTTGATGTGTGTGCTCCAATTCGTTAGTAAGTGCATATCTACAGCATTTGCATCGTAAAATTCGCGAGCCAAGTAGGTGTTTTGCAGCCTCCTCGTATGGATTTTCCGTTTGTGTGCAGAAGCCAGCTTTTTTTCTCCTACAAATCTTGCTGCTTCTTTATTTTTACAGATAGTATAGCGGGATGATGAGATTTCAGACTATTTGCAAAAGACGTAAACTTTTTGAATTTTCAGAACTTAGAGCTGCGTACGCGTTGAGCAAGCGTACGTAATTATCAGAACAGAAATAGAACTTCCAGCAAAATTTGAATTATTTCCATCGGATAACTCGAAATTTTTCCTCACAACCTTATGTGAAGAGCCTTTATTCGTAGCATTGGGCACATCACATACCCTTGCCCCGGGCGGCAAAATCAGGGTTAATAAGCCCCACAAAAATAAAAAAATAAAAAAAAATAAAAAAAAATGGTTTTAAATTAAAATTAGCACCGAAGGCGGCTAAATCAATGCGTACCAAGCCCCAAAAGGTAATCAAATTCTTAATTTTGAACGGCGACAATTCGCGGGCAAACTCCCCCCCCTCTCCGGAAACCTCGGTACGCCGCGCCACTGTGATAGCCTACCTCCAGGAGTCATCTGGCGTTTTTTTTTTTTTTTTTTTTTTTTTTTGATGACAGTCTATTTACATTGAATTTATTGCTTCGATTATGTGTTCATTTAAGAGAAGGTTAAAGCCCGGGGTGATGTCAGCGGCTCAGAGCGATTAAAAATTCTCCGTTACACGACGTTTCGTTTACTTGCCGGTCTGGGGCGGAAGCGCGGTTGCTATGGTTACTTCTTAACCCTGCGGTGTCCATGACCACGGCCGAAAAGCACGTGAATGATTAGTATTGTTTTATTGATTACAATTTATTATGAAAATCGCCCCTTGCTTTGAGAGGTAAGGGTGCGGTTTTTGGAAGTTTTTGTGTTGATTTTCAATCGACTGCGTCATCACCAAAATAAATGTTGAGGAAAAATGAAAATAAAGATTCTGTGAGAGTGAGGGTGGTCTTTTTTAAGGGCCTTTGTTTGATGCGTCACAAGTCTTTTTAATCTACATACATTTTTTGTCCGACCCCCCCCCCCCCTCTTCATTCGCAACTTTGTAGGTTTCAGGGCGCTCCTTGTAAAAATTGGCGAATTCCTAGGAATGGCTTATGACATCATTCGAAAGATCTTCTAAAGAGAAAAATAGTGCTGCCTCGTAAAACCTGAGTCTGAAAACTAAAACCGTGCTGTCACCAAATCCACCCGTCTCAAATTGGCGAACATCAAAGGCTAAACAAAACAAAACAAAAACAAAAAAACAAAAAAAAAAAAAGATTTAGACGATTCTTGCAGTAGTGGCTCGTGAATATAACCTCAGCATTGGTGAAGCAACAAAAACAAGGACCCTCATTAGACCACAGAATAATACAATCAGAACGGAAACTCCCATAAGAGCCAATGGAAGCAAGTTTGAAATTTAACGGCACCAATAGGCAACGCTGTGGTCCTATTTCCCAACATGGCGGACGTGTGTGATTTGTGTTGAAACTCATTTATTTCTGTATATTTTGGAAGGAAATCTTAAGTTTCCAGCCTCACTTTTATTCTAGTGGCATTTCGGAATGAAAATTTCGCGGATCATATCCTATATTTCTTTTTTCGCAAGCGAATCCAGACGTAAACATCCTATATCCCAACATGGCGGACGCGAAATGAATTTGCTTCAAAATTCGACAGAGTTTCCGTTCTGATTGTATTATTCTGTGATTAGACATCGAGAGTCTGGTTGGGGGGAGGGGGGGGGAGGACTGGCCCACCGACAAATTGGGAAATTTCCCGGTGGGCTGCGGCCTATTTTGGATCGGCCAAGCCCGGGGGAAAAAATGGGCGATCAAAGTCCGATGGACATTTAAAGAAAATTTTGAAAAAGGCTTGAATTGATTTGAAATGCCTTCTTCTGCCCTTGTTTGAATTGGTCTGAAATGCCTTCTTCTGCCATTGAAAGCGTGATCGGCTAAAAAAAAAAAAAAAAAAAAGCAATTACGGATTTTAAGTCCAAATCACAATTTTCTTTTGCCAGGAGCCGTAAGAGGAATAGGTATAAGGGAAAGAAAAAATGAGAAATAGAGAGAAAAATGGACGATATCATATATGTAGAACAGCAGACCACTTTATTGCCGAGACCCGGGACTGTGTGGTCCAATCTGAAAGGGGGGTTTGTTGGAGAGGGGTCGGGGTCATACGTTGACCACTTATAGTCGACGCTCAGGTAGTTTACATAGGTATCCGATTCAAATACTCTTTTTCCTTTTCACACCTTACTTTTATATGGCTGCGCCTTCATTTTTCAAAGACTAAAACGATAGATATCGGCGAGTACGAACAGTTATCACATCGCATCGCCTTACATTTTTTTATGTGGGAAAAAGAAAAAAAAATTAGAAAAATAACGTTAAAAGGTTAAAATGGTTATTTTTCCAGCTTTCTTTGTTTCAATAGTCCAAAAAGTGTGAATGAAACATAGAATTTCCAAAAAAGTTTAGGTGAATAGCGTTCCAAACGAAATCTTGTGCATCCTCTCATTTTCGTCGCCCCACCAGCCTCACCTCCACGAGCCGCCGCGCCAGTGCTTTTATGTGGGTGCGCCTTCATTTTTCAAGGTAGACTAAAACGGTACAGGCGAGTACGAATAGTTAACTACGAGTACTTTCCAGTTTCCAGCCCACAAAACTATCCGATTCAATCACGCTTCCCAAATACTTCCGCTGAAAACTGATGCGTCCACACTCTCATGCGATCAGAGTCCAAATGGGGCTGTTGCACACTTTTGCAGTTTGCTATAGGTAAGCGAATTAACAGTCGAGACTGGTGTAGGTTAAAACCTCCAAAAATAACGATGGCAGCACTGGATACTAACTTCCGAAAGCCATTCTCAAACTCAATAAGTAAACGCTTTTACTTGCGCGGGCGTAATGGTGGCTGAGAGCAGTAATAATGGGAGATTCCCATCTAATAAGACTGTAACTCCATCAAAAAGTGACCAATAAGAGACGACTTTCATTTGACAACGGTGTCACTGGATGTCACGTCACGCGGTACCATTCATCGGATGTGGATCATTACTCTGATGACTGATTACTCTGTGAACCATCCTCAGGGTCGGATTTATGTTTTTTCCGCCTGTATAGGCAATGCCATTTTTGCCACCTCCCATAATGAAATAAAATATACTTTGAGGGCCCCCTTCCCCCCTCCCCCGAGAGGGAAGGCTTGGATCTCACTCGGAAAACGTTGAAATTTAAATTTATGTATATTGTACACGTTTTTTTTTTTTTTTTAGATAACCATTAACCATTTACAAAACAAGCCATCTGGCATTGCTGCATCTTGTTCATTCAAATCTATTAAAATATTAAAAAATATCGAACGATCAAGTGTGCAATAAGGACTTTGAATTCGTTATTTTTCATGATTGTAAATGGCTGAGATGCAACCTAACACTGCATGCATCGCTTTGCCATTGCTATTGCTACTAGCCATCCCACGATCAAAAAGGAAGAGAATGGCTGAACACAGAGAAGAAAGGTCACACGTAAATTAAACATTTTCACTCGCGAGCAATTGAAATAGAAAACAGCAACTTATTCAACTTCTTCCTTCACCTTGGTATTTATGTCTTGTTTTTGTTTTGTTTTGTTTTTTTTTTAGAGGGCCGAATTTGCCGCTCCCCAAAATTTGCCGCCATAGGCACGAGCCTCTTTTGCCTTACGGGAAATACGGCCCTGACCATCCTTGCCACCGGATCACAGTGTGAGAATGGTGCGACAAAAGTCATATCGTCAAAACGAATGTTTAATGGGCTAAATTTGTTCCTGATAGTATGCTGATCACAGAAATATGCCTGTAGTAACTATTATCATGGTATTACGTAAGTATAGTGAGGTTGAATGCGACCGTTTTTCAGATGTTTGTTTTGATTGTTGAAACCATGTACCGGTGACGTTTCTTTCATCGCATTTTAGAACCATTAGGAGCCAGTTTTTCTATCAAACAAAGGATGGACTCGAAAGAAGAAGGAACGTAGATCATTTTACATGTATAGAAAACTTTATTTGAGCAATATTTTGTATGTTTTTTTTAGCTTAAAGTAACGTATAACGAACAGTCGAAATTCGTCAATTTCATGATTTTCATTGGACCAAAAAAAGGTGAAGACCAGAAAACGCCAAAACGAGCTTAACACCATGAGAAAGCCCATTTTCTGGAGAACAAAACCCTTTAATTGGATCCTGCGACTTTTTGCGACTTTTTGAAATATTTAAGTTTGAAAAGACGTAGTTTTGCTGTTATTAGTGACTTCGCCACGCTTACTCGAGTGCCTCTCACTCGCTCGTTTCCGCTCTCGCACTCTGATACTTATTACTGCTTATTACTTGAATCTGCTAGCGGGTATCTGATAGAGTCCACTGCTCTAGTGGTCAACGTACTGGGCGCTCGTGACGAACAGTGCGGGCTCAAATCCCACATGAAGCAGAGTTTTGGAACTTTTTTATAAATAGTTTTTAATTCTTCATTTTTTGAAGCGCATCACGTTACATCCAAACACGCCGCACTTCGTTCTTTTGAGCCCATAAGACCATTAATGGAAACTAAGCCATCTCAACTATCACGTTCGACCTTTCCAATGGGATATAATGAACTGTATACAGCGTTGTCAGATTGAACTGTAGGGAACTAATTTTTGACGATTAAAATAAAATAAGTGACTAATAAAATATGAAAATAAAATAAATTAATAATTAATAAACGAAGTAAAATAAAAAAAGTAAGCGATCATTTATGAATCATAAACGTCGATTAATCTAATTATAACTATTAATCACTAATAAGACTACCACTTGCCAGTATTCAACCGTATAAAGTATTTATTTAATCTCTGTGTAAGTAGCAGCTAGCAAATATTTTACGATGAAGTATGATCAAAATAACAGCACTGTAAAAAAGTATTGATTAACTTATTTCACGTTCGTAATCTGCGACCTAAAAAAGCCCTTGGCCGTAGATTTATGAAACAATATAAGGTCATTTTGTATTCAGTTGCATAGAAGAAACGTGTAGATATAATGATGCACAATTTGGCAACAATGTAAAAATCATCGAAAAACTGACTTCATATTCGTAACCAGACACCTGAAAAACCCCCTTACGCACGTTTCTTTAATAAACAATAAGGTAATTTTATATTCAGTTAAATAGAATAAACGTGCTTAATAGGGTGCAATTTGGCAACACTGTAAAAATATCGAAAATCTAACTTCATATTCGTAATGAGCGACCTGAAAACCCCCCTCACGTTTCTTTAATAAACAATAAAGTAACTTTATATTCCGTTAAATAGAAAAAAACGAGATTAATAATGTGCAATTTGGCAACACAGTAAAAATATCGAAAAACTGACTTCATATTCGTGATCAGCGACCCAAAAAACCCCAAACCCCTGAAACCAGATGAAAATTCGGTTGGCAAAGACTTTTGTCGCAGTAGACCCCCCATTTCTCACACTGTGCGGATGCTTGTGCTGACACCCAGTGGCGTACGGAGGGGGGGCTAAGGGGGCTAAAGCCGCCCCCCAGACCTCCGATTTTTGGGGGTGGAGGGGAAGGGGGGAGCAATTTTCCGTCAAACGCTCATCAGTGCGAGCCCCTCCCTAGAAAATTCCTGTGTACGCCACTGCTGACACCGGTGTCAAATGAAAGTCTTCTCTTTTTGGTCACTTCTTGATGGAGTTACAGTGTTGTTAGATGGGAATCTCCCATATTATTACTGCCCTCAGCTATATACCATTACGCTCACGCAAATAAAAGTGTTTATTGAGTTTAGGAGTGGATTTCGGAAGTTTTTAGTGCTACCATCGTTACATATTGAGGTTTTTACACCAGAATTGGCTATTAAATAGCTTATAGCAAAAGTGTGCAACAGCCCCATTGTGTTGCGGATTGACGGTCCTTTTGATTACGGTCCAAATCGAATTTCGGAGTAGGGGAGCTTCGCCATTTGTATTTTTTTTCTTCTTCTTTCTTTTTTCCCCTGTAGGTACATTAAACCCAAGGTTATAGATTAAAGAGGTATGCTCATCTGACTTCGCGCCACAAAGTCAGTAGCGCGCAGTTCAAAATCCAGATCCAAGATGGCCGGAAAAAGCAGAAAACATTGTATACTCTTTCCAGAAAACATCGGACTATTTTCTGCTTTTGTGGAGACGGAGCCCAATGTTTTCTGGAAAGAGTATACAATGTTTTCTGCTTTTTCCGGCCATCTTGGATCTGGATTTTGAACTGCGCGCTACTGACTTTGTGGCGCGAAGTTAGATGAGCATACCTCTTTAATCTATAACCTTGCATTAAACCTCTACAGCGCCGGATTTAGGCACGGGCAACATGGGCCGTGGCCCAGGGCGGCAGATTTCTGGGGGCGGCAAATTTTTCACGGCAATTTTTTTTTTTTTTTTTTTTTTTTTTTTTTAAATGGGTGCTGTCGCAAGTGCAGCTTCGAAATTGGAACAGCTGACACGATGGTAGACGAGTAAAGAATATGCAAAGACTCAGAATTTTAAATTGCAGTGGCCACTTGAGGGCGCGGGGCGGGCGGCTCGGTGACGGTGCTAGCGGCCGGCGCATCATTTCGTAGCCTTGCGTTTCATCTGAATTCAGGCTTGTTGCTGGTTATTTTCTTGCCGAAAACAACTGAATTGTTATCACCACTAAAATCAAAGTCATTTCGGGTAAAAATATTGGGAAATCTCTCTAAATATCACGTAATTTTGCACCGTAAGAAGGTAAAAATCACGAAAATTTCCAGTAGGCTGATTCTCCCTGTCTATCTCGTACGAGAGGACACGAGATAGACGAGATAAACAACTCTATCTCATGCAAAGAGATAGGGCGAGACGACTCGGAGCAATACCATCTAAACATACCGTAGCTCGGGGTTTGAGGTTATGTGATTAGGTTGCCAACTTTTACACAGGCTCTTATGGGGGAAAGAGGAATTTTTGCGGTTTTTTCTAGTTTTTACTAATTTTTCGGCTGTAATAACCAGATTTACTTGGTCAGGGAACTTGCCTGGATGTTCCAGAGCGTTTCCGCGAAAAAACACTTTTTGCACAAAATTACGCGAAACACCAAAGGGTCCCCCCTTTCACATCGACCCAAAGTAAGCAAGGGTCCCGGAGTCCCCCCTTTGGTGTTACATATTTTGGTGTGTAATTTTGCGGAAAAAGTAGTTTTTCACAGAAACGCTCTAGAACATCCAAAGAAGTGCCCTAGTCAAGTATACGTGGTTTTATAGCCGAAAAATTAGTAAAAACTAGAAAAAACCGCAAAAATTCCTCTTTCCCCCATAAGAGCCTGTGTAAAAGTTGGCAACCTAATCACATAACCTCAAACCCCCGAGCTACGGTGTGTTTAGAGGGTATTGCTCGGCGTCATCTCGTCTCGTCTCGTAAAATGAGCAGAATCAACCCTCAGACCCCCTCTTAGCTGGGCAGGGTTGCAAAATTTCCCGATTGAGCAATCCGTGGATCGCGTGAAAATATAGGGAAATTTCTCTAAAAATCACGAAATTTTGCACCTTTAAGAGGTAAAAATTACAAAAATTTCCGGTGGTGGACCTCCAGACCCTCCCCAGCTGGGCAGAGTTGCAAAATTGCTCAATCGAGCAATATGTGGATCGCGTGAAAGTGAGGAAATTTGTCAATTTTTTTTTTTTTTTATGGCTACCTACAAGTTTTTTTTACAGAAAATGTCTCAAATTTTCAAAAAAAAATGGTAAATTTGCGTACCCACAGTGTTTAAATGTTAAAATAAGAAAGCAAAAAAAAAGTTATCACTTCCCAAATTTTTGTGAGGAAATTTTTCGAAAATCCTGTGAGGAAAAAGTCCCGAATCGCGTGAAACCCCCGGTGTTTTGGAAAATTTTGCACCCCTGTAGCTGGGGGCGACCCCGACCTTCTTTCGGGCGTGGGCTTGGATGGGGGCGGCAAATAGTCAAATGGCCCATGGGCGGCAAATGGGTAAATCCGGCGCTGAACCTCTATAATTGTAAGTAGAATTGGTCCAGATGAAGCCACGCAATATAAATGAGCACATAAGTATACTTACACTAAAGCATAGAAAAGTCAGATTAAGAAACATCCTGTGCGATGAGCAAGGTGGAAAGTTTCAAACTTTCAACCAAATTTATTTTTAGATCAATACTTCTCTAGTTTGTACCAGACGCATCGACGCTAGATAATTTTTCGGAGAAAATCGGAGGGATTTGAGATATATAGAAGCTGATGCCTGTCAGTACGGAGATATCTGATGAATATTTCATGCATATTCCAACAGCGTAAGTATGCTTTTCGGAGTCGATT
This sequence comes from Trialeurodes vaporariorum, assembly GCA_011764245.1. Taxonomy (NCBI): domain Eukaryota; kingdom Metazoa; phylum Arthropoda; class Insecta; order Hemiptera; family Aleyrodidae; genus Trialeurodes; species Trialeurodes vaporariorum. The sequence continues at coordinate 63,554,341 of VMOF01000024.1, read as the reverse complement.
CCGTAAGTATATATACCTACAGACTAATTCGGTCAAACAATAAATTATAGCTCAAGCAATATCACAAGATGCGGCTGTACCGTGTATGCATGCTGGTTTCACGGTATGAAATTTTCTCGTGCAGTAGCGCACCGAGAGTATCTTCATCTCTCTCTTTTCGCCATTAAAAAACGTATGTTAGACAAGGATAGACAACGGGATAAAACCCCCTCTTTCTGTCCATTTCCTACTTATACATTCAAATGGGAAATGAGAGAGATGTTAAAGATCCTGTTTGCGCCAGTGTTCTCGTGCTTGCATTTTCAAGCGGTAAATTCAACATTTCACTGCATTGTATTGTAAGGTAAACACCCCAGTAGCCGGCACCCCTAAAATTTGCACCAGTACCCGGCACCCATTTTTTACAATGTGAAAAGTACTAGTTTTATGGTAATACTGGTGTTTTGTGTGGTTTTTTTCTGAGACCTAAAGAGAGATAAATCGGAAAAATACACAAAACCCCAAAATTGCCCTCTAATCTAACATTTTTCACTTTGTGAAAAATAGGTGCCGGGTACTGGTGCAAATTTTAGGGGTGCCGGCTACTGGGGTGTTTACCTTACGGGAAAAAAACACGAATACGATAACAACAAATTGAATTAAAATCGATTGAAAACTTATACTCACCGATATACATCGATCCACGAACATTTAAAATATATGTAAACATGTCACCGCCCCCCCCCCCCCCCGAAAAAAATAAGATATGATAGGCAATGATATTATTCTATACAGATAAGGCAAATGTGCGGCATATTTAGAACAGGTGCGAAAATGAAATGAGCCTGGGTTGGGGTGCATAATGCGCCTGCAAGAACGGAAGCTAGGATACCACCCTCTCAGCTTTGTAACACATTGTAAAATATCTACATATTATTGTATACCGAAATTCAAATTGTGAGTGAAAAATTAAAAACATGTTTCATTTACGTGTGACCTTTCTTCTCTGGGTTCAGCTATGCTCTTCTTTTTGATCGCGGGATGGCTAGTAGCAATAGCAATGGAAATGCGATGCATGCAGTCAGGGTCGGATTTACATCTCTTGAGGCCCAACGCAACCTTGAATTTGAGGCCCCCCTAGCAGCAGGATGGGTTGTCTGGAAGATTTTTCCTCGAGAAAGAGGGGGAATATGAGGCCTCCACCTTGTCAGCGATTGAAAATCACCACCATAATGACAGGTCTGCTCGTAACTCTGTTTTAAATTCAAACTTACATTGGCGGTGACCTGAAAGAGCAGAGGGGGCGTTTTGAGAGTCCTTCCTGCGCCTTGTCAGCGATTAAAAGCCCACCAAAATGACAGGTCTGCTCGTAAGTCTATTTTCCCAAAAATTACACTCGCAGTGCCCCGGAAGAGCAGATGGGACGTTTTGAGAGCCTTGCGCCTTGTCAGCGAACAGAAACCCACCCAAATGACAGGTCTGATCGCAAGTCTATTTTCCCATTTAAAATTACACTCGCGGTGCCCCGGAAGAGCAGATGGGACGTTTTGAGAGCCCTGTGACTTGTCAGCGATTAAAAGCCCGACAAAATGACAGGTCTGCTCGTGCGTCTGTTTTCCCATTTAAGATTACATTGGCGGTGCCCCGGAAGAGCAGAGGGGACGGTTTGAGAGCCCTGCGCCTTGTCAGCTATTAAAAGCCCACCAAAATGACGGGTCTGCTCGTGAGTCTGTTTTCCCATTTAAAATGACATTGGCGGTGCCCCGGAAGAGCAGAGGGGACGGTTTGAGAGCCCTGCGCCTTGTCAGCTATTAAAAGCCCACCAAAATGACGGGTCTGCTCGTGAGTCTGTTTTCCCATTTAAAATGACATATTGGCGGTGCCCCGGAAGAGCAGAGGGGACGGTTTGAGAGCACTGCGCCTTGCCAGCGATTAAAAGCCCACCAAAATGACAGGTCTGCTCGTGAGTCTGTTTTCCCATTTAAAATTACATTGGCCGGTGCCCCGGAAGAGCAGACGGGACGTTTTGATGAGCCCTGCGCCTAGTCAACGATTAAAAGCCCACCAAAATGACAGGTCTGCTCGTAAGTCTGTTTTTCCATTTAAAATAACATTGGCGGTGCCCGGGAAGAGCAGAGGGGACGTTTTGATGAGCCCTGCGCCTAGTCAACGATTAAAAGCCCACTAAAACGACAGGTCTGCTCGTAAGTCTGTTATCCCATTTAAAATAACATTGGCGGTGCACCGGAAGAGCAGGCGGGACGTTTTGATGAGCCCTGCGCCTAGTCAACGATTAAAAGCCCACCAAAATGACAGGTCTGCTCGTAAGTCTGTTTTTCCATTTAAAATAACATTGGCGGTGCCCGGGAAGAGCAGAGGGGACGTTTTGATGAGCCCTGCGCCTAGTCAACGATTAAAAGCCCACCAAAATGACAGGTCTGCTCGTAAGTCTGTTTTCCCATTTAAAATAACATTGGCGGTGCCCCGGAAGAGCAGATAGGACGTTTTGCTGAGCCCTGCGCCTTGTCACCGGTTAAAAGCCCACCAAAATGACAGGTCTGCTCGTAAGTCTGTTTTCCCATTTAAAATAACATTGGCGGTGCCCCGGAAGAGCAGAGGGGACGTTTTGATGAGCCCTGCCCCTAGTCAACGATTAAAAGCCCACCAAAATGACAGGTCTGCTCGTAAGTCTGTTTTCCCATTTAAAATAACATTGGCGGTGCCCCGGAAGAGCAGAGGGGACGTTTTGATGAGCCCCGCGCCTAGTCAACGATTAAAAGCCCACCAAAATGACAGGTCTGCTCGTAAATCTGTTTTCCCATTTAAAATAACATTGGCGGTGCCCGGGAGGAGCAGAGGGGATGTTTTGGTGAGCCTGCGCATTGTCAACGATTAAAAGCCCACCAAAACGACAGGTCTGCTCGTAAGTCTGTTTTCCCATTTAAAATAACATTGGCGGTGCCCCGGAAGAGCAGAGGGGACGTTTTGATGAGCCCTGCGCCTCTTCACCGGTTAAAAGCCTACCAAAACGACAGGTCTGCTCGTAAGTCTGTTTTCCCATTTAAAATAACATTGGCGGTGCCCGGGAAGAGCAGAGGGGACGTTTTAATGAGCCCTGCGCCTAGTCAACGATTAAAAGCCCACCAAAATGACAGGTCTGCTCGTGAGTCTGTTTTCCCATTTAAAATAACATTGGCGGTGCCCCGGAAGAGCAGAGGGGACGGTTTCAGAGCCCGGCGCCTTATTGCCGGCATTTAAGAGCCCACCAAAATGTTAGGTCTGCTCGTGAGTCTGTTTTCCCATTTAAAATTACACTCGCGGTGCCCCGGAAGAGCAGATGGGACGTTTTGTGAGCCCTGCGCCTTGTCAGCTATTAGAAGCTCACCAAGATGACAGGTCTGCTCGTAAGTCTGTTTTCCCATTTAAAATGACATTGGCGGTGCCCCGGAAGAGCAGAGGAGACGGCTTGAGAGCCCTGCGCCTTGCCGGCATTTAAGAGCCCGACAAGATGACAGGTCTGCTCGTAAGTCTGTTTTCCCATTTAAAATGACATTGGCGGTGCCCCGGAAGAGCAGAGGAGACGGCTTGAGAGCCCTGCGCCTTGCCGGCATTTAAGAGCCCGACAAAATGACAGGTCTGTTCGTGAGCCTGTTTTCCCATTTAAGATTACATTGGCAGTGCCCCGGAAGAGCAGAGGCCCAGGAGGGGTCGGTTTGAGAGCACTGCGCCTTGCCAGCGATTAAAAGCCCACCAAAATGACAGTTCTGCTCGTAAGTCTGTTTTCCCATTGTTCTTTTATTGGCAGTGCCCCGGAAGAAGCAGAGTTTGCTACAGTTTTTTCAATCGTAAACATTCTACAGAGGCTCAAAGTTGCCAGTTGGGTCAATTTTCCTCGATTCTATACGGGTTGTTCCACCGTTTCGGTACCCCGTTGAGACAATCTACATACAGGCCCTGATTTAATCTTTTGCCGCCTCTCGGGGCAACCGGAGAAATTGCCACTCCCTTACAGGCCATTTGCATAAGTGGAGGGGGGATGGGTCTGGACTCTAAGGGGACACCCCCAGATGCAGGGGGTTCGGTGGTACTCCCCCGATTTTTTTTTTTTTTTTTTTTTTGTAATAATTTGACCCCCTAAGAGAGTATCTTGACGTATATTTACGTGCAGTTCGCGATGTTTTCAACAAAGAACGATACACATTTTCCTGGCCACATTTCTCTCCGCCATAAGGAAAGTGAAAGTAATGAAATGTGAGAAATGTGATATAACATAATAACCTTATTTTATGCCATAGCGCGGGCGAAAAGTAAGTCGGAATTTCAGCAGGCTCTAAAGTCGATGGGAAACATTATAAAGCATGCTGCATGTGCGCGCTAATTAAATCAGCTTAAAATATGCTCATTTACTCTCAAAGAAAGAAAAGAGAGGCTGCAATATTCAAGGAGTTGAAGGAAAGGTATGAGAGACGCGGATATTGAAGATAGCGACGGCGATGCAAAAAGGAGGGATAGATAAGCACTAATACGCTCACGCGCACAGGAAAGCAGAATATTTATTATATTTTGCAAAAGCCGTTTAGATTTTACGAGTTAGTAAACATGCATATAATTTAATTAGTACATATTGTTCCGTGTAATTAACGCCTAAAAGTTTGAACACAAAAAAAAAGTAAAAATTCAAATTTTGATTCTTCCCTCCCCTGAAAACCGAGCACTGATGATGAGCTAGATTTTCCGTCGAGCCTTCTTCCAATCCAAAGATTACTTATACATATTCCAATCCACAAGCGTCGTCAAGTCGCCGTTTCGCGCTGTCACGTACTTACGTCGCGTTGATGGCTGCCGCAAACTTCGCGACTTGATTTTTATTTGCCACTTCTCTAATCCTCTCTTTTTTTCCTCCCTTTTTTCCTTCCTCTTTTCCCGCTTTTTCTCTTTTTCCCCTTTTCCCTTCGCATCCAAAAATTTGCTGCCCACGTTGCCTATGCCTAAATCCGGCCATGCCTACATAGCTGTATATACTCAATTTTACGTAATCTTTGTTATGCTTAGAGTTTGTGCCTCAATAATTCATCGCATAAATTTTATTTTTTTGAGCTGGACCATTCAAAAACGGTACAAAGAAAACTATTTTATGAAACACACTGTAGAAAATCGGTACCCAACTTTAAGCCCCTGTAGAATGTTTCTCGTTCAAAAATCACAAATGAAACCAGCCCGAACCGGAATCTGCATATTATGAGCTTTCAAATGGTACCAAGTTTTGTGGAAAAATATTTTTTTTGGTATTTTTAATCAATTTTTAAAAAAAAAATCATTTTCCCATTTACTTCAATGTATAGTTATGGCTCGGTCGGCGAGAAGGCGGCAACGATTGTTGGTTGTTGAAGAAACGTTGTTGGTGGGTGGGACTGAATGATTACTGTTGACAGTCGTGCATCCCCGACTCCGACCACATTATTTTTGGATTTCGGTCGTGTAGTGGCAGTTTAGGTTTCACGTGAACCATGGCTGACGAATGGGGTAAGTAAAATTATTTAAGTCATTTTCTCTTGTAACTTATTTCACCAAAACCACTGAGCTGATAACCAGTCGATTCATGAATTTTCAAACTAAAACCTGTGCAATCCTTTCTTTCAGATTCTGAAGATTTCGCCCCGAAACTTCCTCCTTCCGCTGCGTCCAACAAATGGGAAGGAGAAGATGAGGATCTCTCCGTCAAAGTATGTATTTAAATATCGCAATTACTCATGGAATCTTTTTATTGTAAACGGAGCTCAGGAGCTACTATTCGAACTTCTGTTTAAGCTAAATATTTTGTCCTCTTCTCCTCTACCGACAGCTCTCTTTGCAGTCAGGCATATGCTCCGATTCTGGATTTGACTGCGATTATTATCTTTACCCTAATATGAGCGTTTATTCTTTCTTGCTCCTCTCCGCAGTTAATTCAGTCGACTCTTATGTACTGGCCTCTATTAGCCGGTTACTGTTCCATTTTCAACTGTCTGTCCTAAACTCCAGTTTTGAGGTTATCTAACCTCACTTGACTCAGCAGTGGACTTTAGCCCAATTGTTGTTTGGCACCTCCTTGTTGCTTCCGGATTAATTAGAAGCAAGGATTTAAAACTTGTGCCCAACATCTGCCTTTGTTTAAGTTGATTTTGGTGTGTGAGCGGAAACGAGAGTCAATATTCAATGGAGACCACACACTAGCCGTACCCGCGGTGGCGGACTTATTTTTCGGAACTAATCAGGAATTAACACAGGGAGCATGATCTATCTGTTGACTGATGCAATTTCGGTGCTTTGGTTTTGCTAGGCAAAAATCTCAACAACTTTTCTCATCAGTCGGCGTGTGGACCATAGTTGCGGTGTACTGTTGAGACCTCCAAAAAAAAAGTTGCCACTGCGCGCTAATATCGGCAAGATCATGGGATATTATCGTGACAGAAATAAAGGTTAAGTTTGGAAGATCTGATGGTAACGTACAAAGTGCTAGACATACGCGGACCTTGACCCCAAAAAGTGGGGGGCTAGAAAGTGATGACTTTTTCCTGATTTTTAGCTCCTCCGCCCAAAAAAAGTGGCTATAACATGGTCCGCCCATGGTGCTCGAGTATTTGGGACGAAACATAACAGGAGGCGGGCACTATCATTGGTTTTTCCATATTGATGTTAGCATGTGTGCACTCAGGCGATCATTGACTTGAAATTGCAACTCTGGCCTATCAGAAGGGAGTTCTTCGCAACTATTCATCTTTGTTGTTGTATCATGGGAGCCAAACATTATTTGAGCCAAGAGTCTCTTATTAGCGAAGCAATAAAACTCAGCTTCATCCTGTGAGAATTATTGAGTGAATGTTTTGATGATGCTGTAAGTAGAGTGTATTATCAGAATGTAGCGCTGTAGGCTAATTATTGTCATGGGGACGTATCGGAACGTTGTAACCAATCCGAGGTGTCACTCCACCGATCTCGGTTACCTTTGAAGAAATATCGAACTACTTGTGGAGGTAGGCAACCTGCTCATGTATCTCAATGAATCTTTGCATGTGGCCTACCTAAGCCAAAATCTAAAGAGTCATCTGACATTCTTTTTGATTTTGTCTTCAACCCATTGACTTTATTATCTAATTTCAAAAAAGGTTGCTTAGCAACGGTGCTTATGTGCTCATTCTACGCGAATAGCGCTCCTAGCAGCGAAACTGCGGAAGTTGATTGAAGCGAGTAACGCTATCTATTGGAAAAAGCCACAAGCTCTTGAGCATCGCCGCGAAGCGGTTGTTTTGTTGCTGAGTTACGGGCAGATCTGTATTCAAATTAAGGACGAGTCCAGCACGTCGCTTTAAGGCAATGGGTTAACTGTATGTAGTTCCAGTTTCTTAGATTTTTCTTTATCACTTAGAACATTAATCATGCTTACACAGACCAACTCAAGTTTTAATTCAATGCATTTTTAAGATCAGCCAATTGCTTCGTAATAAACGTAACAGTGTGACAGTTGAATGTCTGAAAAAAGGGGGGAAAAAAAAACAGCTGATTATGCTGAGGAAAAGAGCCATGCAAACTTTCATTCCTTAAATTTCAGTTTATCAATCACCCTTACTTATTAAGTGAATTACAGTGGACCAACAGGTGTGACGGAACGGTTGCAACATTGAAAAATGCCGGTCAAATGTTCGGGATAGGTGGTCTTCAGCAGGGTTAAGCTGCAGTGGCGGCTCGTGCAATATGGAAACAATGTCATGCCTCCATTTGATTGTATGCAAAACAATCGATTCGAAAGTAAAGCAGCGCTTCACCAGCAATCGATTATTAAACATAGATTCAAATGGAGCAAAGACATCGTTGCCAGATGTCACGAGCCGCCACTGTTAAGCTGTACTCAAGTTGTGTCTCAACTAATTAAAATTCTGGCCTTGCAACTGTTTTGTTTTTTCTTGAGCCGTCCATCTTCAGCATTTTTTGGGCCAGCGTCTTTCCTGTGAAGGCATGTTTTTAATTGAAATTTCTGATGAAGAATTGTTGATGAACTAATTGTTACGAAAAAAAAAAAAGCAATGCCAACCTGAGCGTAAAGTAACCTTGCTCAAACATCACCCTTTAAATCATTGAAAAACCGCACTTCAAAATTTTCAAAAAAAATGTCAAGGAATAATTTGCGGTGAGCCTTTTTGTGTTGCATGTTATTGGAAAGCTAGTGTAAAGAGCTTTCAAATGAGACACTTTGGGCTCTCTATGTTGAATAGGACCGGACTTATGACACTTCTAAGGCGAGGAACTCTGCTAAATTTTGTGAAATTTTGGCAACTTCAAAATTCAACAAAAAATTGGTGAGTTGCCAAAAAAATTTGAAAAAATTGGATTTTGCAATCTTTCAACTAGGACTAAAAGTGTGCCAAATTTCAGAAAAATTGGAGTTGGTCAATTTTTGACCCTGGTTTGATTTGGCATGGAATGACCCGCGTGAAAAATCAATTTTTTTAAAATTTGTGACGTTTTGCATGAAAATTAGGTGTGTCCTGACCATACTCTTTCCTTGTGTTACAGGACAGCTGGGATGCTGATGAGGAAGAGAAGCAATCTGAATCATCAACGAAAACAGCACAAGTCAAAAAGAAAAACAAACTAGCGGAGAGACTTGATGAAAAGGTACTGACCCATCACTTTCTTCTGCATCCCTCTCAAAGAAAATGAAAGTACTTGGTGAGTTGAGAACGAAGATGTCTTTGGTTCCCATTGTTTCGGAAGTACGTCACAGTGATTTGATTTCACACAATTTTTCACAACTTTATATGCGTGTAACGTGTCTCCAAAACCGTGACACTTAAGAAAAAACCAAAGGCACCATTGTTCTCAGCTCATCAAGTACTCTCTGTCTTTTAAAGGAAAACACAAAATTTCAGACTCTTTCAATTGCCCATTGGCCTCACAAACGTGATAAATGTGTTGAAACCAAATTCCAAGATGGCGGTCTAATGAGCAGTTTACTATTTGGGAGTCCCATCTAATTGCAACGTTCTATGCTGAATACGGTGCTTCATCTTAGAGATAGCTGCTATTAGATGGGACTCTCTCATGTGACCTGCTCATTTGACCGCCATCTTGGATTTCTCTTGAAACGCCTATTGTGTGTTCATGCGTGAATTTTGAGACTTTTTGATGTTTTCAATATGATTTTCACACACTTTCCCTTCGAAAAAGTGACCTTCCATAATGCTGCAGCACTAGTTTGTGACAAATCCATTTCACAAAACAGTAGGTCCATAATGCTTTCCTTGATTGAGCTCTGATCCAATTTAATTCCATTCCAATGTTTTATAATTATTGCTGATGAACATCAGCAATAATTTCATTACAGAAAAACATTGAAGAAGACAAAATCTTTTTTTTTTTTAATCTGAGCAAGTGTTGCGTGCCAATTTTCACTAAAATCGTTAAAATCTATGGGGGTCAACTTTTTTTTTCTTTTTGAAAGTATCAAAACTTCATCAATTTTTGACCAAATGTGCTCATTTTTAGCTCAATCGATAAGAAATGAGTTTATCTTTCTAACGGGACCAAGATCAGATTGCTCGCTAGTCTACTTTGTTAGTCGTAGTATCAGTCTTGCTGCTTTTTGAATAGCCTACGCATTTTGCTCAAACTCTAATAACCAGTTAGTAATAAATGTTTTTAAAATTCTCTATTTACAGCGTAGATTAGAAGAAGCAGTCAAATCGCTATCTGAAATGACACCTGAAGAAGCTCAAGCAGAAAAATTAAGAAGGCAGAAACTGCAAGAAGAATCGGATTTAGAAGTCGCAAAGGATATGTTAGGTAACATCTAACTTTCAGTCTGATGTCAAATTTCTCTGAATTCGGACTAGCGTTTGTTCATTCCCAGGAATTGACTCACCTAGAATATTCCGAAATTCCCATCATAAATTTCCGCTTTTAAAAAATTGCTGTTTGTTTACTTGGATCAGTTTGATGGCCCGCAGCCATCATTGAGATTGTTTTTAATCACGTCTTTTGAAAGAAAGCAATTAAAAAAAAAATGATTTTTCTAAAAAAAAAAAAAAAACAAAAATTGATTAAATGAATCATCGCTGAAGAATTCAGGAACTGGTTCTTGACCCTAAAATCTTAACACGGATCGAAACGAATGGCAGCTGGGTTGTTTACGTTGAAGCACTTGACTGTTGCGCCGATCCCCTGCGCAGAGCGCGTGGCTGCACGGGGGCTGATATTTCATCCTCGAACTTTAAGCCGCTTTTTCTGGCCGCGAAAAAGTCACTTGTGAGCTGTTTTATGGGCTCCATTGTTTTTCTGGTGGAATAATCAACGGGAATATTACGGAATATCGCGTATCCCAGGATCAGTCAAGTGCCCTATTAAAAACAATCTAAAATTTAGTGACTCTCTATCATATCTGTTGTAATAACTTAACACATTTCTTTTGTTTGATTTAGGTATCAAAGATGTCCCTGTGGATCACCTTAAACCAGTCACCAGAGAAGATTTTGTAGTATTTGAAGAAGCCATCAGGAATAAAATTTTATCGCATCGACATTCAGACCACTTTCCATTTTTTGCAGAAGAATTAATTAGAAACCTTTGTGTCAATCGTAAGTTAATCCTTTTTCTTTTCTTGATCTCTGCTCAAATTAGCATCAAGTTTCGCTTACATCGTCTAAGTAAATTTAAAGCAGACCGTTTTTTCTATGCTATCCTGCAATAATGATTTTTACTTCACACTTTTTAGAAGAACCTTAAGATTAAGTAAACAACTGAGGCAGGCTACCTTTTTAACCCTTTGTGGAGCAACGTCTTTTGTCACTAACCAACTTTATTTTTTATTTCCTGAGCTTTAGAGTCAGTGGCTAGGGTTACTATCCATCTAAATTGGTTCATAGATTGGAAAGTATGATCTTAGAATGGTATGAACCAATGTGGGTGGCGTGCGGCACTAGCCACTGCCCTCGAAGCTCTCAGAAAATGATGTAAAAATGTGGCTAGTAGTACTAGCCGCTGCCTCTCAAAGGGTTTTGAAAAGCATATGAAAGGTGTCTTGAATTTTTGTGAAATTTATTCACACCCTCCTTTTAAACATTTGTCTCTGAGTGCAATTTCCCTATGACTGTATTTTTGAACGGAAATGTTGGTTAAGAACCTTAGAAATTAATGCTACCTTTTTGAGGGAATGAATTCTTTGTCCTCACAAAGGCTCTAAAAATCAGGCTAAATTTTGCCAGATTCCTTGACCAAAACCATCAAAATCAACAAGATGCCATAGATTACACAATGCACTGAGAAAAATTTCCGATCGATTCAATGAATTTTCCGATAGGATATTCCCGCGCTTTAATTCCCATAGAAATAATTGGAATTCTATAGAGACAATCGGAATTCGTGTAGATTCAAGCGCGCCGACTATTGCAAGGATAGATCTTATTTTTGAAATAAGGCGAAACACATCTATGGTTCTATTCTTATAGTTTTAACAGCCTCTTTTTTCTCAGTGTGCATTTGAAAGTTTAAATCGCCTGAATTCCCGCTAATTCCGCAACAACAATAACTCTTTGGTGATCTTAACCTCCAAGTGTATCGTTCAATCTGTAATGTCTTGTTGATTTCGGCAGTTTTAGCAATTTAACCAGGCATAATGGGGCAGTTGCAAGGGTCTGAAATGTTGTGTTTTTTATAAAGAAAATGAAAGTACTTGATGAGCTGGGAACAAAGATGCCTTTGGTTTCATATTAAGTCCCACTGTTCCTGAGATGAGATTTTAGCCCAAAGTACATTGTTTTAAATGGGAATCCCGCTTATTGATGATACTACGCACACAATTTTTTACAACTTTGCTCGCGTGTATCTCCAAAACCGGGACACTTATGAAAAAACTAAAGGCACCATTGTTCTCAGCTTATCAAGTTGTTACAACCTGACGGGTCGCAACTTAAGAAACTAACAGGTGGGAAGCAAACGAAACAAACAGAACAACGGATTAACGGAACAAAAGGCAATAATTTATTCAAAGAAATAAATAGAATCAAAACAAACCAAACGAACTGAATTGAGAAGTGAACAAACTAAGAAATGAAGATTAAAGTAAAAGAGATTAATACATTTTGATTTAACTAAGAAAATATGAAAATTATTAATTGCACAGGCTCGGGTGACTGGTCGAAGAAGCAGCTAAAAACTCACTGAAGATGGCGAATCTTCGGCCGGTCCACCGAGCCCACTGGTTCCCATCCCCATTTCCTCCCGTGGCGGCGCGGACCAGAATTGAGGCGGTTAACCGGAACAAAGTACTTTCATTTTCTTTATGGAAAACAGAAAATTTCAGACCCTTGCAACTGCCTCATCGGTCACTAAGCATTTTTGTGAACGTAGAATTCATAATGGTGAACAGGTTGCGCTATTTTTTTTTATGTAATAGCCAACTTTCCATTCAAAAATGCTACTATGAGAACATTATGTTGAATCAAAGTTCATTCAGAACCAGAAGTCCCCAAATAGCAATTGATACAACGTATAGCAGCATTTAAATTGTCTATTGAAATCCCTAGTAGTTTTGCCTAGAATTCCTTGCAGACATTCAGGCTTCTATGTACTTGAAAACAATAAATAAAAAAAAATAAATAAATAAATTAAGTGTTGCCAAATTTGGCAGGAAATTCAAAAATTTTACTTTAAGTTAAGTGGACAAATGGGTTTAACTCTACGCAAAAGGGTAGCCCTGCTGGAACTGTGCTAATTATTTGTTTCTTTTTACTTGAACCCGGTTATAAAGCACCATGCCTCTGTGTTACCTGTTGAATCCGTGGTTAATTTTTTCTCTCTTGAATGTTTTTACAGTGAACACAACCGAATTAAGGAAATTGAAAATTACCGTAGAAAGTTTACATACAGAAAAATCAAAGGTTGAAAAAGCAACTGAAAAGAATAAAAAATCAAAAGGAAAAGCAAAGGCCAGACTTAGGATTGAAGGCGAAAATGTCAGCAGGGTAAGATAAAGCTTCATTTATTTACAGTACTACCACTACTACTTACCTATTTATTCATGAGTCCCTGGAAGATTACCGTTACTCTCCTCTTTCCTATCCTTTGTTTTGAGAATACTTTGATTGTCTTTCCTACCCCTTCTTTTTTTATCCAGTCCAGTCGTTCACTGTGAAATATCAGCATAACGAACCACTGTGTTTGGACGGCTGGACTTTACTGCAACTACTCATTTATTTAATTATTTGTTTATTTCTTTATTTATTCTTTCCTACCCCCTTTTATTTTTTTTTTATCCAGTCCAGTTGGTCGCTGTGAAATATCAGCATAAGATAGAGGTCGTTTCACAAAAGTTGGCCGATGACAGAAGGGTTTGTTTACTGAGCAGAGACGCGAGTTTGGGTTTTTGCACTTGTGCAAGAACGCAAATTCATCTTTGCGCAGTGAACGGCACGATCTGTCGTCGGCCAACTTTCGTGAAACGAGCTCTACCACTGTGTTTGGGCGGCTGGACTGTACTTCTACTACAATTTTTCTTCAGGAGTGCAAGGAATGCCCAATCTAGCAAATTGGATAGGAGTCTCCTATGACACATCTGCATGGCTCGTTGATAATGGCTTGGCTATGCTGGTGTCATGGGAGATTCATCTCTTATTTGTCTCTCTCTATAGAAGCACACTGAGGAAAGTCCCAAATTCGATGAGAATCTCTTGCAGTTCCTACATAGCTTCACCATTATGCCTCAAACTTTAAAGTTATTTTTTTAGTCTCTAAATGAGTTTTGTCATTTTTAATTCGCTCATCGTAATTTTCGCTGATTCGATGCTAGAAAAAGGGCTCCTCAAACAATGGATGCGCTCTTTCCAAGAATGGGCCTGTTGCGAACTTTTGCTACATCAATATAACTCATTGTTTCTAACGGAAAATTCGGCGAAAAGAACGATGCGCACATTAAAAACTTTCAAAATCCACTCAGTACCTCAGAAAATACCTTCCATTTTAAACAACCCGCGCCACACTAGACACTATATCACCGACTTATAACTACATAGATGGAACCATCTTGTTTATGTAAACATGAACAGAACTTACAAACATTTAGATGCGTACATTTCTTATATTATTTTGTAATCTTTGATAAACGGAAAAGACCAGACAGCAAATGCAGCCCATAGTTCATGTATTTAGAAGGAAATTTCATCATTTTGTAGTTATGATGCTGTTTACTTATGCACGGTAGTTCCGTCTATGTAGTAGTATACCGGTGCAAATAGTGTCTAGTGTAGCGCGGGCTGTTTGAAATTGAAGTGATTTCCTGAGTTAATGAGTGGGTTTTGAATGTTTTAAATGTGCTCATCATTATTTTCGCCAAATTTTACATAAGAATCAAGGTTCTATATTGTTGTAGCTAAAGTATGCAACAGACCCATTGTGATTTATGAGTAAATGAAGGTTTCTAACTGAAGAGCATTCTGGTCGTTTTTTTGGCCCTTTTTCCGTAGACGGCCTCAATTGCTGCTCTAGGAAGTGTCTTAACCCATACATGTCCAGTGGGTCGTTAGCGACCCACTTGTTCTGTTATTTTTGGACCAAATGTCAGTCAATTCGGACCAATTTTACTCAAAAACCAATTTTGGGAGTTTTTAGCTCGTAAAATTTAGCTGCTCCAAAAACTTTCTTTGTTATAATTTTTTTTGTGTTTTCAGCTCTCAACTTGTGTTTTTTGATAAAAACCCCTGATAATTCCAAATAATTCAGGGCACATATGGGTTAAGTTTGGAAACTGGTCGAAATTGAAATTTTCAAAGTTTAATACATTTTCTCCTCTTTTTTTATTCTTTTTCAGATGTATGATGAATTTTCAGCATACACAGTGGAAGAATTTGATGATTTTATGTGAGGATAGACAACCGTACCCGTACATGAAACAAACCGTGCTATGCACGCGTGCCTGAAACATGTTTTATACATTGTGTACAGATCACTAAGTTTTAACTTTTCGAAATTTCGTCCAGAAATTTCTACTTATTTTTATTCATTATTATTAATTATTATTACAATTATTATGTGGTTATTTTCTCCTCCCTTTCTTTATTTTGTTTTTAATTAAAACTATTTGGTAAAATGCATTATTAAAATTTTATTTTTATTTACTGAAGTTTTATTTTTCCCCGCTGCCAGCTTTGCTTTCCTCAAATTTTCACATAAATGACTCTCATCTGAAGAATTCTGGAAATGCACTGGCAGATCAAATGATAGAATGACAGAACAATGTGTTTATGAGTAGAAGAGGAATTTAATTCGGGTGAAGATTTCAGCCGCAGAAAACAGTTCACCCATACCAATCAGCTCAAACTTTTTATCGCATTTTGAAATTTCACTTCCTCCCCCTACTCTGTAATCCTACAACAGGGCAGTTGCAAGGATCTAAAATATTGTGTTTTTCATAAAGAAAGTGGAAGTACGTGATGAGCTAAAAACACAGGTGTTTTTAGTTTGTTTAGTTTTTTCCAAAGTGTCCCGGTTTTGGAGGTAAGCGAGTGTAAAGTTGCAAAAAACTGTGTGTTGTGATTCCCTTTTAAATTGGAATTCCCTTCCTTGAAGGAAATTCCTTCTTGGAATTCCCTTTTAATTTTCCCTTTTAATTTTTTAATTCCCTTGTTTTGGGCTATAATCGCATCTCTGGAACTTCAAAATTTAGTCAGAAACCAATGCAGTGGCATAGTGTGCTAGTTGGCAACGTTGTATTGTGTCCTTTTAAACCCTTGTAAAAGGTCGAATGCAGATGTGTTCACCTAACAACCAATAGTTCGATCTTCTACATTGAATTAAATGGACGAACTGCAAAGTTGCCAAATTCCAAGCTACGCTACTGTACCAAAGGCACCCTTGTTCTCTGCTCACCGAGTGCTTTCATTTGCTTACTTAAAAACACCAAATATCAGACCCTTGCCACTAGCCTACTCATTCTTCTACTGTGGCATCATGTGGTCACATTTTTAGTGTTTTCTCTAACAAATAGGCTATGAGTTACAATTTTATCTAGAGCCTCTTATCAACTACATCCAACGGGCCCTTAGGTTAGATTATGACCAATGTTCAAAACTCAAAAGCGCTGCTCTCATTTTTTCCTCACATCATCTCTGCTCAGCATTTAATGTAGGGCTCATCAGTGCAAGGTTTTTTTGGTTCCATCTATAAAACAAAAGTTGCGACCCAATTTTAATATGGCCAAGAAAGCTAGTGTGTGGTCTCTAATAAACATTTGATAACTGATATTTTCACATGTATTTTGGGTTCAACGCAACGGTATCGGCATTATGGATGGAAACACATCTGGCCCATTGCACCAAAATATATGGGGAAAGTTCTCATTGATTGTAAGCTTTAGGCTTTCACGGAAGTTAGCAGAAGTTGAAGATATCGAAGGCTTCACTCAAAAGAATCGATGAGGGAAAAGAGGACAAGAGGAACGCATGGGAATGGAACGGAATGCCGGAACATCCGCTTAACCTTTGAGTTCGTTCATGCGGTTGACTCCTTTCAAATGCATAAAATGTCGTGTTGGTACGCCCTAACAAAATTTCCATCAAGGGACTCGTTTCTTCAAGGCTTGCTACCTCTACTTTTAAATTATTGAAGGCAAAGTTCACAAGTAGTCTAAGTACTTTCGATGCTCCTTCATTTTCGAAGAAAGCAAACCCATTGCCTTCGGGTAAGAATATTAACCATAGGAATAGGAAGTAGGGGGAGGTGTCATTGGGGGTTGTCCTGCAACAGATAGTCTGAACTGAACCCCCTCCCCCATAAGTTCCAGAAGAAAAAAATGATCATCAGCAGCAAACTTATTGTTCTTTTTTCAGTTGAAGTAAGGTCTACGTTGTATTCTAGGAACATTCTTCTGAAAGTGAACCGCAGTTTTTCATTTTCTGTCAGTGTTTTATTATTTCCTCAATAAATCCTAAAAGTACAGCTTTTTAAGGTGAAATTTTCTGGAGGGAAAAACAGGCTAACCCCCCCCCCCCCCCCCCCCGTTAATTAGACTGCAGCGACGCGACGTGGACATACAGACCAGACCTATACCTACCTATACTTTTTTATTCAACCAATGAGGTGCAGCGCCGTGACATGAACTTGTCTCCTCCCGAAATCTTGACTCGATTACTCCAACGAATCAAGCTCAATTTGAAGTTTCAAAGCGCCTTCAATTCCAAGAGATGCAAAACCATTTCCGTCAATTCGTGATGCCGGGGCCGGGCTACTGTTGGCGAGTCGATTTGGGTTCAAAAGAAATTTCGAAGCTCCTTCAATTTCGAGCGATGCAAAACCATTTCTGATGTACACGAACAGTTAACTACCTACCTCTTTTCAACAGACCGATGAAATGCCGTTTCCGTTCCCCGAAATCACTGATGTCGATTGTCGGGCTGCGATTAGCGACTCGAGTTCAAAAGAAATGTCGAAGCTCCTTCAATTTCGAGCGATGCAAAACCATTTCTGATGTGCACGAATAGTTAACTACCTACCTCTTTTCAACAAACTGATGAAATGCCGTTTGTGTTTCCGTTCCCCGAAATCACTGATTCGATTGTCGGGCTGCGATTGGCGACTCGAATTCAAAAGAAATTTCGAAGCTCCTTCAATTTCGAGAGATGCAAAACCATTTCTGTTGTGCACAAACAGTTAACTACCTACCTCTTTTCATCAGACTAATGAAATGCCTTTTGCGTTTCCGTTACCCGAAATCACTGATGTAGATTGTCGGGCTGCGATTGGCGACTCGAATTCAAAAGAAATTTCGAAGCTCCTTCAATTTCGAGGGATGCAAAACCACATCTGTTCTGTGGGAATAGTTAACCATTTACTTATTTTAACCCGATTAACTGCCGTTTTTGCTTTCTTCCTCTGAAAAATCGTGTTTGCCGCAACTCAATTTCAATAATACTTTCCGTAGTTTTACTCTTGAAATTGGCAAGCCTGATTACCGATTACTCATCTACTTTTGAAAGGTAGGTACCTATAAGTGATAGCGCAATCGAAAAAGGCGATGTGGATGTGCCCAACTTCGTGCTATGAAACCACTGTTAGAAGCGTTTCCGATTGTACTTGCCTATGCTTCCGGCGTGATTCTAAAGTAGGCATTACCGCCATTACGACTTGGTTGTCAAATAGATCGCCGAAGCTTTCCCTGCTAACGTCAGCTCAAAATTGGCTTGCGCATGAAAATATCACTTCAATTACGCCGTGGTGTTGACAAAGTCCGCTTTTCCTCATTTAAAAGCTTTTAAATGACGTCCAAATGTCGGCTCCTCTGCTAACCCCCATCAAGTTTCTTCTATTAATTTTCAAACGGTTTTTTCTTTCTTATTTTCTTGTTGCGTACAAGCTGGACAAAAAAATCAAACAACCGTATGGCATCATTGCTGATTTTACGTCCTGCAATAGGCGCACGCAATTTGTATCGACGAGCACGAGATGTTCGAGTTTGTCAAAAGGCACGCGGCATGGTTGACTGCATATCTATCTCTACCGAATATCTCCGTCTACACTTCGAAAATGTCTAAAGCTGCTTTCGTTTTTGGAGGGGGATAGTAATTAGGTGATGATAGAATGTAGCTTTTTCATTTTGAGTAATTTTCTGTTTCACAGTTTCGTCAATTTTAACAGTGCTCCGTATACGTGCTTTTACTTGTACTTTTGCGTTTGAATACAATTCAACGTCGTGTTTATTGAAAGGAAATGCGCTGTTCAGGATTTATCGTCGTTTTGGTGGTTGCCAGTTTTGAAATTCTGGTAAGCTTAAATTATATCATGATTTCTTTCAAATATTATTTAACACCCCCCGCATGTCGGAGTAAGGTGAAGAAAAGAAGAAGAACTTTATTTTTTCCTTTTTACAAAAACCTTCATATCTCGATACTCCCCACAGAGGATTCGCCCCCCCTCCCCCACTATTTTTTCGAGACTCCATGACTTCGAATTCAATATTTCTTTGTTTTCTCTTCATTTTTAAAACTGGTATAGTGCTGGTACTGGTATACCACTTGTGTTTTCTTTTCTTATCTGTAAAAGAGAGAGAGAGAGAGAGAGAGAGAGAGAGAGAGGGGGGGGTGATAGAGAGAGGGAGAAACCAGGTGACAAGATGTATGCAGCGCCTCACCTGATGAGCCGTCTGCCGCTCCTGCAGTGTTGCCAGGTTCGGACGGGGGGGGGGGGGGGTAGAATAGTCCACGCGTGGACAGTTTTTCGAGTTGAAGAAGTCCACACTGTTGATAGGGATAGAGAGAGGATCGGAGGTGGGAGCGCGGACAGTTGTGGCTGTACTCTCATCAAAATAGTCCTCGTGTGGTCGAATCTGTCCACTATTGGCAACACTGTACTCCTGGTGGAACTCGTGCATGGACCTGGAGAGAAACGTTATTATTGGTCAAGGTATATGGAAGAACAGGTATGGACAGGAGGCGGGGTTTAAGGGGCTTTCGAATTTTCCCGCCAAATGATGACGACACACTTGCTTTAGCGATGACGTAGCCGTCACCTACTGCAGTAGCAAGAGATGGGGGCAGGTCCATGAATAACGGGTCCGTCCGGTGTAGCGTTGAAACCTTTGAGCGCTTCCCGATTTGGAAAGAAGACCAGTGGAAATTATACGGGGGTTCGCATCAAATAGGAAAACGATCATGGATGTAGCTAGAAAATTTTTCTGGGGTGGTCGTAAGTTTGGCAACCCCGCTAGGGTCTGGGGGCATACCCCCGGAAAATTTGCAAATTCAGCAGCTTTTAGATGTGATTTTAGGCTATCTCCGCCTCGCAAGTGATATGGAAATAAACACGCGCGCAAAGTGTAATTTTATATTCCTTTGTCATTAAAAAAAAAACCCCCGATGAAATTAGAAAGAAAAAAAAAACCAATCTTCTAATTTTATTTTTTGCTATCGTAGAATATGAAATAACCGGGGAGGGGGGGGAGAGGAAGAAGAATAATAATGATAATGAAAAAGCAAGAACATGTAATTAAAGAATAACGTGTGTTCATTATTTTCATACGCCATATATTTTATAACAGTGTCTTTTATTTCGTCATTCTTTTTCCATTGATGTTTTTTTTTTTTTTTTTTAAAGTCAGATTTTGTGGGGGGGGGGAGACTGGCTCTTCCAGACTCCATTGTACCTACGCCCATGGGAACGATGTAAGCCACTTAAAATACACCTTGCGCTCGTGCTGCGAAGTTTAAAGTTTACAGCGCTACCAGCGACATTAACTGTTACTTATAAAATGGGTCTTGGCCGCCTTGGGTTAATAATATTTCGAACCAGTGACATAGTCAGGGATGGTTTGAGTCTTGGAGTGGTAGGGCCCTAATTTTTCCAAAAAGGGGAGTTATATCTTCGTTAAATCTGCTTCAAGATGCAATGCACGTACTTAGAGCCATTTTTCTATTTCCATAAAATATTGTAAAGGCAATACCTACCTAACCCTAATAAATAAGTTCCATAAACTCGGATTTCCATGTTTTATTTTAAGAAAAACAACGGGGTTTACATGGAAAATTGAAACAGGATTTCATAGAACTTTTTTATTAGAATGGAAGGTTCGTAGATTTTTTTCTTTTAGGGTCTTGCAAAATAACCCCCCCCCCCCCCCATAAGTTGAGAAAGTTTATTTGAGAATTCTATAAAGCCAATTTTTAACCCTTGCAGTGATGGCGCGTGCAATCTGGCAAATTCGCATCTCGTTCATTTAATTCCATGTAAAATATCGATAGAAGGGAGTGCACTGTGCACCCCCCTCCCCTAATATTTTGGCCTTTTCCATGACTTTAAATGGACTAATTGCACGCGCCGCCATGTAACTTTCGGTATATAGTGTGTAAAAAAGGGGGGACATTGAGACTGCTAGAGGATTGGAAAAGAACCGGATTTGAATCGCAGCCGCTAAAAGTCGGTAGGTACCGCAAACAAACCGATTGAAAACATTTTTTTTTTTCAATACATTGTGCGTGTCGGGTTAACAGAAAAGGAAGTTATCATACCGTCCATAAAATTCAACGTAGAAGGTGATGATTGCATCACAATTAATCTGACAACCACGGGGTAAATATCTAAAATATCTGTAGTTTATGGAGCAAGCGCGCGTCTTCTAATTTCACAACTAACTCGGGACATAAGCCATATCACGCACAGGTTCTTCTTTGCGTCACATACATAAGACTGACAACGATAATCCATTTATTTACTTGCGTCATTGGTATACTTAACTTCAAAATAGGACACAAACAATTTTTTAACGTTTCCTCTCTAATTAATATTAGATCCGAGAAACGTTTTTCAATTAAAAAAAAAAAAAAAAATTAAAAAATTAAAATAAAAAAATTAAATTTAAAAAATGACCGTCAATTGCGCAGCCAAATGGCAGGATTCCAGAAGTAGGCGAAACAATTCCCAAGTACCTAGGTAGGTCTTACTTACCTGTGTTGTGAACACGTGTTTTCATTAAGTCCTGTGTGGCAGGGTGGGTTGCATACCTCTACATTTGAAGGCGCTTTCGTCACATGAAGCGCGTGCATGCGCCCCGGCCGCGCGCGGTCGTGCGCGCTCATTGTCAGATTCGAGATCGGCAGAAGGAAATTTTTCAGCAGTCCCGCAACAAATCGCAGAGTTCTGTCTGCGTCCTAGACTTGGAATTTGAGTAGGAGAAACCCCCCCCCCCCCCCCCCCCCCATCCTCGCAGTCGCATGTACCGCTCTCTCCGTTTTTCGTGCTTAAAAATGTTGGTTTCCAGAAATGACAGGAGTCTCGCGACTGAATGCGGGAGGATCTAGAACCCCCCTTCCTCCCTCTCCCATTTCGAAACATTTGTTCACTTGAAATTTCACGAAAGAACAAATTGGAAGACTGTGTTGATTCTCTTACTCATGATAGTAATAATGCATTCTCTCTCTTAAAAAAAAAAAAAAAAAAAAAAAAAAAAAAAAAAAAAAAAAAAAAAAAAAAAAAGTTACATCTGCATTTGGGGTAGATACTTGAGAAACACAAAAAATCTGTTAATGCATCGGACAGAGTTGGGCAAATGGATAATCGATTACACGATTACCGAGTAATCGTAATCGTCGTTTTTTTTCGGAGGGTGATTTAATGGTAATCAGGGCTGATTTTATACAAGCCACCCATCATATTGGTTGCAGAAGAATTAGATCCAATCGAAAAGATCCTAAAGTTTACTATTTATCTCCGAAGATTTTGATTACTATCTAATGGTTTCACGATTACCGCTTACCCAGTAATCGTGTAATTGATTACACTCCCATTTGCCCAACTTGGGCATTGGTGAGTGATTTTGTTTAATTTAAAAAAAAAAAAAAAAAAAAAAAAAAAAAAATCTGGAATCCTTATGTTCTAGTCTATAATATAGGGTCAAATATCTCCCCCCCCCGGATTAGCATGAAAAAACTGAAGAATCGGTTTTGTCAAACGTCATGTTTTTCGGCGGAGCTCTTCAAACTAACCCGTTCAGTCCCACGCCAGAGTTATTCGTTTTCGTAACTCGATCTCTCATTAATATCTCATCGAGTGCCTTCAATAACCAAGATAGGCAAAATGAACACCACGAAGTACGAATATTTAACTAGGTATCTACCTACAAAGAGCGAATCGTAGCTTCCCTATTTTCGTGTACCTGAACATGGTTGTTAAAAGGTTAAGTACTTAATTAACTGTAGACATTTTTTGATTTTAGGGTGCAATTTGTTTTGAAAAATCTCGTAGTCAAGTTCTTTCAGAAAAAGCTTTGGAAAGCAGAGCAGTACTCCTTAATGAGGCGGCGGAGGGGATACAATTTGATAAAGAATTTGAGGATCATGGTCTGTTTCCAAGGGGTGGATCTGGTACAAGTACCCCAACAAGATGGCAGAAACAAGTCGATCCCACGGCAACGGACACAACTCACGATCACATTCCTCTTGACTTGCGTCAAGTTCCTCAGCCTTACAGAGGAATCTATAAGCAATGTAAGGAGTCATGGACAGTTGATGGTCATCCTGCACCAGACAGAAAAATTACATCTTGTATCATAAGTACTGCCGTGAAAACCTTTCCACGTAACGACGAATTCAAAGTGGCAAGCGTTGTGGCCTTTGATATTTTGAACAAAGTTATCGGAGTTTACACAGTTGAGAGTGTACTTGGGGTGGCAGTGGAATGCAGCAATCGGAAAGCTAGTAAACCTTCAAGAAAAGAAACGCCCTTGGATGAACGAACTGCCAAATGTTTCTTCAAGTCTTTGGTAAAAATGCATCCTTTAGGGGACTATGCAATGTTGGCAGTTCAAAAACGGAAATCAGTCAAAGGTTATTTCCAGCAAGTTGCTAAAGCTTGTCACGACAATATGCCAAGAGGCCTAAAAAACAAAAGGGAAGTATTTAAGTACTACGGGCAATGCATGATTGACACAGTGAGCGCCAAATATGCAAACAACTTCTTGGTTCAGCGTAGTAAAAAATGGCTGATGTACTACGTATCACATCCAGATTCAAAATTCAATCAAGAGAGACTCATAGATATCGCAGAATTATGCGAGGACAAAACCAAGAATTTTCCGCCCGACCAAAAAAAACGGTCTGCTTTTTTCTGTTTCTTTAGGTCTTTGTTGTCTCTCCATCCACGGACAAAGATTCTTGCCGATTGCATAATTAGAGATGAGAGGAGAAAATACGATCGTCAAGACACTCCCTCAAGAAAACAGCAATCGAATAGTCCCTCGAGCAAACAACTAACAGAGACTGAGACAGACGATGGCTCACCTAAAAAGAGTTCCTTGCCATTCGGTTTGGATAGACTCAAGTCATCCAAAAGTA
The DNA here is from genome assembly GCA_011764245.1 of Trialeurodes vaporariorum. Taxonomy (NCBI): domain Eukaryota; kingdom Metazoa; phylum Arthropoda; class Insecta; order Hemiptera; family Aleyrodidae; genus Trialeurodes; species Trialeurodes vaporariorum. Next base: position 63,530,519 of record VMOF01000024.1, on the reverse strand, counting down.
CGTCTAAAGGAGGGAGTCCTACAGCATCCGTAAAAGAAGCTATACCTCAATGCTTGTTGAACGCAGTTATTAAGCTTTCTCCATTAAACCAGGTAATGGGTGTAATGGGCTCTTTCAAAGATACTGCAGCAAAATATATCCCAAACATTGGTGGATTTGCAAAGAAATTTGGAGGCTCTGCTTCTACTTCACCACAGTCCCAAAGATCACCAAGTTCTGCTTCATCACAGCCCCAAAAACTACTGAGTTTAAACTCTTTTAATCCAGCTAATATGTTCAAAATGGAATCCCTTCAGTCCTTTGTACAAGAAGCAACACCTTGCTTAGGAGTCTACAAACGCGATGAAGACGGTAAACTGATCTTGGACCCAGCCTTCGCTACCAGCGCGGCTCTCGAAGTTGCCAAATTGCACCCGATGGGCGCTTTGGCAATAGGATCGGCTGAGGCGATAGCCAATAACGTGAGCATAACAGAAGATAAGGATGGAAAGCAACAGTATGATATTAACTTTGCTGGTTTGGCAAAAGGACTTGGAATGGCTGCGTTTCAATCCACAAGAGTGGGAGCAGTTGCATCAAAGTTTATGTTTTGAATAGTTCATAAGAGACATTGAATTTGTATAGTTTTAGTCGAGCAAAGTATTGAGGGGGATTTCCTTTTTTTTAAGTACTTTGAAATACTCTAAAGTAATACTTATTAAAATTGTTTCCGTCCTAAAAATTCTAAACAAGACAAAAATTAGAAGCTAGCAAAAACATTGAGGTGTTTTTTGTAAAAAGGGGTTCTTTTCCATTGCATATACATTGCAAAGAACCCCTTTTTACAAAGAACGCCTAAATTGAGACTGTCCGTTTTGAAAGTAAGGGATGAACCAAATTTAAAAAGAAAGCTTGCAGAAATTCTGAATATTTTAAATTTTCTTATTAAGATTTATAAAAAAAAAATTATCTCTGTTACCTAAAGGTAAAAAGTTTTGCCTGGAATCACCTTAGGGTGAATTTTCAGCGTTTAATGCTGATTTCTGCCACCAGAGCGCTACCATTCGATTAAAGTCGAAGTACAGGCCGAAAGTAATTTATTTTTAAGAAAACGGAGTGTCAGTTACTAGATAATCATCTGAAGTGTGTCTCTGCAAAAAATCTCGTCAATAACTTCAAAAATAAGGCTGAAAGTACCAAAAAATGTAATATCGCATTTCGATACAAGAATCGATTCACGATATTTCATTTTTTGGTACTTTCAGCCTTATTTTTGAAGTTATTGACGAGATTTTTTGTAGAGACACACTTCAGATGATTATCTAGTAACTGACACTCCGTTTTCTTAAAAATAAATTACTTTCGGCCTGTAATTCGACTTTAATCGAACGGTAGCGCTCTGGTGGCAGAAATCGGCACTAAACGCTGAAGATTCACCTTAAGCAATCAAGGTAATTGTTCTTCTTTTGTCAAAAGATCAACGGTTTGTGAGAAAACTAGAGAAATTGACTTAAAATTTAAAAAAAAAAAAAAAAAAAAAAAGAATAGCTGATAAAAAGAGTAAGGTAGGCTAAAGAAAATTTACAACGTCAACAAAAATGGAAATAATAAAATTTAATTATCGCCTAGATACATGACAACAAGTAACAAGAAAATATATTCATTGAAAATTAATTAATTGCTATTAAAGAATGATTGTCACAAGTATAAAAATTAATAAAAAGGATGGAAGGGAGGACTGAGGAGGGGGTAACCACACAATCACACTACTCATGCATATAGAAGTTTTATTAAAAATTTCTAATACTTCGTACCTATACTTGGTAACTTAGTGACTGATTAAATTAGTAACTTATACTAATTAAATTTTTTAGTAACAGAGTTGCTATATTTGGAAACAAATCGCTACAGACTTCAAACAACGACTTAAAAATTTACAAGCCAACTCTTTAAACAATTTTCAGACATTTTTGGAAAATATCAACAATTTTAAGGGACCTCTGATGAAAGTTACTAGTGAAATTAAAGTCCAAAGAATTAACTTTGCAGAAATACTTCTGAAATTTAAAGTAGCCATCTTTTTTTATGTTCTTAGTCCTTCACACAGAATCTTATGGAGTTTAGCAAACAGTGAGAACTACTGTGAGCAATTAATCAAGATTATTGTCCACAAATGCGGAAGCTTATAGCTCTTTGTGGATGAATTTTACTAACATTGTTTTTATCTCATTGAGCTCAAAGTAAATTTTCTTGACAATTTAGGCCTAAAAAGCCGATTTTTTTTTTTTTTTTTTTTTGTCCATAACTGTCCACAGTCTTCCATTAGACTCAATGCAAAATACTGAGAACCGCAAACAGATAAAAAAAGACAGCTAGTGAAAGCTCTTCAAACGATCAAACGAAGGGTAACATTCAAAGTATTCTTGTCGACAGGGTTTCATTGAGCTTGATTCAAGCACTTTCGGGCATTTTTTTTTAGCTTAATCAAGCAACACTGAATACTTGAAAGAAAAAAAAAAGTTTCAATGTAACTGATAACGAAAGAATTTCAAAAATCCTCTAAAAGCTAATAATCAGTATAAATTGGTTAACTTTGGAAGCATTTCAGACACAAATTTCCGAAAAGAAAAAAAAAAAATCACTCTTTAGAGAGACTTCCATTTTTTTTCTTTCGGAGATTCTGATAAAATTGAATGAAAATAAAGAGGAACATTCAACAATAAACCAAGAAAAGTATTTGTTCTTTCGGCCGTTACATTTTTGTTTCGTTTTATTAATAAAAGGTAAAAAAAAAAAAAAAAAAAAAAAAAAAGACCTAGGAACTGAAGCCAACTACTTTGCGCCTTTCATTATGTCTTACCAAGCGAGCAAAATGAGTGAGCGAAGAAAAAAAATACAAAATTTATCCATCTACATGTGACGCGTTCAGACAAAACTGACCTTCTCTTCATCGATCAAAATTGAGGAGTTAGATGCAAAAAGGGTATGTCTCATTTGAATTACACTGAATAAGCGCCGAATTTGCACCTAACTCCTCAATTTTCGGAAGAGGAAATGTTAGATGCTAGGGTCGAAATTATGGGTTTTCATATTTAAATGTTAAACGCTCTTTAGTAGCCTTCAGAGTAACTACACAAAGTTTTAGTTCAAAATTTAGCTGATAGAGGTGGTGAAAATCCATTACATACATTTAAGTTACATACATACTAAGTTAATCCATACATTTTTATGTTAACTAATGAATTTTCAAAACTTTAACTCCGTTTTTCTCAAAATCACAAAATTTCTACTTAAAATTCACAACGCCTTCATTCCGTCAGAATGCATCACAGATAATGTAATATGACTTTCAAAAGAAAGTATCCAGGTCAAAATTTTAACAATTTTAAATCTCGGCAACCTTTAAATAATTTTGCGGCTTTCAAGTGTTTAAGTACTAAATAGAATGACTTTAAAGTACGTCATGAAAAAATAGGAAATTCTACTGAAAACAACAAAACAGTTCAACGATAAGAATTTCACTCAGGGAACTTCCTTTCAAAAGTCATAGTCTACAGTACAAAGTAGATTTTGGGACTGAAAGAGCATTGCAATGATGAGAATGTTGATAGAGTTGACACTCACTCTGCATACCAAAAAGTAAAGTGAAAAAACGTGAAATTTAAAATAAAATCGAAGATTGCAAGGAAAGAGCATATAATGCATACGTCCCAAGCCATGCTGCACTAATTAGAAATTTCGAAACTATTTTTGCAATATTTTTTTCCAGTAAAATAAGACGAAATCAGAAGCTTCCATTAAAAAATTTTTTGACAACGCCAGGAATTTTTGCAGTAAAAGTTGAGGAAAAAGCTTTCTTATCATATTTTTAAACCATAGAAAAGTTGCAAAATTAATGCAATATGGCTAGTGACTTTTCATGTTCTAACCTTGTAGTTTTCAACTGAAAAAGTAAAAAAGTTATTTTTTTTTTTTTGGACAAGCAGTTGCGTTTGTTTCTCTTTGCCTAACATCAGTGGCGAGGCGTGCGATTTGGCAACGTTCCGCTTTTCCATTTAAACACATTATAAAGGTAGAAATGCTTTGTCATCGCCGATGACTGCAGCATTCAACTTTTTTGGTGGATTTAAATGGAGAAAATACATTGTTGCCAAATTTCACACTTCGCCACTGCCTAACATTAATTTTTTATTCAATTTATTTGAAAAAAAAAAATAAAAAATACAGTTTTTGCAAAGGCTCTGTTGCAAACTTTTGCGACACCAAATTTTAGTGTCCATCCATTTGTTGAGAGCTCAGATTTTCAAATATTGTGGGTTTAAATTAACAAGGTTATACTGCAACCGGATTCAGCTCTAGCATTGTCCCTTCATGAGAACACAGTGAATGGAAGGCTTAAAAATGATCAAGATGTCATCTCCAGCCAAGGAGATGCAAAAAGGACTTTCTTGTATTGCGTTCAGGCCCAGACTGAAATTTTTCTTTTCAAAAAGAGTGGCATTCAGATGATTCCACAGTCAATTAGTTCAAACCGTGGACACCACATCGGGCAGCTCAAAAATTCAACAGTTTTTGGCTGAAATTGACAAAATTATGCAAAAAGCACAAATTTGAGGAACGTCAGCACCTGCGAGCATACTCCAGGAAGATACCCTGAAAGTGTCAAGCTGAAACACTCAAAAATAAAGCAGGAAATTAAGAAATACGAAAATTCTCATAAGCCTCAATGAGTGCCAGGGAGGCAGATAAACATATTATCACTCCCATTCACTTTCACTCACAAAGCTTAGGGCAAAATGAATTTCATAATTCATGGCTTTAATTCTAAACTAATTTGGCTCATTTTGGGCTCAAAAAATCTATGACAAAATTTTGCAGGTGCTGACGTTTTTAGATTTTGCAATTTCCCTTTGGTTTCAGTTTAAAATGCCAAAAACACGACTTTCCCAAAAGCGACAAGTGGCGGTATCCATCAGACTGAAATTTGGAAAAGTTTCGCTTGGAATCACCTTAATCCATTTTTGACAAATCTTGGATGAAAATAAGTTAATACCTCTTGAACAAATAAGAAAACATTACCTGTAACTTGAATAGACAATCTAGGTACAGTCGGGTACAAAAAGAATGTCTGATGTCTCCTTGAAGTAGGCCACCCGCTGTACTTATCTCGCATTGCAGGTGGCCTACCTCAAGGAGTTGTCTGACATTCCTTTTTTCCCAGACTGTACTATCGACGAATTAAAGATTGTCGCAAAATTTTCACTCATTTTCAGTTATGGGTGTGAGTGTGGGACTGATCTGCTAAAGCTTTCCCGGCCCGCCCGCACTGGCCTCTTGCCTGCAAAGTGTGAGGAGTAGGAAGAGTGGCCCAACCGGAACCTTGAAAGCAAAGCTTAGCTCGTGAAAATATCATGACAATCTTTAATTCGTTGATAGTACATGAAAAAAAAAAAAAATCACTCATTGTGGAGAGTAATATTCCCAAATAAAACCAAAAACGGAATGAAAAGCTGAGATGGGACCAGTTCTTTCTTTGAACCTATATATTAAAATAATTTAATAGATAATGCCAAAGTCACTTAAAAATTAGTTTTCCCATCTTCTGGAATTTTTTTTTCTTTTAAAGAAATTAGCAAAGTCATAACATACCCATCAATTCACTAGATTTGAGGCTCCATATTCCTTGCTATCCATTTGTAAACATTAAGTGAAATTCTTTTATAAAAATATAAAATTAAGTTTGAAGAGCATGCCAGATTGGATACGGCTACAAAGGGAGGATGAGAAAAAAAACAAACAAAAAAACTATTGCTTAACCTTGAAAATTTGCTATTTTGGATTCAGTGCTCTTTGGAAATTAGGAATCTAGAGTAAAAACTGACCAAACTTTCCAAAAAATCAAAATTTCCTCCGCCAATTTCTTTCTTTCGGAAAAAACAAAAAAATGAATTCCCAAACATTTTTTATCGATTTCGTCTGTCTGTTAAATAAAAAAAAAAAAAATTGGCAAAAGTTTTGGAATGTTAGAGTCAAGATAATCTGTTTCAAGATGGACCTAAAAAGGCAGAGGAAATGTGACAAGCTGACATCAATGCTTGCTGGTAGAATTTTCACCGATATCATCTCAAGTCAACGGTTTTTTTTCCTTTCCTCAGTCAAATCAAAAATTCTATGACTTAATAATAAAAAATGGTGGAAAACCCACTCTAACACAAGTGTGTAATAAGAGCAAAACTTTACACCCCTCCCCCCCCCCCCCCCCCCCTTCCATCCGTTAGATCCATCTTGGGTCAGCTTTGCCTCCAGACTTCTTAAATGACTGTCTTTATTGTAAAAGGCTAGGTTTCTCCACTCACTTTACAAATAAATATGTGCTTAAAGCCATTGACGAGATCTATGTAAAATAGGATGATGGCTTTAAGACACCCCGTGATTATGATCTACAATTATACATATAATACATGGGTAGGTACATACATACAAATACTCTTACAATAGATGTGTTTGCTAAAAAAATATAAAAACGATTTTGGTCTACCATACAGAATGAAAAGAGAGAGAGAGAGAGAGAGAGAGAGAGAGAGAGAGAGAGAGAGAGAGAGAGAGAGAGAGAGAGAGAGAGAGGGGTTGTTTAAAGTATCGAAATGTTTACTTCAGACAATAACTAAATCTATAAAATATTCAAATATTAAAAACAGTAAACTTACCTACTGTACATAAAAATTTTAAAAATTGTGCTCACTTATTTACTTATATTCTACAATAATTGAGACCGTTTTGGGGGAAAAAAGGCCCTTTAAAACAAAATGTCAAAAGTTCCCATTCAATCACAATGCTCATTTCTTAGAAAGAGCAGACTCCTTGTTTTAAGCAAATTTTACTATCAAGTTTGGGTGAAGATTTGAGGTTCGGAACTTTTCGGGGGACACCGAATGCCAAAGTCAACAAAACTACTTCCAAACAGTCAGAAGCTTTACTTATTGTTGTCTGTCACCGTTGAGTTACTCTTTTTGCCCCCACCTCGGTGAACGGGTACAAATTACAAGGTTTGTATGCATCATTGGTGTCATCCATTGCTGCCCAAAAAACAGCTTGGGTGAGTTAATAAAATGCACAACCGTTGGTTCAGGTGAAATTCTTCACCCAACACTGATGATAAGCTTCGCTTTTTATGGGCCCTTCTTACTAAAATAGCCTCATTTAGAAACTTTACAGTAAATTTGTTGAAGAATAATTGAAAGAAGGTTGTACACATTAAAAGATAGGAATACAGGTTTAGCACATTCATAAAAATCTAGGAAAAAATTTAAAATACATATCTAATAACAATTAGTAATTTATTTTTTTATTTCGTCAAAATGATTTATCTGCCATGATTAATTCGATGAAGTATTAAAAAAAGGGGGGGGGGAATCATTCAGAAATCCATTTGAAAATTATACAAAGCAAGGATTTTTGGGAAAAAGGATTTAAAAACATCAGGCGTGCTTGTTTAAAGGAATTAGAATTGTAGTAAAGTTAAGGTTTTTGATAAGAGCACACCTGCCGTTTCTTGACGTAGTTGCACTTTGCTCTGCTAGATATCGCCTTCAGTCTCTTTTCATAGATTTTGATTTTGATGGCTCATTTTTTAATTGACCAAAAGTAAAAAAAATGGAGCACATGCATAATTTTTGCTCGATTTTTTTAGCTTAGTCCCGACGAAATTGGTTGCAATTTGAAAAAGCAGAGGTTGAATGAAAATTCAGCTAAATTCTAAGCATAAAAAAAAAAAATTCAAAAGCTTAAAATTTGGAGAAATTTTTGATCAACCTCAACTTTTTAAAATTGCAGCTAATTCATTAGGATTAAACTGAAAAAAATTGAGCAAAAAAAAAGACGCGTTTCTCACAGGCTCAAATTTTTTGATTTCTGATCTCAGAAAAATTATAAGCCAGCCTAAAATTTTTTATGACTTCTAAGAATCTTTTAAAAGACTGGCTGCACTCTTTAGCAATTTTTACAACAGAGTTGTGTGAAACCACCTTAGAGTATTTTTCCGACAATGTTCTCGATTTGATATTTTTCTTTTTCTTGACAATGCTTTTGTTTTTACTTAAAAATAACAGTTTTTTTTTTCATAGATTGTTATATTACAAAATGTGTTTGTTCGATGACATGCCAGTATGTTCCTTTTCTGGAGTATTTGAGAGATCAGCATTGAAAACAAAATTTGTTGAAATTTAAAATTTTTATGTCTTACAAATGGATAGTGAATTTTACCCTTAAGTATTATAAAAATGTATATAATTGTGGGCAATATAAATAAGTGAATATATTTTCTTAAAAAAAAAAAAGGATTAAATCTCCTGAAAAACTTTAAAAATTATGTCCTCATATCAATAGAGCGACGAACAAAACGCCAAACTTTTATAATTAGAATAAATTGCGATTTATTTTCCAGAATTGAAATGCTTCTTGAGCAAATAAATTTTTAAATATTCAAACTACCTAATGATGAAAAATATTGGTGTTAAAAATGACTTTTGCAATCATTTGAAATAAGAAGTGAACACAGACATCAAAAATTAAGATTAGTAAAAATTGATGGAAAAAACCGGACAGCAAATAATAAAACAAGACTTTCTGATTTCTATATTGTCAGGTAAAACTGATTTTCAGTTAGAGACCTAAAGATTTGGCTAAAATAAAACTTTGTGAGAAATGATCAGCGGATTGATTCACGAGGGTTCCAGTGTTTCTTAAAGTGACCTTCACACACTTCAAGGAGCACCAGTTGCATATGCAAAAATTGAACAAATTGCGTTAAACTGACAAACTGCCATACAGGTCTCAGTGAACTACATTGGATATAAATATTGAACCCACTGAAATTTTCAGAATGAAAAAAAAAAAAAATTCTGGATGATTCAAAGTTTCGAGGGCCAGGAAGTGTATCAAACAAATGCAAAAAGTTGCGATAGAAGCTAAATCTGTTATAAGATGATGTTGATTAATTCAATAAAATCTCTGACCAAATCATCCAAAATTTGTGTACTCTTCCAATTCTCTGAACAAAAAAGGAGCTTATGGTCAAGGCTCGGACCTCGCCTACATTATTCAGGTGCCATTTAGCCAATAGAAAGTTTTTTGAGGCCATCATAGAATTTTTAAAACTCCATTTTAACTTATTCATTATTGTAGAAAAGAGAATAAAAAAAAAGGAAAACAGTTTGATCCTTCCTTAAGGCGCTAACTTTAGGCAAGCCTTCTGTTTTTAGGCGCATGGAGCTCAAGAAGGTTCAAGCCCTGCTTGAGGTAATACATAATATCATTTTGAACATACAGGTCAAATGAATTCTGGCCATGCTGGGTGGTTGTAGGGTTGTGCGGTACTGATTTCGGTATTTTTTCGGTATTTAGCTCTGTCTTTGACTGCAGCCTCTAAATGAGTGAGATTGATAAAACTGCCAAGGGTGACGTAAGCCAGAAGCCAACTAAACACTATAAAACTGTCCAAGTATTGATACATAGCAGTCTCGCATCATACTACCTTCGAATTCCCTAAAAGTTATGTAAAATACCAAAAAAAATAAGCCAGTTTGGTATTTTACATAACTTTAAGGGAATTCAAAGGTATTATGATACAGAAATGCTACTTTGTCAGTTTCATAGTATTTAGTTGGCTTCTGACTTACGTCACCCACGGCAGTTTTATCAGTCTAACTCATTTAGAGACTGCAGTCAGAGATACAGCTAAATACCGGAAAATACCGAAATCAGTACCGCACAACCCTAGGTGGTTGTTCTGGTAAAGACAGCGCAATCAGATGCTGCTTTTGCAATAATACATCAAATTTGAACCAATTAATAAGATGTTTTGATGATACACATTTCATTGATAACTTGTCCATTACCACTATTTGTGAGACTGTCTGTTAACAATCTGCTGGTACAACCAGCCTGAGACACACTATGACTGCATGCAGTGCTGTATGCAATTGCGTGATGCCTGACTAGCCACAGGTCTTGCGCAAAATAATTGAATCGGTTCATGCAAAAATGCCCGTAGTCCATTTTTTCATACTTGACTTTGTAAGCGTACATCACTCTGAAGAAGACGCTGCCTTCGTTTCAGTAATGATCAGACATGTTCTGCGGCTTTTTGCTCTTATTTCCCTTGTCTTGCTTGTGGGCCGATCTTTGAAAATATTAGATAATGCTGATAGACTGAATGAATGAAGGGCTGCTGTTGGTCCCTTTAAAGTGTTTATCAGAAAGAAGCGCTCTTCAACCAAGTATCCCTCCGCTACATTCGATAAGCTATCTCCCGATTGAAACACCCCGATCGCTTATCGAATGTAACGGAAAGATACTTGGTTAAATAGCTCTTCTTTTTGATAAACTTTTAAAGGGACCAATAATAGCCTTTTATTTGTCCAGTATACCAGCCTTATCTATTGATTTCAAAGATCGACCCACTGTTTTCACTATTTTATTTTTCAAATTGCTACATGTTTTCTTAATTTTTTATATTTTGTCTTCTCAATAAAAATAATTTGGACATTGGACGTTTTCGCATGAGATTAAATAGGTCAGCTGAGAAAAAAAGGCCCAAAATACTATGACCGTTGACGTGGTACACATAGAAAATAAACGGCCAGGGCACATTTTGCCCCCTTGCTGGCAAGAACTTGGAAGAGCCAACAAGTAAGAGTCTATTATTTTTTTTAAAAAATTTATAAAATAACTACAAACAAACATTATAAAAAGACAAAAAATTTCTGGAGGGGGGGGGGGGTAAACACTATACACCTATACATTATTGACTTCAATGAAAATTAAGGCTTGAAAGACTGGGATACCTACTTTTATAAGTACAAGAAATGGAAGTTGGATTATACACAAAAAGCTAATCACATTTTGTTCATGATTTATTTATGCATCAGAAAATTTACCTAAGATAATATTAAAAATACACATGAATGACAATTAGTTGACACGTGGCACAAATTCTAACAGGAAATTTTAGATTGACGAATTGAAATTTGGACTAATTATTAACACATAAATTTCAATTTGGAATTGGCATTTTTTTTTATAACCACAATTATTTAAATCAAGGTCATGATAGATGTATGACCTGATTCAAACGGCAGGGTCAGATCTAAGTTTACCAGATGAGAGTGAAAGGGTACCTACAATTTTGCTGCCCTTGAGGAAATATTTCTGAAGAGATAATCTTTGTTTGGCTCGTTTAACTTCATTTTGCTGCCCTCTAAAATGTGCCGCTCAGAGCATGTGAACTCTCTTGCCTTTAAAGATCCAACCCTAGCAAATGGATAATTTTTAAAAACGAAAGAGCTACAACTTATTCATGAACTGCATGTAAATTATTTTGCAGTTTCCAGAAATTTTGAAACAGAAAGTGTGTTCAGTGAATACATCTTAACACATCGTTTCAGAGTTTGGAGCAGCAACATTTTCAGTTTGAGAAGCATTTACTGGTTCTGAGATGGGAACAGAGACACTTTCAGTTCGTAAAAGTTTTCTAGGTTCTGAAATTGGAACAGAAATACTTTCAGTTCGTGAAAGTCTTCTTGTTTCTGAGTCTGGAATAGAGACACTTTCAATTCGTGAAAGTCTTCTTGGTTCTGAGATCGGAATAGAGACACTTTCAGTTCGTAAAAGTTTTCTCGGTTCCGTGTCTGGAACAGAGACACTTTCTGTTCGAGAAAGTTTCCTTGGTTCCGACACTGGGACGGAGAGAGTTTCGGCTCGTGACAGTTTCCTTGGTTCCGAGATTGGAACAGAGACACTTTCAGTTCTTGAGAGTTTTCTCGGTTCCGAGACAGGAACAGAGACACTTTCAGTTCGTGACAGTTTCCTAGGTTCTGAGATAGGAACAGAGAGACTTTCAGCTCTTGCGCGTTTCTTCGGTACAGCCTGGAGTAAAGACTGAGGTTGAGGAGATTGAGGTCGCGGTGGAAGAGGAGGTTGAGACTGAAGTGGTGACAGCAAATGAGTTTGGGTTTGAGGTTGAGCTGGTGACGGCAGCTGCAAATGCGAGTCTGATTGTTGGAGTTGCGATGGCGTCTCTTGCTGCACCGGAGACAAGTCAGTCGTTCCGAGCGTGGATTTTGGCTCTGGACTTTGAGCTGGAGAACAGTGAGCAGAGACGTCTCCTATCTCAATGGCACTGCTCCTTCGAAGTCGACTCGAGCCCTGGAGTGAAGTACCAAAACGTCTTTCAGATAAGATACGACGGAACTGAAGGGTCGAGCCACATGCAAGAGCAGGACCAAAAGTGAGAAAATGAAGCAGAGAAAAAAAAAGAAAACATTACTAAATGAACTACGGAGCAGGAGCTAAAAATATAACGGGAAATAAATTAAAATAAATATTAATTAAGAGTTAAATGGAAGTTGGATCTCAGGTTCTTTAATTATGTGAAATAAAAATTGATGAAAACTGAGTGCAAACAGTGCCAAATATTGAATCGTTCCTTAAGAAAAAGGGCTCAATCTAGAAGAGAAGAAATTTGGGTGGGTGGACCCCCTATGAAATTATGCATGCAATCAGCACAAAATAAAAACCCTCAAAAATATCTAACGCAGTGGTTGAATATGTGCCTTGAAGGTAAATTAACTTAATACGCTTGCTTCGAAGACATTGGAAGAAAAAATTAAAAAGGCACTAGTGAGCTGAACAGTTCATGACGTAAAAAAAAAGCCAGAAGTTGTGGATAGGTAAGTCCTTGCGGGGACCAAAAAAAAAAAAAAAACGTGCAATTTAATTGACAGACTAAACTCAGGTGAGATGAGGGATATAATCAAAGATTTGGAAGAGCATGCACATAAGAACCCACAGATTTATAAGAAACTAGAGGGTCCATTCATGAGAGTGTGCTGATTAAAGTTTTTTTTTCTTTTGGTGTGATGAGTAAGTCTGCTGCCTCCGCCCATCATAAAGAAAACCGAAACCCATGCAGTAAACTATAGCCTCACTGGTCCAATCACAGTTGTTCCAATGGAATCATTTTCGATAAAATTTCATCAATCACTTTTCTGAGCACCAGGGGACTGCTTCCGCTCTCCTGGACGAGACGAGACAAGATAGCGGGAATCGATCAATCTCATTGGTTTAAATAGCCTCGTGAGACAGATTTGAAGTCGGTCGTCATTTTTCTGAATTGAACGACTTTAATGACTTCAAATCTGTGATGTGATGCCGTTTAAACCAATGAGATTGATCAATTCCTACTATCTCCTCTTGTCCTAAAGAGCAGAATCAGCCCCAAATCTTTTCATTGAGAGATAAACAATCAAGTAAATGCGGCAGCTTTTGGCTAGAGGTCCATTTTTAGGTCAAAACTAAAAATAAATAATTGAGCGTTGTACCACCAAAACTGAGAAACTTATGAAACTTAGAAAATTACACTAAACTGTTTAGAAACATAAAAGCTAACCAATAAAGTTCAAAAATAAAGTTTAAAGAAACAAAAACATTGATGAACAACAAAAATTTGGCCGGGGCCAACATCAATGTTTCTGTTCCTAAACTCTCAATTTTCAACTATTTCCGTTTGGTTTTTTATTTCATAACAATTAGTCCACAGTTAGTCTTTGTTTCAATTATACAACGCGAAATCAACAATTGAATTGCTTGCCATAAGAAGGGTGCATTCGAAAATTTATGTTTTTGAGAAAAATGCTCTAAAAAGTTACAGAGGTTTTTCGATACTTTGAAGTAGGAATCAGATAAAACATTAAAACCAAATCTTCGTTTTAAGTACTTCCTACTTCAAAGTATCAAAGAACCACTTTGAAATGAATGTTCTGGTGCATTCTCCTCCCGGCAAGGTCTTCAGTTGCAAGTTTTGTCCTGAAGAAAGGCTGATTGCACTTAACAGCCACAGTCAACTGAGTTTTTACGTCTCAAGGAAAACTCGGGCCCTAAAAAAATTGAGTATTTATACTATGAAATTTTCATTGAACTGCATCCAGACAAAGTGATTAACCAGGGTAGTCCAGAAAAAAGAGGATTTTCATTCTAGGCCCCAGTTGAGGCAAAAAGAGGGGTCAAAACTGATTACGAGTCCACATACTTAATCTAGGGGGGGAAAAAAACATATTTTTCATTTCCATAAGGCCCAAAGAATTCCACAAAAACAACACTTGAGACTTGAATGGATAGAGCTTAACACTCACTTAAAACGGCCCGGCAAAAAATTCGTTGTCCGAAAAAAGTCCCAAGAAAGTCCTCATATGTCCCTATTATAATCGTTTTTAAACGCCATTTGGCAAAACATTGCACGTCCCATGGACGCTCAAAACAGAGTAAATGCACTCTCTATAGGTACCCATCTAAGTCATGGGACGTTATGAGGACTTTTAAAATTAAAGCCTCGAAGAATGTTAAGGGGTTATTGGAAATGTTGAATGTCCGAAGAATATCCCCGAGTAATCCTATAATTCTTTACAATTATTTGGGGACATTCTTCGAACATTCACCACTTCCAATAACCCGTTAACATTCTTCGAGCCTTTAATTTTAAAAGTCTTTATAATGTCCCATGACTTAGATGGGTATGGAGATTGCATTCACTCTGTTTTGGACATCCATGGGGCGTTCAATGTTTTGCCAGATGACGTTAAAAAACGATTATAATCCGGACATTATGAGGACTTGCTTGGAACTTTTTTCGGACATTGAATTTTTTGCCAGGGGATGTAAGTAGGATTTAGGAGGATAGACGCAGGGATAACTTTTAGAAAGAAATAAGATTGGTAGTTCTCAAACACCACATGATTACCACGTGCATAAGTGTTAAAATGAAGTTTCAGTGATACTTAGAAAAATTCCCAGTCTGATCGACAGAGTAAAAAACAACATGCCATTCGCTCATATTTTTGAGATGTAAAAAACGAACGTGGAGTTATAACTTTAAAATTAAATATTTAAATCTTCGAAAAACGTTTCAAGTTCATGAGATGCAAAAAAATTGTGGAGCTGTGAGGGATGAAAAAACTTGAATCGAGACTGAAACTAAAGGAAATTTCAGCCCTTAAAATAGAGAACAAATGAAAAAGAAAAACTATTGATTTCTTCATAAGGAAAAACTATTGATTTCTTCATAAGCCTAAAAACTGGGATCTGAGTTGATGGATTTTTTACGCATAAAAGTTTAATTTTAAGTAATTTAATTCCGAGTAAAAAACAATAAAGGTTTCAATGTGATATCAAGTGAAAAAGTTTAACATGCTGATTTAAGGAGATTCCAAACGGAACTTTCCCAAATTTCAATCCTATGGCGAGCACAACTAGTTACTTTTGGGAAAAGTCATGTTTTTGGCATTTCAAATTGAAAAGAAAGAAAAACCACAAAATAAAAAAACGTCTGCACCTGCGTAGTTTATGTAGGGATTTTCTGAGTCATTATGGCCATACGCCCTTGGGCAAAATTGGTCGAAAACTAAAGCCATGATTTCCGAAATTCATTTTCCCACACGCTTAGTGAGTGTGAGTGAGTACGAGTGATACTATATGTCTATCTGCCTCACTCGCACTCATTGAGACTTATGGAAATTTTTGCATTTCCTAAATCCTGACTTTATTTATAAGTTTTTCAGCTTGAAACTTTCAAGGTATCTTCCTGAAATATGCTTGCAGGTGCCAGCGTTCCTCAAACTTGTGCTTTTAGCCTAAAATTCATAAATTTTTGCTAAAAACTTTTGACTTTTTGTGCAGCACAAGGTGTTTACAGTTCGAAATAATCAGATCTGGAATCACCTCCACCATTAATTTGCCAGAGAAATTTAAAATACCACTTTGGTATATAAATATTTTAATTAATATAAAAATTTGATGTCACACTGATGGAGCACTCAGATCTTCAGTTTTAAGACAAAACTGTATTTCATTCAGTTCACAGAAAAATAGGTACTATGGATTCAAAAGAAAGTATCCTGATAGAAATTTTCTCTATTTAATTTCTCAACCAATTTAAGAAATTTTAGTTTTCAAGTATTTCAGCGTCTCACAATATTGCCACTTCTGACATTACAGGCTTCAAAAAATTTAAAGCAATGGAAAATATAAAAGAAATATTTCCTTCTTTTTGAAAGTCATAGTACCTTGTTTGCTTTTTCACAAGCCAACAGAAAGGCTTTGGAACTTGATAGTCTAGGGGCCGAGAAGTATATTGGGGGAAGTTGAATTTTTTTTTTTTTGCCACTAAATTTTCAGTGCACGAATGAAGATTATGAAAATTCCTTTTTTTGCCTCCCCCCCTTGCCGTTTAAATGATTGGATTATAGTTATACATTCAAACTTCCGCGAATTCAATTGATGACACAAATGTTCCATTGAGTTGCTTACAAAGAGTAACAAAGTGTTTCACAGCTCCGATGAAAAGAGGAAAGGGGGTATAGTTATTGAAAGGCAACATTGCCAAGTCTTGCTTCATTACCAAGCAATGTTTACTGTTACTAATTACCGCAAAGTTCCTTGAAAAGGCACTTTAATAGACAGGAAATTTAAATTCAGCCCATCACAGATACAGTGAAATTTTGTTGCGTGAAACTTTGGTCTAGCCCCAAAAAAATTCCACTTAGCGAAAGTTCCACTAAGGAAATTGCGGTCAGATTATGGGAGGTTTAACAATGCTGAAAAAAATTCCACTTAGCGAAATATTCCACTTAGCGAAATATTCCACTTAGAGGACGTTCCACCCAACGAACTTTCACTGTAATAAGAAATTTTGCGGAAACAATTGAAAAAACAGTTTTCATAGTGTACTTAATCGATTTCAAGAGTTGTCAAATCCCAAACAGCTTCCACAAAAGTTAACAGAATACAAACAGAAAGTATGCAAGAACTCAAGGTGAGATTTTAACTTTGGGTAAAAGTTGGGTGCTAATATTTTAGGGAAGAACCTTTAAAAATACTCCAGTGGACTGACGGCGACTTATTCTCTTAAAGGACTTTGAATAATCCGGGGGAAATTTATCCTACAGAATGAAAAAGAGTCATTATGGCATCGGCTGAATTTTGAGAATTAAAGAAAAGATAGGTAGAAAGCTGATGAATAAAAAACAGAAGGTGTGTGCAATATTTCTAAATAATAGAGATCAATACAGATTTGGAGGCTACGTTGACCTGTAACATTTGACTCTTTTAAGTAATAATAAAGGCCATCCCGGATAAAGGGCTCATGAAATGATGGTTATGCTCAACTGAGTAAACTCTAGTAAGATTGTAAGGCTTATTTCCTCAGAAGAGCATATTTGATGTTTTACGGGCTTTATTTCCGGATACGGCCTCAATTGTTTCCCAAAATTACAGAGTTGAATATGATCAGCAAAGAGAAATGAAGAGCTCTTAGGGTAGGTAGGGGGTACGGGTTAAAAATCCGGCCGTCCATTTTTTAGAAAGAAAGTTTGGATTGGTATTGCCAGCTCAGAAGAATGATGAGGTTATAGCCATCTTTTTTTAAGTCCACAATAGCTTGCTTTAGACCGCTGCGGTCCACTTTTTATTTTGTAGACGGCCGCGAATGGACAGAGCTTATCAAGCAAAAACACTGTGGGATTTCCCTTTTCCCAGGCTGGTAGCACTGCTGCGAGCGACAATCATCCACAAGGTTTCGAGCACGCGAACTATCGTAGACGGAGAGGATGAGTCCTGCGCAGTGAATCCATGTGACTTTGTAAGCGAAGTCCACCATACGTATGTGGTTCGCGTTTGCAAAATCGTGGAGGACATACAAAAAGACAGCTAGTGTGTTACCAAAATCCTCTGGAGCTGGCAGTATCAACCTGAACTTAACTTTTTTCACTAAAAAAATGGCTGACCGGACTTTCACCCCCACCTGCCCTAACGAGTAAGCAAACTAAGATTTTCAGCTTTAACTTTGATTTTTATCATTTTCTTTCAACTTTCAAGAATTATCAATAGAGTCTCATGAATAAATAATAGATCTGGACTCCTATAGCACCGCTTCATTGAACAGCTTTTCACCTAGTTCTTGGATGGGTCTTGATCGGGCTTCTCCGAGAAGAAATGCAGTTGTATCGAACTTTAAGTGTTAAATGTGGGTTAATCTAAAAAGCACTTTATCTACTTTCAGCTAAACTAACGAAAGCTAAGGGTGGATAGGTGGGAAAAAGTTCTGTGCCCTTTGTAAAAATTTGCCCCCGAACATTTCAGATCAAAGCTGCATTGGGTATTTGTAAGCTTTAAAAATGGAAAAGAATTTGATCCTAAATTTTATTCAAAACTTCTCAAAAGGCTTCATCAGTCTTATAAAATCTTTGATCAGAAGAGCCTGGAAATAGAAGATTATTCAGAGGCCAAATAGAGTATGCGACGGTAGAGTCCCAATATATTATGAGAGTTGCGCCAATGGTGAACCCATTTCTGATTGGCTCTCAGATTTAGGCTGTCACGAAAGCCCTGAGAGGCAAATACAAATGGCATAGGGTTTGTTTACTTTTTGCGTACTAGCTTTCATTACACATTTGAAGAAACAGTGACTTCAGTAATTATTGTGAATTTTTCCTCCGCTTGAATGTTATTCTACCGTATAACGACCGTTATTTTAGAGAATCTGAACCTAACCAATAAGAGATAGCAAAACAGCCGCAACAGCGTAGAGACAAATAGCCATCTGCCATTGCCATTTGCAATTTGCCTCTTGGAGGCTCTATTGATCCGCTTCTTCTTCTTCATTTTGACAAACTTGGCCCAACTCTCATGGCATATAGGAACTCTACGCGACGGATGATCTTGGAGCCTGATGGATGTCGAGGGCGTAAGTGAGTCATTGCACGTTCTGACTAGACATAAGTCTCTTATGCCTTCAACATCCATCAGGCTCTACACAGAGAAAAATACTTCGGTAAAATTTGATCACCGAAGTTTTTGGTTGCAGGAACCAACATGTTCGGTCGTAAGCACCGAATGCTTCATTAGTAGTACCGAAGACTTCCGTAGGGGTGGAATTTGGGTTAAATTACCGAAGTATTCGATACTTACGATCAAAAATTTTGGTTTTTGCAACCGAAAACTTCGGTGATGAAAATAAACCGAATCTTAAGTTCAAACAACCGAAGCATTTTTCTCCGTGTATGACCGTCAATCCCACACTCTATTCGCCTCCAGGATGTTCAGCATAATGAATTTAAAACTGACACTTTCCTATCATTCAGATTTAGAAATTGATACAAAGAAGGTTCTGCCAATGAGTAGAAAAAACCAAAAAAAAAGACAGATCTACCGATAAAAACCCAAAAGCAGATACACAACTGAAAGAGGATTATGTAGAGAGAGATGGTGAAATGAAAGCTCAGATTGACTAAAAGTACAGACAGCAAATTAAAGAATGTCAGTTGAATCCTTAGATTTTGGTTCAGGTAGGCAACCTGTAATACAAATCACGATAAATTCAGGCATTGCTGGTGGCCTACCTGCGTTAAAATCAAAGGCGTCAACTGGCATTATTTGATTCGCCGGCTATTCTTTTGAAATTAAAAACAGCTAACAATTTAATTTTAAGAGTACGGATGATTTCGGGTAAATCAAATCTGAACTATGACTATGAGACTATAACACACTCAACTGCATAAAAGTGAATCCCCGGTGCAAGAGTCAGAAACGAACAATGACGTAGTGTTATGAAAAACCGACAACTTTTTCCAAAACCCTGATAAACATTGATTTCTGCTAATTTTTATGCTGAGTACATTCAGACGTAACTTTCAAAGACCATTCTCTAGACTGAAAATATGATGAAATAGAGGGCTCATCTTCTCAAAGGATACAAGAGATCCAATATCTGCAGAGATAACCCTTGCTTCCACGGAAGATTTTGACTGTTCATTAATTCATGCTATAAGCTTCCATAGAGTATGTTTAGTTTAGAGATTACAGCAGGGTGTTTTTATTGAGCCAAGAGCTGTCTATTTTGCATTAAATATTCATCCAAATACGAGGGTCGTTTCAAAAGTACGTTTCCCTGTTTAATATCTCGGCAACCAAAATAGATAAGACAGTCTACCCAAAAGTCGGGAATGGTGGTTAGTTTTGGCTTAACTTGCTGGGGATTCACCTTAAAATCTTCAGGATCTGAGTCTAATTTGAAAAACACAAAGAAGAAACTCACATGCGACTTGAAATCTGGACTTGCCCGCTGGTCAACAGTAAGGAAAAATGCATTGTTGTCAAACTTGTCGGTGTCAGTCGATTCTCTCGTGAGTCGTTGATGAATCAGGCCTTCTAGTAGCTGATAATCGCTGTTTTCAGCTCCTCGTAAGTGCTCTTTCTCAAGATACAAAGCCATTTCAGGATTTGACATTTCTGATGCGTGCCTTTGACGAGGTGGAGACAGACGCCTTGGTGATCGAGGTGGTGATAACAATCCACAGACAGTTTCCAATTCATCGGTAATGCTGCGTGCAGGAGAGAGAGAGAGGTAAAGAAAAACAGTTTCCAAAAGAAATCAATGCTAAAATCAT
The DNA here is from genome assembly GCA_011764245.1 of Trialeurodes vaporariorum. Lineage (NCBI taxonomy): Eukaryota > Metazoa > Arthropoda > Insecta > Hemiptera > Aleyrodidae > Trialeurodes > Trialeurodes vaporariorum. The sequence continues at coordinate 63,510,045 of VMOF01000024.1, read as the reverse complement.
TGGGTGACAGTTTTTTTTAATGCTCGAATAAAAAGATCAAATTTATTTTCAACATGGAAATAATGATAGAAACAACTTATTTTGGGATTATGGCTGCGATACCAAGACAAAAAATTGGGACGTTCTCAGCTGAGACCTTTTTTGAAGTCAGTCTCTGTTTTTACAGCAGAAAAGTACATTTTTGAATATTCATTCTTCCTTCAAATGATTGATTAGTTCGCCAAAAACTCACTGAAGACAAAATATTATAATTTTTAGGTACCTTCGCTGCAATCTTGATCTGATAAGATAATCCTTGATAAGATGTTTCTATTACACACCTACTTAAATAGGGGGGGAGGGCAAATAAAACTACAAACGGTTAATTTAAAAGTAACTGTATTGGGTTAGGTATCTTTTTTCGTTACAACTGACAAGTCTGTTGCAAGACAGAATTTGTATCATTCTTGCATTGATTTAAAATTCATTGATTCACCACATGGGCGGATCCACCCCTCGCGAACGGGAAGCAAACTTGGGATTTTAGCCCCCCCCCCCCCCCCCCGGTGACCCCCTTTTCCCCTTTCCTCCCCCTTTTTTCCCCTTTTGGAGATCGTTTCAGTCCAATCCACACTTAGTTTTTCAAAACATTTTTATTTCTTTGAAATCTGTTATATTTATCCGCAGCTATTTATGAGACTAAATCAGTGAACTCGTTAATTATTGAAAATAGTCATAAATTGGTTTTTAGAAACAAGAGAAACTAATCCAAACAAAAAATTAATGATGAATTTGAAATTTTCTTTGCCTTTCTAAAACTGAAACTTTGACTGAAACTTTCTGCGTCAAATTTCCTTTGACACAGAATTAAAAGCAAGGCTTTGAACTGGCAATATTTTCAGTTCGGTTCACGGAATAAACCGGTTCAGCCCATTCAGTTTGGGTTCCTGTTCAAGTCATTTTCTCCAAAACAGTTCGAGGTTCAGAAATTTCAAAGGGATTGCGGTTTGATTCAAAGCCCTGGTTTAAAGACCAATTTTGACACAGAATAGTTTGACAAGAATCTGTAAGCAGTTACAGCCATTCAAATTAAAAATAGTAGGTACTATACCTTGTGTATTCTGAATGCATGGCCATCAGAACAGATCGGCTTCCTGATGTAGATGGAGGTATTACAGTTATTCGAGGTTCCGCCCATGTTACACTTCTCTCAACAATGCTTGGCCTTGCGTTCTGTGAAAGAGGAAAAATAATTAAAATTCAGCAAACAAAAAGAGACAAAATAGGGGGTGGATCATAGATTAACCCACACAATATTAGCATTCTATCCCCAAATAAATTACAAATTTTGTAGAATAGCATTTTGTAATACGTAGAGACACCATTTCATCGTGAAAACTTGAAGACCACAGGAATGTTCCAATAATTAGCATAATCTGTTATCCAATTAAAATGACCAAAAAAAAGACAACATTTCAGAGAGTGACAAGTGGCTCCATCTGGTGGATTGAAAGATCCCCAACAATAGGGCTGATGCACACTTTTGCTACATGCGCTGTGGCTATTGTACACTATTGCTACGAGGGCCTTTCAATAAGTAAGTTTACCCCCCTCGCCAAATTCACAGTTTTGATCAGAAAAATCTGAACAAAATACCTAATAACACAGAATACTTGAGGATATTTCAAATCTATCTTCGTAATTGAATTTACAATCGGAGCATTAACGTGTCAGTGCTCCCGCCAGATTTTTGAATGCTGTGCACAACCGCTCGACTTATCTTTACCGCTGGTTTAAAACGTTTTTTTTTCGTTTTTTTGGTTTTTCAGGACAAAGAAGGAGTTTTCCATGAGGAACACCTTAAAAAAGGTATAATAGTGAACTCAGAATATTATTGAAACATGTTAAAAAAAATTAAAAAACAAAGCTTGCGATAGGTGTCCACTTTTCTGGCTCAATTTTGGTCAGGACTCATCGCAACAACAGCCGACTATTGCCTACTGTTGACTGATGAGCGTGTGGTTTGCATTCGCCAAGCAAACCCTATTTCCGTTTCCGGGACCGCGGACCAATCACAGCCTTTTGTTGAGCTTCACCATTCAACAGTAGGCAATGTTTGTCGTTGCAGCCGGTGACTCCCAAACAAAACTGTGCACACAAAACTTGCTTCACTTATCTAACACGGGAAGCATACGGTGTGCTGGGTCTCTATTTGTCTCAAACAAAAATTTCCTGACTTCTTTTCTTTCTTCCTTTGCCTTCAAATCGCTGACTGCAATACAAAGGAAAATGCACTAAATTGCAATCGAAATTTTGCATCAATTCTACGGATAAAAGAAAGCCAGGTAGAGGAACGATAGAGGAAAAGTTTCAATTGTACCTCAGTGCAATTATCAGGTTCCGAATGCGTTTGACTCAGCTGACGGACAATTCCACCCAATAAGTCAGGGTCAAGGACTAGAACATCCCCAGAACTGCAACTTGATCTGCGAATTCGACTATCTTCCGAGAAGGACATCCCCCTCTGTTTACTTCCGCGCCTTTCAGATAGTTGCGCAGCCGGCGTCTATGAACAAAGACTCAATTTTAGCAGGTACTTCAGAACTTGATTAATGATTATATGATAAGGGAGGATGAGACCTGCTAACACAGTTTGAATACTAGCCAAATGAAAATTTTTCCTCATAATAAAACAGGAACAGTGCTGGCAGAGGGACTAGTAAAACACAAGGTGTTACTCTTATCGTTTCCCTAAGAATCAGCAGTATGAAAAAAATTATTTCAGTTAAAAAGAGCACTTTAGGTAGATGTCCCAATTACCGCCACCCTAATCATTTATTCTTTAAAATAAGTCTACTCTAGCAGACAAATTTAAGAGTAAATGCAATAAGTGTTTTTCATAGGTTGGCTGAACTGGTGAAAAAATTATGAAGTTGATATTTAGCAGCGTTGTTGTGCCCTTAAAAAATCACAGCAGTGGACACCTTCCCAGAACCACCTGTTTGTGCCGATTTCTTTCAAGAGTTACTTATTAAAAATCTATTCTCTTTACTTTCTGCTTTTTAGATTGTTACAATTTCATAATTTCCTGACAATAAACATGATGATTTGAATGAACGGCCTGTGAAAATATGCATGACAATAATTAAGACAACTGATATGACAATAATTGGGACGAATCCACTTACGGCATGGCGGTAATTGGGACATGGGCCATTTTTTCGAGTTTTGTTAATAATTTTTTTTCCTGATTGATTACTCCAATTTCTTATTTTTTTTAATAAAACTGGAATGCATTTGAAGGGTCCTAGTGCAAAAAGATCCTAGATTAAATAAAAATTGACATTTTTACAGGCATTTTACGGAAACTTTTCTTAAGGGTGGCGGTAATTGGGACATCTACCTTACTATAGTTATGATAATTAACTCACTGGCTTACATTACGCAAGTGAGTTAATTATCATAGTTATACTTCATTGTTTCATCTTGTATAGTGTTTTAAAACTGTTTTAACTTGTCTTAGTTTTTAACCTTACAGAGAGACCGATCTTATTGGTTTAAACGCATCATAAGATATATTTTGAGTCATTCGATGGATGAAGGAGTCATTTTTCTGAAATAAACGACTTAAATGACTTCAAATTTGTCAAGAAACACCTTTCAGACCAATAGGAATGATCGATTCCCACTATCTCGTCTTGTTTCATCCAAAAGAGCAGAATCAGCCCCCAGGTCCGACATTTTCATTTATCCATTCCACTCATATGTCGGATGTGGTCGGACACAAAAGTTCACTTCTCCCGAGCTCATTTGTCGGACTCCATCTGACTTCTCTGACAAGTGCAGCGCTCTAGCAGACATCTGAGGAACTAACCTAGGGTGCCATAAATTTTTATTCTAACTAAACCTATTCTAACCTTTTGAATTTTTTGAACGAGTGGCACGGGTTAAGCTGTTCAGCATATAAATGAAGTTTCCGAATCAGTTTTCAACCAGTCTCATTTTGCCTTTTTAACACTCTTGTGGCTTTTGGGGGTCTCAACTCTCAAAATTCCCATCTGGCTAATTCTCCAGCTATACATTCAACAAACTCCATTCAAACGTCTGTATCTTTTTACAGGGCACCATGTAACACTTGACAAATGCATACAGCGTTTTGGCACCTTGGCGGCAGCACGTTGAACTACTAGTGCATGCCTTATTTATGTCAAATGAGCACAAAATCCATGCTACCATGCTGATTTTAAACAAAATTTTCCCCATTTTGAATACGAGAGGAGCAAAACGATTCGAGCAGGAAGGGTTAAAATTTTACATTATTATTTAATTCTATGAAGTTTTTCATTAAAACTAGTTCATCATTTAGGGAGGAAGGGGGAAAACATACTTCAGGAGCGGTTTTGTCGCTTGCTTCGGCAGTGTCCGACAACAGTTCATCTTCATCTTCTTCTTGAAAAACCTGCGGATGTTCGTTTGGATCGGCAGAAGATGAAACTGGATGCTGCCTCTCGTAGAACATGCTTTCGACTGGAAGATTGTGCGGGCTGTGCTCATGGAACAGAGGCAAGCCGGATGGCCGTACTTCAGTCATAGATCGTACTGGAGGCCTCTTGCGATGGTAAAGACCGACATTGAAGTGACTGGGTATGTCGGATGTTTCCGAGAGGATGTCTGAACGTTCGCTGGATCGACGCAACCTCTCCATCGGGCCTATTTTTAGTTCAGGAATTTCAGGTACATCTAAAACACCCCCTCCACCACTCCCACCACCGGTACTGTGCAAGGTCATGAACCTGTGGATAACGCTCAACGTTGTCAATGTTTGTTCTTGTGATTCCTCAAGTTTCCGCAACCTGAATTCAACAGACTGAAAATAAACATAGTTCAGATTATTAATACATTTGAATTTATTAATGTGAAATCAAAATCATAAACACTAGTGATTGATTGATTTTTTTTATTTTCATACCTCCTGACTGCTCAGTTAACCCTTTCATGCGCGCATTTCGGGATTTGACTTTTTTTAGATTTATTTAGACCCGTTCAAAAGAGGACAATGTTCTACGAATTTAGATGGGTCACACAATTTTTTGCAAAATGCCTATTTAACCCTTATAATCCTTTATACCACGCCTGAGTTATTTGTTTCCGTAGCTCGCTCTCTCATTGACAGAAAAAGCTACTTCAAACTGTCAACATTTGCAATATAATGTATCATCGAGTGCCTTCAATTACCGGGATAGGCAAAATGAACTTCGTGGAGTAGGAATAGTTACCTACCCACTAAATTTGATCAATTTATAGCTTGGATATTCTCTGGTTACCTGAACTTGGCAGTAAAAGAGTTAAATTCCGTTGAATCAAAAGTTAAATAAAATGATAACTTTTATTTTTTTTAGTTTATTTTTTGTAATCTTCTCTACAGAAAAATGTATACAATTTTTATAACAGAAGTAAATTTTGATGTTAGCTTACAACAGAGTAGTAAATTATTTCTTTAAGCATTATGCAAATGGTACGTATGTGAACCACCTCCTGTAAATGGTAAATCAATTTGATGAAAATGAACAAAGTTCAGATTATGAACAAATTTGGATTTATTGACTTGAATTAAAAATCACCAACATGATTGATTGAGTGGTTTTTTTATCATCATACCTCCTGACTGCTTAGTAAATCAATTTGATGACATTAATATCGAGAGAGTAAATATAAGTTACCTGCAGGGAGGAATTTTGATTATTTTCTTTCTGATTGATATCTTCAACCTTCTGGTTAATGTTTTCCACACGTTCATTTGTTTGTTTGATACGCTCATCTGAGGAGGCTTGCAGCTTCATTTCCTGCTCCCGGAAATATCCTTCCACACATTCCTCCTCAAAATCGTATAATCTTTCCAGGTCTTCACTGTCTAAAAATAGTTTAAGGCCATTGTCGTACGTTTCCTGGACTCCTTTGCATTTCCTACGAAGGTACTTGAGTAATAAAAAGATATGACTAAAAAAAATAAAGGGTGGAGGTAGAGCCGGTTTTTGTTCATATTCCATGACAACTGTGAACCTTTGAAACATCCAAACCTGAAAGCAAAGGAGAATAAACTGTAGAGAATACCCTAAGAGCACTTACTCACATCAAATTTAATCTAGGGGAGACCCCCGTCCCCCAGACGCCCCTTTAATATTCTTGGGGAGAGCCCCAGACCCCTTTGTTATTCTGGGGGGGGACCTCCAAACCTCCCTTTGATATCTTTATCCAAATCCAAAGATCCATTTTAGAAATATTAACATTTTCCCCTTTTTTGACCCGTTTTCCCATTGATTTTAAGGGAAACCATTTATCATCCATAACTAACCAAAAAATTAAATTTTTTTTAAAAAAAAAAAAAAAAAAAAAAAAAAAAAAAAAACCCTCTGAGGAGTGTTAAAAGCAGCATCTCTGCAAAATTTGGATGCAATCAATAATTACAAAGTTGTGCTGGGTTTCACATTTTATGGGTTATTTTATGGGTTTACTTTATGGGTTTCACATTTTATGGGGGGTTACAGACAGACACCACAGAAAGTTTGTGCATTTACACCTCCAAACCGTAAATGGTTAAATAATATTGAAACTTCATGTATGAATATTCTTTAGGATAGTATTAAGCATGATGAGAGCCAATTATTTTATAATTATCATGATTGACTTAGTCGCAGCGGGCCAAGTATCGAAACATTCGAAACAAAATATCTTGAAAATATCTGCGCCGTTGCAATACTTTCTCAATTTGTCTAACTTCGTTAGTGTGAGAAAGTAAAAATAAAAATACCTGAAAAAGCAGTTGTGGTGAGCAGATACAATATATGACAGAGACAACGCACTATCTACCTTGACCATGTTTGCGCACGGTGGCAACTTTCTTTTTTGGGGTCCCAACAGAACACCGCAAACATGGTCCATGCGTTGACTGATGAGAAAAGTTGTTGAGGTTTTTGTCTAATGAGACTGAAGCACCAAAATTGTATCAGTCAACCTATGGACCATATTGGATGGTGCTCCTTCATGCTCCCTGTGTTAATTCCTGTTGAGTTCCGAAAAAAAAGTTTGCCACCGCGCGCACGGTTAGTGCGCATCTCTTGTTTCTATTGTATATTGTCTCTGGTGGTGAATGAAACAATACCTATCACAGCAAAGATGTGTCTCTGGTTTAAAAACAAGAGGTGTTTGATTACCCAGAAAATACCTGAGTCTTGGTTTTCAGATATTGGAAAGTGCTACTTAAACGAAAGAAAATTTGAGTAATTTTCAAGATTTTTTTTTTTTTTTTTTTTAAAAAAAAAAAATTGAGTTTTTGTAAATCATATTTGTGGATCAAAAATCTACCACCAACACGCTTTTACAAATAGAGACATTTTTGAGCTCACATCTCTACCTACATGAAAGAGTCGAATGAAAAAATAAAGAGACACTTACTTGATGAGAAACAGCATTCACTTCGATGAATATATTATTGAATACAGCTATAAGCAAGTTAATTAGTAAAATATTTGCTACTAATAGGTACATGGACATAACAAGAGGTGTGATCCATCGTCCAGTTTGACAAGGATTCCCTTCTTCCCCGCAAGGCGGATCAATCTGGTCAGCGAATACCTGGAGACAGATTCAAGAATTTTGCACAAAAACATTAGAGAGAGTTAAATTTACGGACGAAGTGAAACATCCAAAGCGTTCGATACGAAATCATTGCAGCCATCAAGTTATGATAAAATTGTGTTTTTGCGCATGCTACTGCACGTACTCTAACTGGCCGTAAGCTTTGACAGCAAAAAATATCAAAGCTTCTAGAGCAGCGTAGTGTTTGGCAACACTGTAACATGTTAGCATGTACAGGCAGTCAACCTAGCCATTATTATTAAGGTACCTACTCATCTGTATGCAGTAATCAATGAAGTATCCCATTACTCTATGTATAATAAATGAGTTCTCCTATAAGATGCGTGTGTGAATATTATTTGTAGTTCTTAGTGGAAAAAACCACAAGAAGCTTGCTGAAAGATCAAATCCCACACAGGCAACATGATCATCGCATGAGTGATTTAAGACAGGAAAAGGAACGGTATAACTTCTTCACTGCCGCGTATTTGTAGCCTGCATAACCCACTAGTGTTGGATATTATTTTTCCAATGATGAAAATCCTTATAATGAGCTGAAATCCTCTTTGTCTACAAGTTCCCAGCCAGTAGAAGCAGTAGAATTAGTTTCAAAGTTAACTTGCGGTCGGCAATTTTACCAAAAGTTATTTCAGGGTCCGCAATAAAGAGGCTAATATACCTGTGAATCGATCATTCTTTTTCTTCGAGGGTGGCATCAGTCCCATGTTGATCACGCATCACAAGTATAAAAGTTTGCAGGACAAATTAACTAGTAAATCGGCTCTTTGTTAGGGATGGAGGGGGAACTGTGTTCTGTGTTTACAAAAATGATGTACATGTAAAAGTTGGGGAGCAAAAAAGTCAGAGAGAGACAGCGTGGATTGTGTACAGATAATTTATGAACGTTCGCCACGACAATGCAATCAACATGACAGCAGGTTGATTATGAACGATTATATTGTTATGCCATCGAGCACATGTTATTCTTATGTTATGGGTGGTGTCATTCTGATAGGTTCCATTTCGATAGAAATCTAATCACCTTTGTAGACATTTTTCCGATAGCCTAGGAGTCATCTGCGAATTTCCGCCGAGATGGAAAGATTTCTATCGGAATATAACCTATCGGAATATAACCTATCGGAATAGAACCTATAGGAATGACACTACCGATAAGAATAACACGTACTTAATCATTGACTCAATGGCATTACAATACAATTGTTCTTAATCAGCCTGCAGATTACAAAATAATTTGACTTCAAAATACTCCTTAAATTGTGATTTGACACTTGATACAGATGCAATGCACAACAATCATGCAGGATAATTTAAGACATTTCTCAAAAGAACACGTACTTAATCATTGACTCGATGGCATTACAATAAAATTATTCTTCATCAGCCTGCAGATTACAAAATAATTTGACTTCAAAATACTCCTAAAATTGTGATTTGACACTTGATACAGATGCAATGCACAACAATCATGCAGGATAATTTAAGACATTTCTCAAAATAGACGATTTCCATTCGCCTCAACTTTTTTTTGAACAGTTTTTTTAAAAATATGACATCAAGACCGCTGAGTAATTTGAGGCATTTGCCAGACAACAAGAGTTTGATATTCATGTACAATCAATTAGAGTTGACTATGCGGGGTCCTATAGAACTTTTTGAGCCAAAATTGAGGCAAATGGAAAGTATCTAAAGAATGGATGCAGAGGTGTAGTACCCCGATGTCTGTGTAAAACTTCTGCAGCGGAAAATAAAAGAGAGAAAGAGAGAGGCAACAAAAAGAGACAGCGAATGGGGAGAGGAGAGGTTGTATTTGTGAGTAAAGACAAAATATCATGCACTGAACTGTGTTTTGTGGTGTTATATTTCGTTTTTAAATTGTATTAGTTATTAGTGGAGAGACATAGAGATATGAAAAGAATGACAGAATGAGAATCGAATTGCAGTCTTATTTGGTGGAATAAATTCATTTCTGCAATGCAATACTTAATCAGGTCAAACGTGAAATTACACATTACCGCGTGACAGTTTGTAACCAGTGACGAAGCGTGCAACTTGGCAACTTTGCATTGTGTCCATTTAAACCCAGGTAAAAAGTTGAATGCGAAGGTGTTCACCGAACACCTGATAGTTCGACCTTTTTTATGGGTTTAAATAGACGAACTGCGACGTTACCAAATTGCACGCTACGCCACTGTTTATAACACGACATTTTACCGCTATGGCATTTAGGAGTGCAACTCTGTGTAAAAGAAAAAAAATATTACCAAAAAAAAAACTGAACTGTTTCTTCACAGTTTTGTAGGATTAGTGTTTAACTATTTAAAATTTTTCCTAGCGCGTTTAAAGATTGGAAATTTTATCGCTAATATTTTAAAAGAAAATGTTATTAAAATTGAGTGAAATTTAAATGTTGTCAAATACTAAGGGACAAAGCAGCTTCCACAACGGAAACAGGCTGAACACCTGATAGATCATTAAAGAGGCTTCCCGTAAAGAAAAAAGACTATCATTTGTGTTGACTTACGTAATCTTAAATAAAATCATTGATCACAACTAAAATTTTAGTGTGATAACCAATAAGTCAACCAAACGTTTGATGATGAAATTTTGAAACAAAGTCAACACCCTCTATAACATTCGTTTGAAACTTTTAATTTTTATTTTTTAACTCTCATTTTCTATAAGGCTAACAGGGTTGCCAATTCATGGGTAAATCTTTGAATTCAGCAAATCTCAGCTGTCCAGGGCATTACTTCATAAAAAATGGAGACATTTATGAAAAAGAGGTTTTTTTGAGAGAGGTATCAGCAAAAACTAAGATTGAATTACAGAGATTTTACGAGGGTTTGAATATCCTAAAATGCTGTTAGAGTTAAAGTGCTGGGATTACCACAATACTATACTGGCAACCCTGAAAGCTGTATTCCTAGAAAATATTAATTCCTTGCATATTTTTCACTTTAGATAGAGGCCCTGTCGCCCTAGCTTTCGGAGGTGGCTATATTTTTAATTTTTTAGATTTAATGGATTACAAGATAATTAGCAACAAAAATTTGCCACCACTTCACCACTAATTATTGATATCAATCTTAGTCTTCAACATAAGTTCAGACAATTTGAGATCCACCACGAGGGAAAAATGAAAAAAAAAAAAAAAACGCTCTAAAACACAATTACAAAACACCGAGGGTATTCAATCTTTGGTTTTACCTCACCATCCTTCTTGTCCAAAACGAACAACTGGAAGCAAAAGTTACAACAAAAGCGTTAAACGATGAGTCAATTGGCTTCTTACTTCCTTTCCAACTGGCAAACATCAAACATGGTAAATATGTTGTAACACAAGAAGGGACCCACAAAAACCCCGGAATTTTGCGATAAAAAAGGTTTTAGTGAGCTAAGTTATAGGCTGTCCCAAGAATGAATGGACTAGACAACAGTAGGTTTGAATGAAAACATCAGCTTCTCACTGCTCCTTAACCAATCAGGTTGCCCTATCTGAGGATGGAAGCTGGTGTTTTCATGAAAACCATAGAAGTTTCAAATCCAATCTTTTCTGGGAAAAGCTATACTGTAGAGTGAAATGTTCTGACTATCTTCTCTGTATCAGCAGACCTGTTACCTAAGAGAGGGTGTATCTTTGTCCGGCAGAGTATTCAGGATATTTGTCTGAAGTCAAGCTTTCTGAGAGGGTTCAAAGAGGTCTATAAAGATCCTAGAATAATCAAGCAAGCATATTGGCTGCATGTGTTGTGCTTGAATTAGGTGTTGTCAAGAATGTACAGATCGGAACGTTAAAGAGGAATGGATGAATGAACTCCAAAATACTCAATTAAATTTAAAAATGAGAGGGATGATCAAGTGCTCTGCAGTTCAAGATTATTTCATTGAACAACAGATTATAGAGGGCGTTGACAAATTCGCACATGATTTTCACTAGAGCGTTGTGACAGGTGTGATGAGTTCAGAGGCGTTGTTTGGCGAAGAATAAATGGAATTTTTTCAATTCAACGATGATTCCACTGGTTGAGAAAAGATTACACAGTTCAGTTCAGTGTATGACTGTGATGCACTAAAATACTCTGATCTGTAATCTTTTCTCAATCAGTGGAGTCGTCGATGACAGTGGCAGATCCAGCCCTCGCAAACAGGGGGGGGGGGGGACTTGGGATTTTCGCGACTTCCTTTTTTTATTTTTTCGCTCTTACTTTATCCTTTCCTCCTCCCTCTTTTCCCCATTTTGTGGGCGGAACGGAGGGGCAATCGCCACCTTCACCACTCCCCTGTATCCGCCAATGGTCATTGACTTTCAAAAACTTGCGGATATTTAAATTAATTAACGACGTTTCCACCGATTGAGAAAAAATTACAGATCAGGGTATTTTCATGCATCACAGTCATACACTGAACTGAACCATGTAATCTTTCCTCAACCGGTGGAATCATCGGTGAATTGAAAAATACCATTGATTATAAGCAAAACAGCAGCTCTGGATGAGTTTGATGGTAAACACTGTTGCCAGATTGTACAACATTCTTCATGAAAATACACAAACAACTTCAGCCTGACACTTGCAGGGGTGCAGAATGTTCTTCTCCTCCACATTTTACACACAAACCAGAATTGCTTCCGCAATCTGAGATCCCCCGGCTTCCACATTGATGACCTTTTTGCAAAGCACTTCAACAATAAATTTATGACCTTTTGTTAAAAGAGTTTCAAAAATCCATCAGAAATTGAAAGGAGCACGAAAATTTGGGGGTTTTCCCAAGATAATTTTTTTTTTTTTTTTTTTTTTTTAAATTTTGGAAGAGCATCCACAATTGAGGTATTTTTCGGTAAATGGGCGTAAGGCGAAAAAACGACTCTCGAGAAAAACGCGTTTGAAAGTTTAAAACGTTATAACAAAACGTAGGTGCGTCCATTCGAACAATTGTTTCGTGGTTATTTTCTGTTCAATATATGAATAACTTTATATCACCTGTTACGTCACATCGTCAGAATTTTAAAAACGAGTTCTCCAAAAAAAGGGCGTAAATCGCCATACGCCCACTTACCGAAAAATGCCTCAATTTTCAGTGGGCTTCCACAATTTTCATGCGATCAGGATCGCGTGATCGTGAATATTCTGCACCCCTGGACGCTTGATCTTTGAATTTTGAGATTTCGACGCAATATTTAGTTCAATGCAAGAGAAACAAAAATATTAACAGTATTGCCGCATTTGAAGTTCAAAGCCATATATTTTACATTGTTTCTTATGGGAAATATCAACACGCTATAGCAATAGAGAGGCTAATACATGCTATAAGTCCTATCTCAAAGAGAGACAGCAGGGGCGATCTGAATTCGGTTTGTTTGCCTCATATTTTTTAACCTTAAATTGAAAATTGTAACTAATCTAGTGGAAAGTGGTTTCAAACAAAAGTGCAAAGGTTTAAGAGTGGCTATCAGCGGGCCGATCATTTACTTCATCGTTAAATCGATCGTTATAACTGTCTACGAGTGATCCTATTGGTCTAGTACTGTAAAACTTAGCCGTTGCTATGGTAACCATCATTATAGTGTCCGTTTTTTAAAGGTTACTCATGAGCATCCTTTATAAAACGAGACTCTTAACGATGGTTACCATAGCAACAGCCAAGTTTTACAATACTCGACCAATGGGATCACTCGTAAACAGTTATAACGATCGATTTAACGATGAAGTAAATGATTGGCCCGCTGGACACAGAATTCTAAGACAAAAATCCAAGTGAGAAAATTTTACATTTTTCTGTTCTACGAGTCAGTTTATTTATCGTGCAAATACTTCCAGAAGAAACAGTTATATCTGTTTTAGTGTCCTGGTAGCCACTCTAAAACACTTGCAATTTTGTTTATAACCAATTTCAAATGTTTTTGTCACAATTTTTCTTTAAAAATTTAAAGATTAAAAAAAGTGAGGCAAACAAACCAAACCTGTGTAAAAAACATTCATAAGGGATTTCGATCATGGCTGCCTCCATGCTGCCTCAACATAACTCCCACAAGTCCTCTCTATCGCTATAGCTAGTTGGGAAATGAACAGTCTAAAGCCATACATCTGGCAACAATGCCTTAGAACTACCCTAACAAGTTTGGTCAGAATGGCACTCAGCTGTGTCCATTCAGAACGAGTCGTACAATTTGGCAACAGTCAGAGTCGAATTCAAAAATTTATTTTCCTTCCTCTTCCCTTCCAATTGAACGTTTGTGTTAGAGAAGGACAGAGATAGGTGTCAAAACCAGTGTTGCCAGATTGGGATGAAAAAGCCGTATGTTTTACATTGATTTAACATGGGGACGATACGGCTTTTTACCCTTCATCTGGCAACACTGGTCAAAACCACAAAATGGTCTCTCCCTCCATCCTTTTCTAGAACATGACTTCAAATGAGCAAAGAGAGAAAAGAATTTCATGGACAAGTATTTAGGAATGAAGATAATTGAGTATCAGAGGGATGAACAGAAGAAGACAAAATCAAACTGATTCAACCGTTTGAGCCGGTGATGCCAGAATAGATGCAAAAATTATTCCCAGAAGGTAAAACCAGAGCTGCCATTTCGCGTACAATTAATGACAAGTTTCAATTCACCGATGATTCCACCGGTTGAGAAAATATTGCAGAGTTCGGTTCAGTGTATGACTGTACTGCATGAAAATACTCTGATGTGTAATCTTTTCTCAATCGGTGGGAACGCCCCGTTAATTAATTAAAATAACCGCAAGTTTTTTTAAAGTCATCGACAACTCCACCGGCTGAGAAAAGATTACAGATACGAGTATTTTTGTGCATTACAGTTGAACAGTGAACTGAATTAAGTAATCTTTTCTCAACCGGTGGAATCATCGGTGAATTGAAAAATTTGATTAATTAAACGCAAAACGGCAGCTCTAGTAAAAACGAAATAATTAATTGACGAAACAAAAAGGCACTAGCAGGGGGGGACAATCAATTCTTGAATTGTGTGACGTATTTTTATGAATCAATTAAAATTATTTGTTTAGTGAAAAAGAAAGACTTTACACATAATGAGTGCAATTTTAAACACTTTACTATTCAAGCAATCGGTATCTTATGATTCACAACTACAATCAGCAAAAATGTTGATATTTCCTAAAAATTGACCCTCAGAAACGTGGAGACATAATTGCTGAAAACACGAAAAGCTAGCCAAAAAATCCAAAATTAAAGCGGGAAGCAATACTCCTTTGCCATGTTACTGATCGATTTAACATTTAGATCCGTGTTACCGTATTATGAATGCTTACTGAGTACCGCTTTAGTTTTGCGTTTTCTTTCAAGTTGTTTGGCAGAAATGTTACTTAAAACCAATTTCTTAAGAATTCGACCAATTATACAATTTTAAGGGCCATTTGATCCAATTTTAAGGGGGAAAAACATTTAAAAAAAACATAAAACATTTTAAAACATTAAAACATTTTTGTATTTGGGCTGTAAATTAGTTGATGATGATTCCTTGAGAAGTGAGATGAATAGAATTCTAAATATTGACTGTTTTCAAATTTTAACACAACAATTCAAAAACAGATTGATGTTTGATGAAGTTTGATTGATGAGATAAAAAAAGAATTGCAACAACGTGATAAGATTAAACAAAATTTAGAGTGAGAAAAAAAAGGGTCATTTACCTCTCCGTATAACATAAAATAAGGCTGGAAGAAAATATCTCGCACCAGTGCCCAACTCGGTTCCTTCTCAGGGAACAAAATGGCTTGGCGACAAACGCCAAAACTCATGAGTACAACTAGCAATAATACAACAAAATAAATCATATTTTTGACCATTTTGCCCATCATTGTGACCAAAGGACCTTTAACAGAAAAAAGAAAAATCCATCAGAACAATAAAGATACATTAAAAAAATTTGGGTTCTGAAAGCCAAAAAGAGGACTACTCACAAGGGCTCAGAATGTTTTTAGCTCCCCTCATTTATGTAGTGGCAGGAAAAATGCTCCAGGAAAGTTCAAAGTCATGGCATTTTTTACGTGATTATTGGCAAAACTTTCTCAGATTTCAATCCGATGGATACCGCGCCACTTGTCACTATTGGGGAAAGTCATGTTTTTGGTATTTTAAATTGAAAACAAAGAAAAAACACAAAATCTAAAAACGTCAGCACTATCACCTACATAATTTTTATTTTATATGGATTTTTTAAGCCCAAAACGAGCGAAATTGGCTGAGAATTAAAACCGTGATTTAGGAAATTCATTTCACCATAAGCTCAGTAAGTGCGAGTGTTTATAAGTCTATCTGCCTCATTCGTACTCATTGAGGCTTAAAAGAATTTTTGTAATTCATCATTTCTGGCTTTACTTTTAAGTGTTCCAGTTTGAAACTTTTAGGGTATGTCCCTGAAGTATGCTCGCAGGTGCTGACGTTTTTCACACTTGTACTTTCAGCATAAGTTCTCCAATTTGACCCAAAAACTGTTTTAAGCAAAAGAAGACTTTTTAAGCAGCCAACTAATCGACCCTGAAATCATCTTAACTTATACAGAAAACGTAACACCTATGAGACTGAGGCCCATGAACCTGCAGTCGATTTTTTGCTACGACCCAAAATTTCAATTTCCACAATAGTAGGAATTTTCCTTATTTTGACTATGGCACACACCACTGCAATCTTGTGTTTTTCACACAATTAAGGTGATTAGCTGTATGTAGTTCTATTTTTGATTTATGGCCAAAATTAGAAAAATGCTTGAGTATTTTCAAAAAATCACTTATACATGGCCGCAGGAACAGTCTTAGAAAACACTGAGAGAATTTATTCAACCTGCTTTAGAGGATTGATTGGCATACAAACAACACAACTATATAAAAATTTAAAACTAGTACTCACCTAAATATTTATTTACACCTAAAATATTTAATATTCGGAGATACCAATAAATTATATCAACACAAAATATGACTCTTCCAAGAGATCTGGAGGATGGTTTAAGCCGTAGGGTGAGACCAAAAAGGAAAAAAATTATAGCTGCCGCATCACATGGATTCCACATGTTCCATGTCCATACAGCAAATTTATGACTGAAAAGCAAATTTTAAGCAAAAACCCAATAAGTGAATCAATTAACTTTAATGAGGATTAAAAAAAGAGACAAAGAGGGAAAATTTATTTCCACTGTTAAAAATCGGAAAGTGCAATGGGTAAAAATAATCTAACAAGCATATTAATTTGGATCCGTAAAGTTTTGGGCAGGTTTCGAAGAAACAAAAAAAAACTATGAAGGTGATTCCAGGCAAAACTTTTTCAGATTCCATTTCTACCGAGCACCGGAGAACTGGGAGAGCCCTTCTTTTTGACGAAATCGGAACCAGAACCGAAACCTGGGTCTTTGGTTATGTCAGAACCGGAACCAGAACCGGAACCCAAATTTAAAGTCTGAGAACTGCAAATGGAACCGGTTCTACAGAGGTTCCGGGAACTCGATTCACTTTGAGCTCTTTGTTCACTGTGATCCGAAATTGACGTTTTGCATGATTTTCATTTTTCGTGAACCTTACTTTTTCAAAAAGAATTTTGGAAACATGCTTGGGATACATTTTGAAGTACGTCTTTTCGGCTGAACTTTATCCTCAAATTGCAAGAATCAACACTTTTCTTATGTTATTTTCATGCGGAATGATAGAAAATAATAAATCTTATTCACTGCAAAAGCCCTAAAGTTTTTTCCTGCTTGAAAGCAGTTCTGTAAGGAAAAATAAAGAAAAGAAAGAACCGGGAATCGGAACCGGTTTCAGATCCAAGCTGGAACCGGAACCAGGACTGGTTCTAAATTTATCAGATGATTTGCAACCGGAACCGGTTCCAAATGCCGGAACGTTTCGCATCCCTGGTCATAAGCTTAGTAAGTATAACTCACTGAGGCTTATGAGAATGTTCCTACTTCCAATATCCCGACTTTATTTTGAGTGTTTCAGCTTGAAACTTTCAGGGTATCTTCCTGAAGTATGCTCGCAGGGGCCGACAATCCTCTAATATTTTTGTGTAAATTAAATTTGTCAATTTTAGCCAAAAACTGTTGACTTTTTGAGCAGCGCAACAAAGTAATAAAAACTAGATTGCCTCTCATTCTGTTTTTTATGATAGATAAACAGACATTTAAATACACAGTGGAGATTTGTGTAAAAGTTACATACCTTAGAATGCCATTTAATTGCGTTAAAGTAAAATGTTTGTCTAGGTACGGTTAAAAATTTACACTGTAACATCTATTATCAGTATTATCTATTAATAAGCATGGAAAAACTTTTCGACAAGGTATTGAACCATTAGAGAGTCAGGTATTAATTTTTTATTCACTTTTGAGCATCAGTCTTTCGGTGCATTTATTAACATAAAAAAAAAATGATACCTTGGTAAGAAAAGAATCATTCTCACCTAATAGCAACAGGTTCAGAAGATATGATTTCTCGCACTTTTTCACAGCCAAGAGTGGAAACGTAACTAATGATATAAAGTTCTTGCCAAGACGGATGTTGATCCATACGCACCAAAACAACATAACTATAAATCACTAAATATATAACATAGGAAATCTGAAAAACAAAAATAAAATATATTAATGAAATTGAACGGAAGGAGATAACCCTTTGATTCTGTTTCATGGAACTATTATCTTACACCATGATAGCACTCTGATAAAAACTCTTTTTTTGTTAAAAAAGGGGAGATTATGTGCTGCAGAAAAGAAGCGCTGAAGCTCAGAATGATTTCAACCATCAAAAGAGCAAAAAGTCCGTTGAAAACTTTTGCTAAAGCTTATTTGAGGATTAATTCTGTTGTAAAATGATTCAATAATAGAAATGCTCCCTTTGAAAATTACTAAAATTTACTTCTAAACCCCCGGAATTAGGTTTTGGGGTTTTGCCTCCCCTTGGAAAGTTTTCAGGCATCCATGATTCTAATGCTATATTTATGCTAGCTTCTGAGAAACAGGAAACTAGCTACTTTAAAGGACAAGTCCTTGCTTGAATAGCTTTAATAAGAAAAATACTTCATTAGTAAACCAGTTATGTACATTATTTCAATTATGCCAAAATCTTCATAAAAAATAATTATTTCGCTCAACTTCACTTCATATTTCTAAAGCAATAAAGCATGCAATGAAGAAATAATGAATTTGTGATTGATTAATAGCTCAGGTTATGTGCTTTGCTTGAGCAGAGGCATTCTGGGTAGTTCTGACAATTAGTGATGCCTGATTTTGAATCACATCAAAGCACATCGGTGAGCGGTTGAATAGCAATGAGTCGAAACTCTGCATAAACCAACCGCTCAACGATGTCTTTTGATGCAATTCGGAAGCAGGCAGCGCTACTTGTCACAACCCGATACTCAAAATGCTTCTGCTCTAAAGGGTAAAGCTAAAAAAAAACTTACAGCATTAGCCCAAAATTTGGTGATTGGGGCAGTGTAGAATTCCTGAAATTTCCTCCTGAGTTTGAGAGGTCTATTTTGTTTGATGTCAAACGTGTACTCAGTCGGCAAAGGAATGAACTGACTGCCACTTTCTGATCCAGAGCTGCCCGTATTCTCTGTCAAAACTTTGCCATTTTCCGTGACCACCGTTTCACGCATACAAGTCTCTTGAGAAATTAAAGCCTGAAAAACAGAAAATAAAAATTACTTAAAAATTCTAAACGCATTAAAAGACAGCGCATTAAATATTTGATATTATGACAGTGATAAAAAGCAAACCAAATTATTTTGTAAAAATTACTTGATACTAAGGGTAATCTGAAATTATCTGCCAAAAATTCAAGAATTGGAGAAGAAACAAAGTATGCAATGAAAATTAATAGGAGGGAGCCTTGTTCTCTTGCAGTTCTGAAATAAGTTAATGATGAGCGTTGCATAGACTTTAGAAATTTTCAGCTTGAAACTTTTAGGGTATCTTCCTGAAGTATGCTCCTAGGTGCTGACGTTCCTCAAATTTGTGCTTTTGACGTAAATTTGTCAATTTCAGCCAAAAACTGTTGATTTTTTGAGCAGAGCAACGTGGTGTCCACGATTTGAATTAGTCGACCCTGGAATCATCTTAAAGCATTAAATTTCCAAAAAATAAAAAAGGAGAGAGACAAACAAAACCAACAAAATTGTTAAGAGCGGAGAAGTGCTAAGGAATTTGAGCCCAAAAATGGTCAAGGGTGAGCATGAACTAGAGATATGTATGTACTTCACACATGGATTACATGGATTTACTCAATCTCCAGTGTATATTGCGAGAAGACTGAACATTTATTTGGAGGGCTTTTAGACTTAAAAACCTTTTTTTATTATTTACAATTGAGACATAATTACAGTTTTAAAATTTAGGCTATTGAGGTTTCAGGGAAACAAAGAAAAAGGATAACTAATATAAGGGATTTTCCAATAGATATCAAAATATCTTAAATGAGAGTAAAAAAGCAATTCAGTCTAAATAATCCCACAAAAAAAAAAGGTTCAATTTATTCTAATGATTTACATCGATGGGGGAGAAGAACCATTTAATGAGTATTTGTAGTCTTTTTTCAGTTTTGACCATTCTTGGGGTCAAAATCCAGGCTTATAGATGCCTCCTTAAAGAGACATTTGAACTAACTAATGGGTCTGTTGCAAACTTTTGCTACAACGATAAAGAGTGTTTAATCATATGTAAAATCGCCCGAAAAGTCCATTGGTGGCATCAGAAAGTCATGAAATGCGATAATAAACTCACAAGAGACGTTTAATGAAATCCAAGATGGCGGTAAAATATCGAGCAATCTGTATGCATGCACCTTTAACATCCAAGGATTGCCAACGTTGACAACCTCACACCTTCAGAGGTTATGTGTTTATTTACGTTGTGATTGGGTGTGATCGATATTGTGAGGTTGGCTATCCTTGGATGTTCGTGGTGCATGCATACAGGTTGCTTGATATTTTACCGCCATCTTGGATTTCATTAAACGTCTCTTGTGAGTTTATTATAGCATTTCATGACTTTCTGATGCCACCAATAGACTTTTCACGCGATTTTACATGAGATTGAACACTCTATAGTGCTGTAGCAAAAGTTTGCAACAGACCCATTCAAATGCTAAGCTGGGTCCACAAATCCGAACAAACTACCACAAGAGCACTCCAGCAATGCATATTGACTGTTGAGCAAAGCAATTTCTTGTATTTCAGCAATCGCAAAATATCGCATATCTGCAGTGCTTCTGCACTGCAAACAGCTGGATTGCTACCAGAAGCACCCAAATGTATA
The DNA here is from genome assembly GCA_011764245.1 of Trialeurodes vaporariorum. Classification (NCBI taxonomy): domain Eukaryota; kingdom Metazoa; phylum Arthropoda; class Insecta; order Hemiptera; family Aleyrodidae; genus Trialeurodes; species Trialeurodes vaporariorum. The sequence goes on along the minus strand of VMOF01000024.1, from coordinate 63,489,116 downwards.
CATTAGCAATCTTAAAATTTCTTTGCCTCACGTTGAATAATCGACAAGATTCTGAGTAACACAATTTTATTTGGTACAATACACCATTCACACTTTTGCACATTGTGCTCTGGACTTGCTCCACTCTTCAGTGCGGTACACTTGTGTGGACCCAGCTTAAAAGGACTAACTGAGAACATTGATACAACTACATGCAGCTACAATATAATCATAACTAGAATAAAGCTGCTGCAAAATTTTGCTACAGGCTTATAAATAGTTGACTGAGGAGTAAAACCCTGTAAAAATGACAAAAAGCGAACTAAAAATTACGAAATCCACTCCTGAACTCATAAAATGTTTTCAAATGCGAGACTGTGGCACAATGGGTTTCCCTGTCTCAAATAACTTCATCTTCTCGAGTTTTTGCGACACCAACAAGAAGAAGAAGAAGCATACAGTTGCCAAAAGATTTAGGCGGTAATCAACTCCTTTATGGTCTCGCGTTTGAAAGCTTTTTATGAGTTTGAGAGTTGATTTTGTGATTTTTTGGTGCGCTTTTCGACATTTTCACAGGAATTTACCCCGTAATCAACTGTTGATGAGCCTACAGCAAAAGTTTGCAACAGCTCCATAGGGGAGGAAAATAAAAGAAGAAAATAAATTATGGATAAAACTCAAGGATAACGAGACAGTTGAATACAAAAAATAAATATTGAATAAAGGTTAACTAAAGAATACAAAACAAAACAAAACTTCAGCAACACTAAAGCCCTACAAGTTTCTAATTCTGCTCCTAATTTAACAAGCTGAGAAGAATGATCACAAAAATTTTAATTTAATTAATTAATTATTATAAATAATGTAACTATGATTAACTATTGTGAGTTAGAAAAGAATTAATGTATTACACAGCTGGGACAGTACAACAGCACAAAAAAAAAAAAAAATTGTCAAAAGCAGTGCTCCCATTTTACGGAACTTTTAGGGAGTTCCTATATTCAACGATGATTTTATCTGAGTGCAGAAAGATTACATTGCTCAATAGAGAATATGTATTTCTATGTATTTTGAAGAAGCAGTTGAACCAGCAACCTTTTGACCCATTGCACTATGGTCTGAGATTGTCAAAAAGTGGCTCGAAATCAGTGAGTGAAATTCTTATCATCAATGGGGCTCTTGCAAACTTTTGCTACAGGGGATTGAAGAGTTGATTCTAGCATAAAAACCTGTAAAAATGACGATGAGCGCACTAAAAAATCACGAAATTCATTCTCACAATCAGGCATAATGGCGGTTCGACGCAGGTATCATGGGAGATTCCTATCTAAATTGAGATAAATCTCTGTGTTTCCGCAGAGAAAGTGACATAATAGACAGGAATCTCCCATGATACCTGCGTTGAAGCATCATTACGATCTTGCCATTAGAGTGGTTTTGTGCGTTTATTAATGAATGTTAGACTTTTTTAGTGTGATTTTCGTGACTTTTGCTGGTTTTTACATCAGAATGTACTATTCATTTCCTTACAGCAAAAGCTTGCAAGAGCCCCATTCTAATACATCATTTATAAACCGTCAATACCAATTTTAATCTCAGAGAACACAATCAACAAGTAATTTAAACCCTGCAATGCCACTGGAAAGTTGTAATTATAACTTAGAAGGTTGAAAACAATGACTTTTTATGACCAATTTCCACCGAATTTTCGCCATTTTTTCTTTCGATTTCAGACCACAGCTCACTGGTACAATCATCTAAGTTCCTTAAAAGAGGAGCACTGGTCAGAAGAGAGTTAGGTTATATTAGATTCTTACTAAACTTGATTATTTGATCTGAAATAATCTATAGGTACTTAAACACGATCTCAAACGCTTGAGCCATCATTGCTCGAGATTCGACTGAAAGCGGCAATTTTTTTTCTTTAAAAATCAGGCCTCCGAGACTGATTGACAACACTGCAGAACTGCTTTGAAAAAGGAAAAATCAATTGGTATTAAAGTTGAGGGAACCAAGAACAGTGTCGCCGAATAAACATCTTCAGGGCATTCAGGGGTTTTGATTCGAACCAATATTATTTGGACAACGACCCAAAATAAGGCGACATTGATTAATACTAATGGTTTTGGTTTTGAGTTGTTACCAAGATGAAAATTTTTGCCATCACATTAACTGATAACAACTAGATTAAAGGCCTAATTAAAAAGTAAATGAAAGGCAATAAAAAAAAGTATAAAATTATTCATAAATTATTATTATTCTTTTGAGATAATGATACATCCGTACGACCATATTGAATTCATGTGGACCGATCATTTACCTGGGTGAGCCATCAAGAAAGTGCTTTACATCAAATCAATCAAAATTTGACGATATCGATCAATCATCTACTTTATACATCTATTGTTATATTTAGTATAACTGGTCACTTGTTAACTACAGCTATTAATTGATCATTTACCTACTAGAAAATTGTTCCACCGTTTTGTTACTTGAAGTTAGCTCTTTTGTTAGGTGCTTAAAGCTAGCTCGTTCATTCCTTAAAGCAAGTTGGTTCATTACTTAAAGCTATCTTGTTTGTTACTTAAAGCTAGCCTGTTTGTTACTTAAAGCTAGCTCTTTAGCTACCCTTAAGAGCTATCAATCAAGAACCCCGTTCTCAGTCGAAAATCGAAACGATCGAAAACGCCAAAGGTAAGTCTACGATCACTCATTTAATAATAATGCGCGACCATCGATCGAGATCAGTTTTAACGATTGGTTTGGCAAAAAAGTAAACGTTCAGCCCCATGGACCATTTCTTTAAAAAATGTATTTGCTCACCAAAATAAAATAAGAAAAAAAAATTGGAAAGGTACTAAGAAAATTACTCAAACAATGAAAACATAAAGCGTGGACAGATTACAAATTTTGTAGAACTGCCATTCAATGTAAGTTAATAAAGAAGCTTATATAAAAAGATTTAAATTACTCCAGATAGAGTAAAAATAGCAGTATACATTAATGACAGATACAAGAGTAAAAAATTAGGAAAAAAAAATCTGAACGAATAGCTGTTGTTATGGTAAGCTGAAAGAAAGGAGTATTACTACCGTTTGCACTGCAGAGCTGCCGTCTTGCGTATAATTAACGGCATTTTTCTATTCATCAATTATTCCTCCGGTTGAGAAAAGATTACACAGTTCAGTTCAGTGTATGACTGTACTATAAGAAATTACTCTGATCTGTAATCTTTTCTCAATTGGTGCAATCCCCGTTAAATTATTAAAATAACCGCAAGTCTTTTAAAGACATCGACGACTCCACCAATTGAGAAAAGATTACAGATGCGAGTATTTTTGTGCATTACAGTCATACAGTGAACTGAACTGAGTGATCTTTTCTCAACCAGTGGAATCATCGGGGAATTGAACAATGTCATTGATTATACGCAAAACGGCAGCTTTGTTGCACTGAGAATTTTTTTTAAATAATCTTGGTGGAATCAATCAAAAGGGTTCAAAATTGAGCTGTTACTTATGTTTGAAGGTTTCAGATGTTTAGTTTCGTTTCTTATTCTTCATAAACTAAATAGGACCAATAGAATACACCTTCCTTTTGAGTCTACAAAAAGCTACAAAAAGTGACTAAATAACAGCCAATACAACAACAACGACAACAATCAAATAGGACAAACAAGAGCAAAGAAGTAAACAATAACAACGTCAAAGGTATTTTATGAAACTATTAGAAATTATAAGATACCTTGACATTAAATGTTTGACTGGATGACTTGCTCCGAACGCTTAATCTATTTGTCTTCTGGTAGGCAAAAGAGGGAAAAAAGAACAGAAAAAGTTGCAAGTTCAGAGAGAATTATTTACAGAGAAAAACTGATAGCGATATATAAATTACTATAATTAATGTACTTGGTTATAGACTGTTTTAGTGATGACTTGGTGATGACATCATCTGATGATGAGCGTTCCAAACAAAAACATACTGTCTCTCTCGCATTCACGAAACCCCCATATTCTGCTATCTCACTCTCATTTCAAAAATCGTACATAGAGACATTTTTTGTGAAACTTTTTGGCAGAAATGAATTCCTCGAGGCATTTTAATGCAATTTTGATAGTATTAATACGTCATTAAACAAGGCCCTGTATACGAATTTCAAAACTAGAAGGAGATGGGTATACATGAGGGTCACGGCAGAGAGTGAGTGAGATAGTTTGGAGCACTACGCAGGTTTTGTCACAACTGGTTGCAACCGATGAGTGTATTGTTTTGATTGTTGGCTAACCGTTGACTTTGCACTAAAACCATCTATTCTAACAAAGGGTTGGCCAAACTTCTGCTCGCAGACTAAATGCCGGCCAGAGGAAAAGACGGAAAAAAAAGATTTAAAGAGAAAGAGAAGAGAACATGAAAGTTGAGGAAGCCGAAAAATGAAAAAAAAGTAGGCCAGAAGTCGAGGTTTGAACCAAGGACCTTGATCCAGCAAATCAAGCGTATTTTGTTTACATAATTTCAAAGGTGGTCGATAAAAAGCTACTGGTCCAATATAAAATCTAATTTGCATTTTTGGCCCCCAACAGAAAAAGTTTGGCCATCCCTGATTTAATCCTTAATGAACATCACACAATTGGTAACTTGGAAAAAAAAGTTTAATACTATTTTAATTCTTTAGGCAAGTTAATTTTCTCAAAATTTCAGAAGAATAAAAATGGTGGATGGACTGTCAGAAAACAAGAAGAGAGTATTGGAAGAATTTTGGCACTGACATTTTTTTTGAAGATCATGAAAAAATTTAGAAGAACATAAAGCTGAGTCATGAGTGTCAATTCAAACTAAAAAATATCTTCTTTATCCCTTGAAGTCTTTCTCTTAAAACATTGCATGAAAAAAGAAATTGAATTGGCTTACCAAAAGTTTAAAAAAAAAAAGAAAAAATTATCAAGCCGTTCTGTGAATTGAACTGACCAGTTCACAAATCTCTAAACATAGTTAATCTTGATTAGTTAGTGAAAGTTCCTTGTGTGGAACGTCCTCTAAGTGGAATTTTTTTTCAGCACCTTGAAACCTTCCATACTTAGATGGCAATTTCCGAAGTGGACTTTTGCTAAGTGGAATTTTTTTTGGGGCAGGACCGAGGTTCCACACAACAAACTTTCACTATATTTTGCAATTTGAAAAGTTTTCTCCCCATTTCCCAGCAGGCGCTCTTCCATTTTCAAAACTTCTTTTTTGCCTCATAAAAAATGGACACGTACGTATTACATTCAAACTCTAGATTCAAGCAAAGAATCAGTCAGTTGGCAGCACATAAATTTGATTGTAATTGTGTTTTTTGTTGTTTTTAAATTGAATAGTGTAAACAAGATTGCACAGTGTTTTTAAAAAAAAAAAATGTCATTCGTTTAAATGAAATAAAACGAATTACGCCTATTTTTTATATGAATGGTTTCAAATTTGATTACCGTATTTTCTCGCTTAAGCCGCGCACCTTTTTTTCGAAATTCAGGGTTGAAAATCCGGGGTGCGCGGCTTACGCGGAAAAATGTCAATGAAGTAACCCGCACAGTGCGAATCAAGACTACCGCGACGCCACGGCTCGCCACCAACCAGCGACCATCCGCTGCAACGAACACACCACTAGATCCGCTGCAACGGACGACGACCGTCTGGCTGTCTGCAGCTGCAGTCTGGTGTTTTCGTCGCAAGCCCCGCCCCCAAGCGACATTCATCGTCGCAAGCCCCGCCCCCAAGCGACACTCGTGCTGTCGCGTGCCGTTATTATTGTTACATTGTCGCCTTTTTTTCGCCAATTAGTTCTGCTATCACGCCTCCCTTATCAGTTTATCCTTATCACCCCTTGTTATCTCCTTTCGGCTGTTCATCGTATCCTTTTTACCGACCGCGTGTTTGATCATGAGTTCTTCGCTTCATTCTTACACTGCCAGAACGAAGCTCGCGGTTATTGCGGATGCTGAAGAAATGGGTAATCGAGCGGCCGGCCGCAAACACGGCGTGTCTGAAAGTTGCATCCGAGACTGGAGAAAAATGAAGAATAAGCTTGAAAATACGAACAAATCCCGCCGAGCGTTTAGAGGTCCTGGTGCTTATTTTCCTGAAATTGACCAACCAAGTTTTTTATAAATTATTTTTATTTTTTGGTCGATTTTTACGATTTTTTTTTTTCCCCCCAACTGCCGCAAAAATCGGGGGTGCGCGGCTTATGCGAGGGCGCGGCTTAAGCGAGAAAATACGGTATTACTAATTTAATTTTAAGTCAATACTTTAAAAAACGCATATATTGAGAAAAGTTTTCTACCTCAATATCAGCCTCCGTGTTTCGATGCTGACCGTTGTGTTCTCCAGTGTCAAATTTGTCATTTTCCTCTTTGAATCCGTACAAATGTTCTTCTTCTGTTTGAGGCATAAGTTGCAATTCTTCCTTCGACTTGAATTCGAGTCTGGTTACATAAAATGGGACAAATAGACCCAGAATAATCTGAAAAATAAAAATAGGAAATAATTAGAATATTATGTACAAACTAGAGGGCTTCGCCCCCTAGCCGCTCCGCGGCCCACCCCCCAATAGAGTGGCGCTCCGCGCCACCCTCAAAGGTGACTACGTGCCGTCTTCGTCGTTAAAGGTTGACCCGCGAGTTTAATTGCAGATAGATTCTTTTTTGAATCTTAATTTGAAGCAATATTAAAACCTGTAATGACGAAGACGGCGTGGGGCACCACTCTGTTGAGGGGTGGACTGCGGAGCAGCCAGTGGACGAAGCCCTCTAGTTAAAAAAAAAAACCAACTACAACAGAAACACAAAATGAACGGCTGCCAGGTTGAATGTGAAATCCTTAAAAATGGAGACAGGTTTAAAAGTATTCTCCACCTTGCCCTACCTGACAACGTAGAGAAATAGGGGGTGGGTGCAGGATTGTCCGCAGCGTATTGACAGATTTACTGACGGGAGTAAAAAGAAGGTCTTCTGACGGGTGAGCCCTCTTTGTCTCATCTCAACCTTCCACACGCTCCGAATCCACTCCACCCGGACCCCCCATGGACGGATGAACCTTTTTCGTCTCGGTCATAATGTCCCAAATGCTCTGCGATTCACCCCACCGCTGCGATTGCCGCGGTACGCAAATTCGCAATAACTCAATTACAAATCAAGGTATCAAAATTCTGAAAATTTCGGGCTCCTAATCACATTAAAATCTATTATCATGCCAAGTTACAGCGTTGTAACATAAATAGCAACGTCCGTAGAGTGTGGAAACACATTTTTGAATATTTTTTTAAAAAGTCGACTCAAAACTCGACTCAAAACTTGACTCAAAACTCGACTCAAAACTCGACCCAAAACTCGACTCAAAACTCGAAAAAATAGGGCTTGTCAGATTATACTATGTAAAGATAGTAAGGTTACTCTGCAATGCCAAAATGTTTCAAGGAATTAATTATGATTCTTGTAATGAAGTATAGCAAAAGATAGGATTTATGGGACGTGATTTTGAAACTTGAGGGAGGCAGCCACGCAGTGGCGGCTGGTGCAATTTGGCGACCATGCTTATTTGCCGTTTAAACCTAGGTAAGCAAAAATGTCAATATCTTGGTAGTGCAATTGCACCTCCTGAAGATCGATTGTTTTACATAGGTTTAAATTGAAAAAATATGTTATTGCCACATTGCGAGAGCCGTCACTGCAGCCATGATAATCTCTTATGGACATTTTACACGGGCTCGGTTTTTTTGCCTCATTTTTTTAACCTTAAAACGAAAGCTGTGACAAATCCACTTGAAATTGGTTTTTTACAAAAGTTTAAGTGTTTTAGAGTGGCTATCTGGACACAGAAATTGATATAACTATTTTTTCTGAAGGGTTAGCACGATGAAGAAACTGACGCATGACAGGAACAAGCCAGATTTTCTTACCTGGATAGTTTTTTCAGAATTCTGTGCCCAGATAGCTACTCTAAAACACTTGCACTTTTGTTTGAAATTTAAAATCAACTTCCTCTGAATTCGTTACAATTTTCGATGTAAGGTTAAAAATATGAGGCAAACAAACCAGAATCAGATCGTCCGTGCCGCCACACTTAGGGATAGAACTTTCAACAAGCATCAACCTCTCTATTGCTATAGTTCCTTGGATTCTTGATACAAAAACATTAGTGTAAATATGATAATCACTTGACCATTTAATCCCTTTCCTCAAGTACAAATTCAGAGTTGCCGATCACCAGATTTTCCTCTGAAATTCGGATCATTTTGGAGCCACCGGATCTTTTTTGGAGGATTTAGAAAACTAAATTGCGTACTTTTACAGATTTGTCAGAAATTTTGCGGATTTTGTCGGAGTTTGTAAATTTAAATATTTCAGTGCATCTTTGTACATTTTAACAGAATTGGTACAGTTGTGGAGGTTTTCGGATGTTTTGCAATTTTTTAGCGGATCTTTTGAAAAAAAAGATCGGCGACACTAAACAAATTGCACATTATTTCCTGTAATAAAATTTTCGAGGCATTTATAAAAAAGAGAGAGGCTTACTTTCATATTGGTGTTCTTGCGAGTTCTTAAGCCTCCCATCCACAGATCAGCAAGAATGATTTGACTACACGGGTGAGAAAGAAGAGGTCGATGGTTTGCCGCAACAGCAAGAGAGAGACAAGTCATCCCACTCCAGTTTTGCAGTTCACAAGTTAAAAGCTGTTGAGTTTGGTCGTCATCTTGACGATAACAGAAATCCAGTAATTCTATGGCTGAAAACGGTGAGAAAAAACAGATGGAAATCAATGTTTTAAGTATTTAACAATAAATAATCTCTTCATGGCCAGGTACTGTTTTACCCACACATACCCCTCCGCCAAGCTTATTTATTGCCTCTACATCTCCCTGCAGCAGAAATTCTTTTCAAATAAAAAAGTAGTTTAAACTCTCCAGGACAGATGGAGTAACTCAGAGACAAATAGAGACCCAGCACACCATGTGCTTCCCGTGTTAGAAAAGTGAGGCAAGTTTAGTGCGCACAGTTTTGTTCGGGAGTCACCGGCTGCAACGATAAACAGTGGCCTACTGTTGAGTGGTGAGCTCAACGAAAGGCTGTGATTGGTCAGCTGTCCCAGAAACAGGTTTTGCTTGGCAAATGCAAACCACGCGCTCATCAGTCACTTATTTTCAGTCCTGTCACGGTCGCCGTGTAATGTGTGAGCACATTCAATAATAATTATACACAATGAACAGTGAGAATGTAAGTAACTGCTTATTGATTTCATGTGGTTTATACACATCAATGACTATACATTGTGAGCTACTGTTGTTTATCAAACAACCGACTCTCACAATGTCACGTCTCACGTCGTACATTACACAAGTTTTATTTTGCTTTTATCATATAAGGTAGATGTCCTTTTTCCACCAGTTTAGTCAACTTATGAAAAACACTTATCCCATATACTCTTAAATTTGTCTGCTGAGGTAGACATATTTTAAAGAATAAATGAATAGGGTGGCGGTAATTGGGACATCTACCTTAACTAATTTTTAGCCTTGTTTCCCATTGTGTTAATTCTGTGTATTTATTTTGGAAATAAAATGTGTGTTTATAAAAAGAGTGATTTTCATGATTACCCATGTCTTCAAAGATTTTGCCATAGTTCCTGAGCTCATCATAGATTTCCGTCTCTAAATCGTCTTCAGCAGCTTCATGAGCCATTGCTTTGTATAATTTACATGCAACAAGAGCTTTGGCCAGGGCTTCTTCTCCATGCTGCCACATCAGTAAAGCCATCTCTTGACGCTTTGTTAAAACTGCCCAGATCTACAGTCACAAAAGTGGCAAGATGAGAAAAAATTAGTGGGTTCGTTAAATCGATTTTGCGTGCAAGTTAAAGGTGATTCAAGGCAAAAGTTTGGAATCTTTTAATCAGCTAGACAGCTAGACATAACATCACAGTAATCTATAATTTTGTATGGATTTTTTGAGTCATCGATCATCGAAATTAGGTAAATGAGAAGTAAACGGATTTTGGCTACTTCTATGATAGATGCAAGTGAGGTACACTATGTCTCTTTTCAACCCATTAAAAAGATAGCCGAATTTTATACACAAAACCCCGGCTTTATTTCTCATCCGATTTTGATGACTGATGGCTCCAAAAATCCATGAAAAATCAACGAATGCTGTGCTGTTACGCTAATTAGCAGAACTAGTCATTTCTTATCCCCACAAAAAAAGACCACATTTTAAAAAGTGAAGCTAGTGGCACCATCTAGCAGATTGAAAGATCCCCTTTTATTGCCTTGAGTCATCTAAAACAGTTTGATATTGGTAGCGCTCTAGAATTCATACGTGCAGAAAGATTACATTATCCTGTGACGTAGTATATCTAAGTATATTGAAAAGTACTGCTATTCATAATTTTTTCTGCATCGAGACAATAAAGGGATGAATTCTAGAATGCCACTATAAAGAGATATGAAGTGACAGACAACTATAAACAGCGATCTTAAAAATTATAGCTCACAAAACATTTTAAACATCATTCAGATGATGTAATTTTTTACAGCATTAAAATGAAGGTTTTATTAAATTGAAAATTCATAATAGTGTTTTGCAAGGAATTTGATACTGCTGCACTCAGACCAACATGACTATTGCAAACTATCAAAGAAGACTGAACAGTAGAATTTCAATTTCAAAAGAACAATTAATTTCAGAGACATTTTAACTCATTTTCAACTAATAGCTTGTCGGTGTTAACAACAAAAGAAATTACTAAATCAATATAAAACTTACAAGAAGCTCGTTGAATGGATAATCAAAAAGAGGCATTTCTTTGGAGGTAGGCAGTGTTTCGGCTAGAAGACTGAGCGTTAAATTAGTGTTACCGTAGTAGCGAATAAATGATGAACTATTGCGATGAAAATGAGGCGATTTTTTCATTACTTTGGTGTAGATCACGCGAAATTTTCTTCTGGTGTATGATGCTCTAAATTAAACAAAAATCATTCAAGAACAATAAGTTACAGGAAATCATGTAAAATATTAATAAACAAAGCGTTCAACATTGATGAACAAAATTATAATGGAGGCAGTTGCAAGTCAACTATATGTGCATTAGGCAGAGCTGTCGTTTTGCGTGTAATCAATTGCATTTTTCCATTCACGGATGATTCCACCGGCTGAGAAAAGATTACACAGTTCAATTCAGGGTATGACTGTACTGCTTGAAAATACTCTGATCTGTAATCTATCCTCAATCGGTGCAATTGCCGTTAAATTATTAAAATATCCGTGACTTTTTTTAAAGTCATTGGTCATTGCCGACTCCACCGATTGAGAAAAGATTATAGATGCGAGGAGTTTTGTGCGTTACTGTCACACACTGAACTGAACAGTTCAATCTTTTCTCAACTGGTGGAACCATCGGTGAATTGAAAAATGCCATAAATTATACGCAAAGCAGCAGCTCAGGCATTAGGTGTCATTTCAAAGGGAAAAAATGCAAGAGAAATAGATTGCAGCGCAAGGAAGTTCCGATACTTTTTATGGAATTTAAAAGATTCAAGTAAATGAACAAGATAGCAAAAGAACAAGATTTGTATTTTAGAGATCCTGTTTACTTTTTTACACATCAATTCGAATAAAAATTTCAAAAAATTTCAAAGGATAATTATTTCTCCAGGAAGCCGTGTACTTTTATAGAATATTTTATCAAAATTCAAGGGTTTTCTGGATAGAGCTCTGAAAAAGTTATTGCAACAACTGTGCCAACACAGAACTTAAAGGAAACGTTCACCTCTTACCAATTTAATTGGTCAACTTTAAAAGAAAAAAATGCAGCTTAGTAATTGAGAGGGCGACAGTTGAAATGGTTCCCCTAAAATTTTTCAAGCATACGTAGTTTAGAAAAAACTAGGGAAACTTACTCATTGATTGAACTTCGTACAAGCAGGATCTGACTTGAATGAGGGATTAAATTTGCACAGCAATGGTTTCAATCTTAAATAACATTTTGAAAAATGAATAAAATAGTACCTATAAGCACCTCCCATTAATTTGTTTATCACAAGACCAATATCATGAAGAGTATAAATGTATCCACGAGGTATGTTTGGTCGGACATCCCTTAAAATATAACCTAATGTGTTAGTTGGACCTTGTTTCTGAAACAAAACAAAATTCAGAGAGATTGGTACATGAGAGGTTTTTATATTAGAGAGAAAGTAGAGTTTATATTTACCGACAATTTCAGTTTGAAATTTTAGTAGTAATAGTAGTAAAGTCCAGTCGCCCAAACCTGCGTTCGTTATGCTTGTATTTCAAAGCGAACAACTGGACTGCCCAAAAAACTGTGTTTTCAAATAAATTCCAACCAAATCATTAAAATTGCCATCATCAAGGGGATTAATAAATTTGAGATGGAAAAAAAAAAAAATTCATCGACTCAGTTGCTGAAAAACATGTATTTTTATTTTAAGGAGCTGGTGGAATTTTTGATGTTTAAAACTGGATTCATTTGGATTTAGATTTTGAGCTTTTTCTACAAATTCAAAGTTTTTACCATTTCAATCCAATACTAGGATATATTTGCCATCGATATTGCACAGTTTTCTCACCAGATCCAACACCAGACTGCTGTTGTATCCTGGCTATTCTTCATAATATCTGTGCTGGTGGCTACAAATTGGGAGAGATGAGTTTTGGATGTGGCATACTCTATGAATACAAATTCGACTGGTCACCGACAGAGTGCACCGAGCAAGTCATTGGCGGAATGGATCCAAAGAGATAGAAGAAAAATAATGCAAGTTGAAAAGAGGTTAGCTTGGCTTTCCCTTCACGTTCGTATTGGTTTACATACTTTAATGTCCGTAGTTTTGCTTCAATTCTAACCGTGTTTGCATATTTGGTTCCTTAGCCTTATACAAAAACTGTAATAGTTCTCAGATATTACCGATGATGTAATAGTTCTCAGATATTTTTGCTAAAGAAAAGTTTAGAACTTAGTTTTAATTAATGTTTCTCAGAAGAAAGTTTTAGATCTTTTGTGAAATTGTTGTTTTTTTTAACTTTTTGGAAAAATTGGGCGATGGAAAAATGTGTCCTTGATCCTTCGTTCTCATGTCCATAAAAAAGATGTCACAAAAATGTCAACACATTTGGACTCAAAATAAGGAAGTTAGGATAAAAACACTAAAAACACTTCAAGTGGCATGTTCTTACTTTCCTAACTTTGGATCTGGCTGCTAACCAGTGATTTCTTAACTCTGGATTGAAAGGGTTAAAACCAAGATTTTTTTAATTAAAAAATGTTGACTTTCCACAGCGAAAATCAACCTCAAATGTAAACTTATAAAATCCAACTGAGATAATCTGAAAAATTATTATGAACTCATTTTATCCAGTGTTTTCGCATTCAAATTCAAAAAGCTAACCCATGGTAATGAACAATGAAGTAGAGTGCAATTTGGCAATGATGCATTTGACCCATTAAAACCCGTGAAAAATATTGAATTTTAGGGTGTTCAATGAACACCTTAAGCACGGTTTTAAATGGATAACATGCAACGTTGCCAAATTGCACACTCACCACTGTAGTCATGAAAACTTGAGGTTTTTTATCGATTACAATTAGTCCATTTGTTCACTGTGAGTGTGAGCACCGTGCACATGCTTTGACATGGTCTCTTATGGGGGGGAAGGGGGATTAATAGGCACATAAATTTAGATCAACATTAATTGCTTAATCCATGTATCTGCATCCGGAATTGAAAAAACTGTGTTTCTTAACATCTGTGACTGAATGGACTATACTCTGTTCACGATAAGAAGGCGGGTGAGAAATCAGGTAGTAATGCACTATTTAGCAACAGTGCGACTATACCGGCTACTCCAACCCTTCGCAATGGCTGTTGTTCCCCCGACCTCTCTCTTGGCACGGAGGATTTCCAAGAACCGACAGACTCTAAAATTTACACACATCCAGTCAAAATTGCAAACGGTGTATATTACGAAAAAACGGACGAAATTTTCGCCCTAAAGGGCCAAATCTCGACGAAAACAGGCGAGTTTGAATAAAGATGACTCTCAGAAATTCGAATTTTTCAGTCCTAATTAAATTGAGGATATTTCGTCGAATATCGACTTTCTGACAGTCATCAATATTCAAACTCGACTATTTTCGTCGAATTTTGGCCCTTTAAAATTATTGTCCGTTTTTCCGTTTATTAAAGCGTTTGCAATTTTTACTAAAGGTGTGTAAATTTTAGAGTCTGTCGGTTCTTGGAAATCCTCTGTGCCAGGAGAAAGGTCGGGAGAACAACGGCCACTGCGAAGGGTTGGAGTAGCCGGCATAGTCGCACTGTTGCTAAATAGTGCATTACTACCTGATTTCTCACCCGCCTTCTTATCGTGAACAGAGTATAGTCAATGCTGAAAGCAATAAAGGATGAACTTACAGTATTGTATAGTTCTTCCAGTCTTGGAATAGTTAAGAATTTCTTCATGCTGACACCATTCTCTAATAATAATTTAACAAAGTCGATCCTATCGTGTTCGAGGGCCTGCATCATGGCTTCATCAAGGGCTCCTGCAGAAAAGAAAAACAAAAGTTAAAATTTGTGGGAGATGAAGTATGAGGCAAGGAACAGTGAGGACTTCGATCAATGTAATTTTGTAATTTTTGTAATTTAGTAATTTCAATCAATGTAATTTTGTAATTTCGATCAATGTACTAAAAAGGCAACCCACCCTTCCATTTTGAGCTTTCCATAAAAACTGACAAATGACAGACTTTTCACTCGACAATTCTTACAGGCGCTTCTGTGGCTAAAAGACTTTTTGCTGATTGCAACTAATCCTGTAGAAATTCTGTCATTGAAACATTGGAAGCGATCAAAAAAATGAATGTTTCTGTTAAAGATATTCTTTCCTACTTGTTTCAAAATTCCAGACCACAAATTTGATAAATTATTGAAATTACATGGATTTTTAAAATTCAAAAGTTCCATTAACCAAGGTCATTCCAACCTTTTGACTCTTAAAAAGCTGCGTGGTTTCGACAATGGAGCTGTTGCAAATTTTTGCTACAGGCTTATTGATAGTTGAAAAAGGAGTAATACCCAGTAAAAATGACGATTAGCGCACTAAAAAATCATGAAATCCACTCTAAACTCACAAAATGCTTTTAAACAGGAGACCGTAATGGCGGCCGAGGCCGCGGTTTTCATTGGGGTTCCCTATCTTCAATCAGCGCCATCTACACGAGGTGTTCTCGCAACATCACACAAGAAGAAGAAGAAGCATACAATTGCCATAAGAAAACCGCGGCCTCGGCTGCCATTGCGGTCTCGCATTTAAAAGCATTTTGTGAGTTTAGGAGTGGATTTCGTGATTTTTTAGTGCGCTAATCGTTATTTTTAATGGGTATTACCCCATTATCAACTATTAATAAGCCTGTAGCAAAAGTTTGCAACAGCTCCATTCATTGACATTCTGGCAAGAGATCATTGAGGTGATTCTAGGAAAAACTTTTTCAGATTTCAATCCAATGGATAGCGCTACTTGTCACTTTTGGGTAAAGTTTTGTTTTTGGCATTTTTTATTGAAAACAGAGAAAAATGCAGAATCCAAGAACTTCAACACCTGCCAAATTTTTTATGGATTTTTCGAGCTCAAAACAAGCAAAATTGGTTGAGAATCAACCAATAATTTCTGAAATTCATAGCTTAGTGAATGCGAGTGATAATATGTTTATCTGCTTCACTTACACTCATTGAGGTTTAGGGGAATTTTTGTATTTCCGGATTTATTTTTGAGTGTTTTAGCTTGAAATTTTCAGGGTATCTTCCTGAGGTATGCTTGTAGGTGCTGACTTTCCTTAAATTTGTACTTTCAGCGTACATTCATCAATTTTAGCCAAAACCTGTTGAATTTTTTGAGTAGCGCGAAGTGGTGTTTACAGTTAAATCTAATCGAACCCGGAGTCATCTTAAACTTCTTTCAAGCAACATCTTCAAAAGAAATATTCATTCCTTTGCAAGTATTAAGCATTTCAATGATGCAGCAACATTCTTTGGCATCAGTAAGTACGGAATAAGTTTTCGGTATCTGTTGCAAAAAAATTAGCAGGTAATACCAAGTATACAGCTGAAGGTTAAGATTCTTACCGGACGGCCATTCTTGTCCATAAACAAATATTTCTGAGCGAGCGATATCAACTCGATTCCAGGTTAAAGCCAGGGAAAGTTGCTCTGATGGTGAAAGATGCTGACTCCTGAACAGAGCCGTTAAAATAGTTTGATCTAATTCTTGTGATCCTGTTTCAGTAGACCGCTCGCTTATCCTAAATACAGTTATCTGAAACAAAATAGATTAGAAATAAACTGTAGGATCAATCCCTCTTTACCCAAGTTGGGCAAATTGATGATTTTAATCACAGAATCAATTACTTTTTTGACTAAGAACCAGCAAAAGGTAGGTGTATGAGAATAAATCAAACTATTCCAATTTGGAATTGGATTTCAATCCCAGTTAAACCAGGGTTTTGAACCAGCAACAAATTTGGTTCGGTTCGATCGGAGTCTGCAAATAAGATCAGTTCGCGGTTGGTTTTGAGTTTACAGGGACAGTGGATTTGGTTTGAACCAGTTCATGTTGAAGAGAAAATTTAAATGAAGAAAGATTTGCTTTCAAAAATGCTTTTAATTTTTCACTTTTTAGCTCCTCTCCTTGCTGAAATTTTTGCCGTACTCATTTTCTCTCAATTTCTCTCAATTTATGAAAATGGTCTTATTCAGAGTCTAAGGTTATAGTAACTTAAACCACTTTTGAAGAATCGTCAAAACCATTCAAATCCGGTTCAGCTCCTTTGGTTAAGTTTGCAGTTCAAGGCATTTTCTGCAAAATAGTTTGTGGGTCAGGAATTCAGTGTTTGGAGCAGTTTCCGGTTCGGTTCAAAGCCCTGATTTAAACTGTTCACTCACTTCGTTTGATTTCTTTGCTATTTAGTGAGATCTATTAAATTAAGATGAATGGTAATACCATAGTAGATGAGACCAAACGTTGATAAACTAAATATGTGACTGAAAAGCAACAGCAACAAAAAAACAAAACAAAACCGTCAAAACTACTTACTAAATTTTTTTTGCGTGTGCATTCTAATAACTCTCTAAACAAACATTCTGCTTGATCAGATCCTACTTCAAATGTCCGTTCAATAGTATTAATCAGGTACTCTTTCATACTTTCTAAAACTGTTTGTTCACCAGTTTCTGAAGCATACCTTCAAACAAAAGAGAAAACAGAGATGAGAAAATGACAAATTGAATGAGTGAGATTCAAAACTAAATTTTTTATCACAAATTAACCACATTTTTTGGGAGTTTTTGAAGTTGGTGTAAAGATATGGAGATGTATCGGTGAACAACAAAAAACAAAACAATTGGCAAGTTGAGTGAAATTTCCATTCACAAAAGCATATCAAAACTTATCGGCAATTTCACTCACTTAAATCTAAAATTTTTTATTCATGTTGGATTGGGTTGGTTAAACTCAAGGACCAGCAAAGAGGTTTTGTAAAAAGTAAGCAAACAAGGCCCTGGCTTACTAAGAAAAATGTAATAGAACTTTCGCCACACATATTCTTCGAATGAATGTTGGTAATTAAACAAAACCCTCATTTAAGTAAATACTTCTTTTAAAAGTGAATGATACTTGACAAAATAAATTTAACAGTAGATAGTACTAACTTGTGAACAAAAGCAAGGAGATCAGCCGCTCGGCCTGATCCATCACAAACAACGACAGGAACAGGCGGAGAGTCGGTAACATACTCTAAAACAGCTCGAATGGTGTTTGTACCACCCTCTATCACTAAACAAACAACCGGTGTGCTGCAATGTGTGCCTGAAATTAAGATTACTTCGAGTTAGAAGCCAAGTTTTAACTCAGAAAGATAAAGATCAAAAGAAATCATTGATAAGATTGACACTTGACAGGAGAAGTATCACTAGCGTCAATTTTTCAAATTTAAAAGCGATACGAAAAACTAATTTGCATTAGTCATAGGTGACATTAGAACTTAAAACTTGGTTGAGTTCAGGAACTTTGAGTATCAGGTTCTGACAAGCAGCAATAGCTGTTTCCAAATTGTATCAAAATGCATCAGTGAGAATGCATAGGTGAGTATGCAACGGGTGAGTATTTGGTCACCACAAGTTTAGTCCTGTTGCTAGCAAACTACTCACCGATGCGTTTTGATGCATTTCAGAAGCTAGCACCGCTACCTGTCAGAACCTGATACTCAAAATACCCAAGCTCTACATGAGCTACAGTTAAGAGTGTTTACAGGTGCACTTTCAAGTGTTTACATCGATGCAACCTAAACATATAGAGTAAATATACGAGGTATGGTTTATGACGTTGCAGTGTGACGATTTCTGTGGTAGCTGGTCTCTCTATTAATGAACGACACATCCTCTTTACATGTGTATAGTTGAGTTTCTTACTAAAAAACCCACAAAGTTTTAGGCACAAGTCAGAGACAAATAGAGACCCAGCACACCCTATGCTTCCCGTGTTAGAAAAGAGAGGCAAGTTTAGTGCACTGACTGTTGTTTGGGAGTCACCAGCTGCAACGATTAAAATTAGCCCCTGTTGAATGGTGAGCTCATCGGAAGGCTGTGATTGATCTGTGGTCCCGGAAACGGAAACAGGTTTTGTTTGGCGAATGCAAACCAAGCGCTCATCAGTCAACAGTAGGCTAATGTTCGCTGTTGTTTCCATGAGTTCCGACCAAAATTGAGCCAGAAAAGTGGACACCCGTGCAAACTTTGTGCTAGTCTCCATTTGAATCTGGTGCAAGTACACACAGTTTTCAGGGATGAGGACGTCGATTCAATTCAGCCATTAGGACTAGTTTATAATCGGAGTGTTCAGAACCAATAAAATAACTGGATTTAATTACAGCCGATTGTGCTAAAACACATTTATAAATTCTTCAGTCAAACGAATGGGACAAAATAAAATGGATACTTACATGGATGCAACTTCTGAATTGATATGTACTTCTCCAGTTTTCTACGTAAGATGATTTCAGCTCCGTATCGTCCACCGGTTCCATTATCAACAAGTAAAAAATAGGCATGCCGATTGTTGAGAACAGCATACTTTGATCTAAAAGGACAAAAATTGAGTAATGAAAAAAAGTTATTCATTCACTTCTACAGCGGATAACTTGAGTCCCTAAAAACCTACATACTTTTCAGGAACTCAAGATACCCACACAATGATTTATAGTTGATTGTCAGCTACTTTGAGGGTCCAGGTTCCAATACATAAAATCAATACCGTTTATAGCGATTACAGACCAAATAAATAAATTTTAAAAATGAATAAACCTAAAGATATTAGATGAATGTGGATGTTTATAGGTTAGGAGGGCAACAATGCAGATAGAGCCTGGAATGATGGAAGTAAAGAATTGTTGTAAAGAGGAAGGAAGCAAACAAACGTAGTTGCTCACGATGAAAAAAATACCTGCTTTCCATCGAATTCTCAGAAACATACTGTGAAGAATTAGCTGAATTAATTAGAGAAGGATGGACTTCTTTAGAAGACTGCCACTGCGGCCACTGCTTGCCAAATGCCAACAGTGCTGCCGTTTTGGCACGGTCAAAAAGTCCGCCAAAAGTCCGCAAAAAGTCCGAAATTTTTTTGAAATGTCCGCAAAAAAGTCCGCACGAAATATTTGAAAAGTCCGCAAAAAAGTCCGTAAAATTTTTAAATGACCGCTAAAAAGTCTCCTTGATTTTTCGAGAAAGTACGCATATTGCTAGCCGAGGGCTGAGAATGGGTGACAAACACCTGAAAAGTTGGACTTTTTCTCTTTTCCGTCTACTCCCAGCCTGAATACCCCCGTGTTCTCCTAGCGGGAAATTTAATTATTTCTTATTTCTTGCAATGGTGTTGCTTGGTCAAGAGGTCAAATAAAATTCTTTAACTCTTTAGAACGTTGTTCAGCTGTCTACTGATGAAATGTATTCATCCTACCTCCAATCCAACTTTTGACTCATTAGAGACACTGAAAAGGAATTTCCACACTCATATTTTCCATTACTTGTCCAAGCCATGCTTTAGTAGAAAAAATTTAAAATAATAAAAAAAAAAAATACTTTTTTACTAGTTACTGGCAAAAAAAAGGCAACATGAAATTTCAAGAATTTGAGCAACCTTATTTTAACGCAGCATGATGCATGTGGAGACGACTGAAATCGGCGAAAATAAATCATAAAAGACGACGGAGTGAAAAGTGTGTACGATTAACGGCTGTTAGCCGCTTTTTCCTACCTATGCTTTACCAGATTTTCAGGAAAGTCCGCAAAATGTCCGATAAGTCTCAGAATGTCCTCAAAATGTCCGAATTCAGAAAAGTCCGCGCCAAAGTCCAAAAATCTTCAAAAAGTCCGAATTCGGACAAAAGTCCGCAAAACGGCAGCACTGAATGCCAAGGTTTGTTTACAACTGGTTTACAAACTATCAGGTTGGCACTGCTGAATTCGTACAACGTACCAACCTTCAAATATATTATTTACTTTGAGCGCTAACTAGGGTGATAAAATTAGAAGTTTTATTTCTAAAACCTTATTCATGCGACAAACAGAGCAATCATAGGCTTACGATAAACGGTGCAGCTGCAAGGGTCGGGAATTTTGTATTTTTTGTGAAGATAATGGTAATACTTGATGAGCTGAAAGCAATGGTGCCCTGGGTTTTTTTTTTTTTTTTTTTGTAAGTATCCCGTTTTCGGAGATACCTCCATGTATTTTGGGCTAAAATCTCTCTGGAACAATGGTTGATAAGAAACCAAAGGCATCTTTGTTCTCAACTCATGAAGTACTTTCATTTTCTTTACAAAAAACACAACATTTCAGACCCATGCAACTGCCCCATTATACAGGGTGTCCCAAAATTCATAGTAAATATTTTTACCACGTATTTTTGGAGTCAAAATAAGACTTTTTTCCCCTATAAACATGGGTCCGAAATTGTAGTCTTTTCGAGTTACAGTGTTGCAAAGTTTTCGAAAAACAAATTGAAAAATTGTCATAACTCCCTCGTGAATTGTTCTGAATGCTCGTAAATAGGTACTCTGATGTAATTTTAGGCGCTCTTGCCGATTTTGGCCGTGAAAATGCTGTATGCAAAAATTTGAGGGGGGTTTCGGGGGTTTTTCTTGATTTTTCTCACTTTTTTTGGCCAAATTATGTGAAAACATGCTTTCGGTTTCATTAAACCCAAAAACGATTAGCATTATCCAAAAGTTCGTAAAAAAATATGCATTTTTGGTCCTTACAAGTTTTTCCATTTCGCAAACCATCTCCGAGAAAATCGTCCCTGAAGTTGGAGAAGTCGGGTAATAAATGCCTTTTCTTTGATTTTGTCAATTCTTGGCCGACTTCTCCAACTTCAGGGACGATTTTCTCGGAGATGGTTTGCGAAATGGAAAAACTTGTAAGGACCAAAAATGCATATTTTTTTACGAACTTTTGGATAATGCTAATCGTTTTTGGGTTTAATGAAACCGAAAGCATGTTTTCACATAATTTGGCCAAAAAAAGTGAGAAAAATCAAGAAAAACCCCCGAAACCCCCCTCAAATTTTTGCATACAGCATTTTCACGGCCAAAATCGGCAAGAGCGCCTAAAATTACATCAGAGTACCTATTTACGAGCATTCAGAACAATTCACGAGGGAGTTATGACAATTTTTCAATTTGTTTTTCGAAAACTTTGCAACACTGTAACTCGAAAAGACTACAATTTCGGACCCATGTTTATAGGGGAAAAAAGTCTTATTTTGACTCCAAAAATACGTGGTAAAAATATTTACTATGAATTTTGGGACACCCTGTAGAGAAAGAAATATACTAGACCTAAGATTTACATCCGACGACCTCTTCTTCACAATTTATAATAAAGAATTGATCGAACTTTCAAGTGATTTTGATTCTATTTAAAACTCTCACTTGCCAACGGAAATCTGACAATGCTCCATTTCGTCTGTTCCAACCCTTCCAACCCATGCAAAATTGATTCGATTCAAACACTCATCCCCAAAAGGCGAAATCTCCCGTTTTTTGAATGCGCCTTCACTGTTAGTTATAGACTAATACGGTACAAGCGCGTACGAATAGTTACTTAACTACTTTCAAATCCACCACTATAATAACGCTATCCGCCGTTCGCTCGTCTTACTTTTATGGGTGCGCCTTCATTTTTCAAGATAGACTAAAACGGTACAAGCGCGTGCGAATGTTACCTACTTTTTAATTCTCCACTAACGCTAGTTCGGAACTCCGCGGTGTTTATGCGGAAAATTTCAACCTGGGTTCGCCGACTCGATTCGGGTTTGAACGAGTCAAACCTTGGTCAAACCCGAGTTCGGCGAAAACTAAAGTGTTCACTGTTAATGCGGGCATCTCAACCTGGGTTCGGCCGAACCCGGGTTTAGATCTCTCGCATAAACTAGGCTATTGGCTCGAAAGCGTACCACGCGTACATTAAATTTCAGCTGCATACACGTTAGAATCATCCGACAATATTAAATCGTACTCATCAACACACTCCCACCATTTTCTTCTCTATTTCTCCTCTTAACCCTTTGAGGGGCAAATTAAGGAAAATCATTTTTTTCCAAATTTTTTTGCATTTCTAGGTTCCTTGGGGTAAAAATAGACCCCAAAAAAATTTTCATGCAATTCCATATACTAGTATAGGAGAAAACAGGTGGCTAGTGTAACTATCCACTGCCCCTCAAAGGGCTAGAAAATTTGGTTACCATATTTTTTCGAAAATCAGGTTTAAATTAATTTTAAAAGGGCCAAACAATGACAACTATAAGTTAGAATCAATCAATCAAACAATTATTTATGAGAAAAAATTGTAAACACAGTCAAGAAACTTATTTAAACATGGTTTAGTCTTGAAAATAACGCGTAAATGGCACTTTTTGACCTATGATCGACTAAAATTAACTTTTTAGACATCTTGAGGAGCACCAAAAAATCTCAAAAAATCATAAAATTGTTATTTATACTATAGAGAACAAAATTGCCCAGTAAAGCTTACCCCAAAAAATTGTAACTTTTGAAGTTAATCCGAATTTAGTGTGTGGCAGAGCAACATTTTTGCTTCGAGCTGCGCTAAAAAGTGATTATTGGCTATGTTGCAACTGAATATGTGACTTTTTTCTTTTTTCTAGTTGTTTTCTAGACTATAAAGATAATATAAATAGAATAAAAACATTACATTCTTTATGAAAGTACCGAAAAAAATCCAAAATATGCTGTAAAACGGCAAAACGCTGTAAACAATGCTGTAAACGACGATGTTGCTTCAATGAATCTCCGAGGCCTATTATTGGCTGAATGCAAGAATTTAGAATGTGAATAAGTAGTTCAAGTTATAATAAGCCTCTGAACGTCTTATCTGAGCCCTAAAATTCCTTCTAAAAGGCGAAAAACTTGGAAATAGACAATGCATCACTGTTTGACCCCTTCAGGGGCAGTGGCTAGTGGTACTAGCCACCTTATTCTAACGCTTGTAATTATATTACAAAAACAGCAAATTTTACTCACTAGTACTTTAAAATGTTCAAAATACTTTCAAAATTCATAATCTGCCTCAAAAATTTGCCTAAACCTTCCAGAAAAAAAAATATTACTACATTAGCGGGAGCCGGTCTGTCTTGGAGGGAAAATCTCAAAATGTCAACATTTACCTGGTCTAAAAATAATGTTTACCGCTGTGCTACCATGTGGAAAATATTTTTTCCCCATTTTAGAACATCTTACCAACCAAAAAAAGTGGCTAGTTACAATAGCCACTGTCTCATAAGCTCAGGAAAAAATAAATAAAAGGTGGCTAGTGGCACTAGCCAGTAGCCACTGCCCCTCAAAGGGTTAAGGTCCCTCTTATTTTCCTTTGCGGGGAGGGGGGTCTGGTACACATTTATGACATCACAGCCCAGCGCGCGGCGCGGCCGCGGCGTCATCTGTTAATGTTCATCATTCACTTGACTCTCGGCAGAATCGCGCGAATTTCTGTTTTTATTCAACAGCTTCAAATTCAACCCCAAAAGATACGGCATGAAACCTGACTAGAGTAACGTCATTGATTCTTAGAAATTAAAAAAAAGAGACTTGTACCTCTTTCATTTTGAACGTCTCTTGGGGGCTGGGACCCAGGTAATCTGAAGCATTTCGTGGAATACATAGCGTGTATACTCACCTAGGTGAAGAAATGGAATGATAAGGAACGTCTCTGTTATGCCCGATCAATTCATGATTATTCTCGACAATGCCCCAGGGAGCGATACCGATGCTGACAATCCTCCCACTTCGCTGAGACCTCTCCATGAGCAAAGCATCTCCAACTTGTCGCGTCACACCTGAATAAATTGATAAACCATGAATGTCGAGCTTGTGTCAGATTTAACCCATATATGTCCAACTTTATTTGAACATGTTCGGTGTTT
This sequence comes from Trialeurodes vaporariorum, assembly GCA_011764245.1. Taxonomy (NCBI): domain Eukaryota; kingdom Metazoa; phylum Arthropoda; class Insecta; order Hemiptera; family Aleyrodidae; genus Trialeurodes; species Trialeurodes vaporariorum. The sequence continues at coordinate 63,464,600 of VMOF01000024.1, read as the reverse complement.
TTTGGTGTTTTTCTCAAAAAACACCATCTTAAGAGTTAAAAAAATTTTAAATTTAAAAAGTGTGAAATTTTCTGGTCCAGCTAAATTATAGGTGCAGAAAGGTCACAACATTGATTTTTGAGTAAAATTGGCCTAAATTTACTGTAATTTGGTGGGGAAAAACCATGATAAGTGGGTTGTTAACGACCCAATGGGCATATATGGGTTAAAGGCTCATCCTGTTATCTTAGGCAGACTTCGGATACTTAATTCTATCCCTTTTAAACATGAAGGATAGCTTCCCATGAAAATAGACGTTTTCATTTCCAAAATGTTTTTACAAAACTAAGTAAAAAGAGATGCTTCTTCGCTGTTTCATTGCGTTTCGAAAGCGAAACATTCTCTTTTTCCAAGGATTATAGATTGGCCTGACCTTCAAATCGGAATGACTTCTATAGAACTCTTTTCAGAAGAGGAGGAAGAGCGGTAAAATGTTCATTGCTACCTTCTAGTCAAGACATGATAACACTGAGAAAAGTTTTCCTATTAGTTCAACTGGAATTCCGCATAGGAAAATATTAAACAGAATTCTTGTTAAAGTAACCAGAATGCCGCAGTTACATTTACCAAAATTCCTGATACATTAACCGGAATTCCGGTTATTACTTTAACAAGAGTTCTGTTTAGTACCTATTTTCCTGAACGGAATTCCGGTTATTTTAACAGTTAATTTATCTCGGTGAACTTTTCACAAAATTTTCGTATTTGCAGCAGTTCCTTTGCAAAAAAAAAGTATGATTGGAGATCTGGAATATCCTGTATGCTCATTTTTGTTTTGTTTTCAGTGCGCCTTTTCCCCCTGCGCATTTCCCCCTTTTTTTCTTTCACAACAGGTGGCCCCTTGAAGGTCTGACCTTACGCACGTTTTGCGTAATGGATAAATCCGCTACTATTTTCTGGAGGCTTGAGTTTTTTAGAATCCAGATGGATTTTTATATCTCCTCTCAAATTGCGTCTAATTGAAAATGTGGAAGTAATTAAAAAACTGAAAAACATGAAAAAAAGGAAGAAAAAAATGATAATATTAATTCATTGTTGTCAGGTTCGACATGTTTAACTGGAAAATCAACTTTTCTGTGATAGAAAAAGAGAAAAAACTGCTACGGGTTTCTGCCTAGTTAGCTCCCATCATGCGCATGCAGAAAAATTGATTCCTTTCTGCGTAAAGTAGTCCAATTCACTTATAACCATTTGGACGCGGCTCATATTTCCGTTTGAAAGAAGATTTTCATCACTACCTATAAGATCTGATTAATCTTCTATAAATTACAGACGTTTTTCGGAACGTTCGCGACACCATAAAAAACTAACACATGCAAGATACCCTCAATTTTAAAAGACATACGGAAAAACAAACCTACCTGTGTTTGTGCCACCGGTAAAAATCCAGGCTCCTGTAGTTTTGGCGGCTTTCAGCAAACCCTTCCTTAAGATTTTCTTTAATTTGGGCTGAAGTTCAAAGTTTGCCTTTCCTCCCTGAACGGTGATCAAAAGTTTCGGGAGTTCGAGAGACCATTCTCTGGTGAAAAGTTGCAGGATAAGTTCAGGCCGGGTGTCATAAGCTAACCGAACGTACTGCCAAACAGAAAGAAAATAAAATGACGTCATTATGCTCAGCAGTCATATAAATCGTGTAAAGAAGTGTTTGACCAGTTTTTAAATTTCTGCAAAACGGGCGTAGATCCAGAGTATGAAGAAAAAAAATGAGAAAAAAAAGGTTCTTCGCATTTAAAATGTTTAAAATGTTCGCATCTTGGAGGTTACGTTTCGACAGTTTTAGTCGTGGAAATAAGTATGAATAATTACTTATTTGGTGCCTCAAAAACACCACATACTATCGAATTCGCGTACAAATGTTGGCGTCCTAGCTGCAAACCAAGCATGGAAATTCACACTTGCAGTAAGCAGTTGTTCGATGGGGTATTGATCTACCGTTGTTTCGTCACGTCACACAGTGGACCGAGGTCAATAGGTTGGGTCAGACATGGAATTTATGACTAAAAATGCAAATTTGAATGTTTTTACCGCCAAAAAACAAACTGTAACAAGTAATTCTAGTATAGTAAATTTTACAATAAAACCAATGAAACCTCTTTCAAACTTCTACGTTGCGTATTGACAAAGATATGAGCATTTAAAGTTCCCATCCTATGTCCGGTTTCTCCCATTGACTCGCTCCACTCAGTGGCATAGCGTGCAATATGGCAACGGTGTAATGTGTCCACTTAAACTCATGTAAAAGGTCGAATGCAAAGGTGTTCACCGAACACCCAACAGTTCGATCTTTTTCATGAGTTTAAATGGACACACTACAACGTTGCCATATTGCACGCTACGCCACTGGCTCCACTGTGCGTCGTGTCGAACACACGCACTTATATTATACTGCACTCCAAATCCAAAGAGCTTTGTCCTTTGACGATCCGTCAAATGACAATTTTCTTTGAAGATGACTGATGCACCACTACTGCACCTGTCTAGTTCAACGTTCTCTTTGATCAAAAGCTTCGGACGCGTACGTGCGGAGGTATTACTGTCCCTTGACCGCAAACGCAGCTCCAAAATAGGCTCATCGTTTGCGATCAAAAAAGCTCAAACATTTTTAAATTAATACCTACCCCAAACTAAGTTAATTGGAATAATTGATTTAGTGGAGAGAGGACGTCAAAATACCAACTCACCACTTTTGACTCAAAACAAAGCAGTATCCTCAGAATTTAGGTTTCAACTTTCGATGAAAAAAAAAAAAAAAAAAAAAAAAATATTCATATATATTTTGAATAGTTTAAAAATTCTGATTTCCTAATAAAAAACAACCAAAAGCGAGAGGGATAAACAATTAAGGTAGTAATGTTACCTAGGAGTACACCTTTTAATGAATCCTTGTTTTTTTTTTCTCTACAATAAAAACTCCCCTGTGAGCTCCCCTTCTCCACACCACACCCGAGTATATTCCGAGTATAATAGTTTTTGCTTCGATTAAAAAGCTGACTTGCTTGAATAACTTGATTAAAGTAACTCGAACATTTTTCAGACGTTAGCTTTCAAAGTTTTCTCAATTGCAAGAGCTCCGTCGATACATAGGAATCAATTCCATACTCAAAATGTCAAAATTTGATGACATCCCCTTTCTGCACGCATGAGGTAAATCCAATGAGCTATAACTTTAGAGTGGCAGCGGGCTGGTCCACCTTGTGCCACACAGGGTAGAAGGAATCCCGGGGAAAAGCGGAATTTGGACGGCAGATTCCAAGGTTTGAGGTTAAATTTTGTAGGTCGTTCGGAATTTGGCGGGAATTTGGACGGCAGATTCCAAGGTTTGCGGTTAAAATTTGTAGGCCGTTTCCGTTGATGCCCGAGTTTGTTTAAGAAACGACCGGAAACTACCTACAAAACTTAACCTCAAAATCGATTTTTACGGCAAGATGGCGGCGCCCTGGGTGACAACAATGAACCAGCGGAACGTTCCTTCATGTGCCACTCTAAAGTTGTAGCTCATTGGGTAAATCAGGAGGTTTGCAAGGAGAGCGTGCTAATATATCTGAATCTGTAGATTGCACCAACAGTGGTAATTTTGAAGAGATAGAGTTCCCTTCAAACATCATTAATGAGACATTTTCATTCTACTTTTTCATCAATCCAGTTACTAGTTTATTAATTAATTAACTTAAGTTTTTGAAAAAACAAATAAATAAAAATTTAATAAAACTTTTTATATATATTTTTTTTTTTTATTTTTTTTATTTCATTCATCTTATTTTATTTTTTTAATTGATTAATTAATTATTTTTAGGGTATTTATTTTATCAGTTCGTGCAAAAACGGTTTCAAATTCATACATAAACTCCTTCAAACTTTCGCTCTTTTTTTCCTTGAATGCCGCACTTATATTGAGAAGAGCTTCTTCAACTTGAAGAACTTTCAGAAGAAAAAAAAACTACTACGAAAGTACGAAATTTTATTTATAGCAGCATGCACAGTGCACAAGACTCGAACCAATCGCGTCGATTCCCCCGACTGCAGTTTTTAGTTGGTTAAAAAATAAAAGAGCCAGAAAAAAATTAAATTAAAAAATGTGGCGTGGTGGCGGCGCGGCGGCGGGAGAGCTAGAAAGAAATAATATCTCGTACAATGGGTTGCCAAATTTATCGAATGTCAAAAATCGCAAAAGTCCTATTTCAATGATCGATGAAAAATGGAAAGATTTTTGCCCATTGATAGGGGGCAACACTGTAAGTCGTGTACAAGTGTGACGATTAATCTTTCATTTCATTTCATTTCAGTTCGCGCCAAAGAAAGGGGCGTATGAGCTTTATTAAAAACACCCCCCCCCCCAACTTCATCCACAGGAATGAGGATACTTTTTGAGGACAGGATTTTAGAGGTACCCTGAGGATTGCGGCGTTCGTGCTCAAACGGCTCACAGAGGGCAGAGGTAAAAGATTTGGCGGCAAAAAATCGGCAAATTAAAATTCTTTACACTATATGATTTAAAAACTTCAAGATCATACATTAGGTTTCAGGCAGAGTCGGGCAAATAGGTTTGTAATCGATTACACGATTACTGAGTAATCGGTAATCGGCAAACCTTTGGATGGTAATTAAATGCATTTTTCACAAGTAAATGATGTATTTTAGGGTCTTTTCGATTAGATCTAATTCTTCTGCAACTAATATGATGGGTGGCTTGTAAAAAATCAGCCCTGATTACTGTAAAATCACCCTCCGAAAAAACGACGATTACGATTACTCGGTAATCGACACGATTACTACCATCATTTGCCCAACTCTGGTTTCAGGTCGGTTGATCTACGGCATTAAATTGCCTCAAGAAATTAATTTCTGCCCAAAAAGTTCACAAATCATGTCTCTATTTACGACTTTTGCAATTAGAAAGAGATAGCATTACATCTCCCTGGAATCGATACTTTACACGGGTTTAAATGGAATAAATGCATCGTTGCCGGATTGCTTGCGCCGCGGCCGCCACTGCCTACAGGTATGTATTTTCTTTTTTTGTACCACCGGTGCGGGTGGCATCCCCGTTGATTAAGGAAATTCCATTAAATTCACTTAAAACAACAACCATCATGTAAAATCCCATGGAACTGACCCATGATGCAATTCACATTTCACAACTGGGATTATGGCACTTGCTATGGTTTGAAATGTCTTGCTACTTGTTTGATCTCTCGAAATGGGTCTGTTTCGTACTTTTGCTACATCAATATAACTCATTGTCTCTAACGTAAAATTCGGCGAAAAGAACGATGCGCACATTAAAAACTTTCAAAAGCCACTCATTAACTCAGAAAATACCTTTCATTTCAAACAACCCGCGCTACACTAGACACTATATCACCGACTTATAACTACATAGATGGAACCATCTCGTTTATGTAAACATCAACAGAACTTACAAACATTGGAATGTTTCGTTTAGATGCGTACATTCCTTATATTATTTTGTAATCTTTGATAAACCGAAAAGAACAGACAGCAAATGCAGCTTATATTTCACGTATTAAAAAAGAAATTCCATCATTTTGTAGTTACGATGTTGTTTACCTACTTATGCACGGTGGTTCCGTCTGTGCTGTAGTAGTATATCGGTGCAATAGTGTCTAGTGTAGCGCGGGCTGTTTGAAATCGAAGTGATTTCCTGAGTTAATGAGTGGATTTTGAACGTTTTTAATGGGCGCATCGTTATTTTCGCCGAATTTTACACAAGAATCAAGGTTCTAAATTGCTGTAGCAAAAGTATGCAACAGACCCATTCAAAGAAACAACGTCCCTCGTCGCGGAGTCGAAGACCGAAGAAGCCCACGTCGCGATGGTAGCGTTCTAGAATTCAACCATTTACTGCATCCGTGCAAAAAAGATTACATTATCCTGTGATACTGTATATCTATGTACATTGGAAAGTGCTGCTATTCATAATCTTTTCTGCATCGAGACAATAAAGGAGTGAATTCTAGAACGGTACCGATGACGACGTTGACAGAATACTGTACGTGACGATTCCAAGCCAACTCTAGCTCCAATCTGCTGGCGACCACCGCATGAACGGTCTGTAAATTTAGGGGCGGGAAAACACAAGTATAAATCATCGTGAGCCAGCCGCTTTTGATAGCGAATTTAACCACTGGAACTCACCCTCTACTGTCAATGGATGGAGCAGTGCTGTATAGTGTATAGTGTATACCAGTGTATAGTGGTCGGACTGCAAGAAAAGTTCGTTTCTTTGTTGGGAGAGCAAAACTAATTTGACCACTTTCTGAACTCCTACACTTGCGCCTCGACTGACATTTTATAACATCGTGCAATGACTAACTAACTTCAGCGGTAGTACGCAGAAGTTCTTTGCCTATGCAGCAAAAAAAAAAAAAAAAAAAAAAAAAAAAAAAAAAAAAAAAACCCTACCAAATAGTTCTTTAAGGGGAAGTAAGTTTAAGGTGCATTATTATCTACGTGAGCTGGTTTTAATTTCAGCCACGTGACATGGTATCATAGATTGATTAATGGCAAGTTGAAACCATTTCAAAACGAAAGGATTGTATGAAACATTAAAAGCACTCTTTCTTACATGGGATTTATCGCTAATAGAGAATGGTTCTGTTGCAAACTGTTGCAACAGAACAGTGCTGGCCCGGGGGGGGGATTCGGGGGCCCCATCTCCCCTTTTTTTTAAAAAAGGCTCTAAAAAAGAGCTCCAAAAAAGGAAAAAAAAGCTCGTAACACCTTCAGCCCCCCCGGCCCAAGTAAAGTGGGAAGCAAAAAAAAAAAAAAAAAAAAAAAAGGCCATCAAATTTTCGAGCATCAAAGAGTTCCAAAATTGACTCAAAAACTTAATAAATGCGTCAGTAGCGTAGCGTGCAGTTTGACAACGTTGCATTGTGCCCATTTAAACCCGTGTAAAAGGGTCGAATACGAAGTTGTTCACTGAGCACCCGATCGTTCGATCTTTTTAATGGCTTTAAATGGACGAACTGCAACGTTGCCAGAATGCACGCTTCGCCACTGAAATGCGTCACTAAGTTCCTGTATGACTGCGTCATACGGGAGTCCTAATAAAGAAGTCCCATCTTGAATCTATCTCTATACTCTGACAAAAGTGATAAATCCATTTTTGGACCGTTAAAATGCGAATTCTGGCAGTGACAACTTAAAGAGTGATCAGAGAAACAGTCTTTAGGAGAAGTGCAGCCAGTAGTGGCCAGTGGCTCTGATGGACGGCACAGGAGCGTTACTTCTCGCACATGATCACTTTAACAGAGCAACTTATCGTGCACGACGGATGGTGAAATTGCATACTCGTCAATTTGAAGGCGTTTTCGCTTCATTCCGTTATTTTTCGTTTGGGTAAGCGCGTAAGAAGCTTTCATGTGTCGCGATTGAAGCGGTTACTATATCTATAGGATAACTCACAGCCGTAGACAGGAATTTTTCTTTCTCTCTCTTTGCCCAATTGACTACATGAGTCAGAAAAGGACAGCAATACGGGGGCTGAAGTCATACGACAGTCCCTCTCTCCATCCTTTTTAAACACATTCGTTCAAATGGGCAATGACAAAAACACAAATTCCTAAATACTGTTATTGGGTAACCGTATGAGTATCGATTCCGATCAATCGGACTGCAGTCCCATAAACATGGGCGGATACAGGGAATTGTGTTTCTCTCTCTCCCTCCATTTGAACTTTTGTGTTAGAAAAGAACAGCAGAGGGGGCCATCACGTGACTTTGGCCCCCTCTTCTGTCCTTTTCTAACGCACGTTTTCAAATGGGAGGAGAGAGAGGAAGACAATTACCTGTATCCGCCCATGCCCATAAACGAATATAACTTTCATGCTCGAGGAATGGGGCTCTTGCAAACTTTTGTCATAGAGTATTGAAGAGTTGGTTCTTGTATAGAAACCTGTAAAAATGACGATGAGAAGGTACACTAAAAAATCACGAAAGTCACTCTAAGAATCGGTTTAATGGCGGAGAGACGCAGGCATCATGGGGGATTCCTATCTAATTTGAGATATATCTCTGTGTTTCAGTAGAGAAAAAGACAAATTAGATAGGAATCTCCCAAGACATCTATGCGTTGAACTGCCATTATGATCTGGCAGTTATAGCAGCTTCGTGAGTTTACCATTAAATTACAGACTTTTTTTAGCGTGATTTTCATGATTCACGCTGGTCTTTGCATCAGACTGGACAATTTGTTTGCTTAAAGCAAAAGTTTGCGAGAGCCCCTTGTGGTAGTTTAGAAGGTCCAGAGTTTTGCTCAATATCTTTGCATAGTGTCTAGCTTGCTTCTAGCAAGTCGCGAAATAAGTCTGGGAAAACAGAGTGCCTTCAAATCGTAAGGTATGCATTTTCGCCGTCAGTTATGTACGGGGTCATTCCATTTTAAATCAACCAGAGCCTGTGCTGCCTAGTCATGGATTTTGGAAATATTTTGAGGGGTGATTGTAACTACTTTTAGTAGCTCAAAACGTATTTTTTCATATTTTTTTAGCTTACGGCCCCTGAGATATAGGCAACCGGAAATTCAAAAATTGCGATTTTAGGCTTATCTTTGAACGCCTACCACAGCCTTAATTCTCAACGAAAAGATACGGTTGAGGTCTCATTTTGATGCATTTTGCGTCCTCTTTTCATTGCTTTAGGTCGTTTTTCATTAATTGAAGGTTTAGCAGGTTGCATACCTATTTGAACTTTGGCGACCCTATCGCAATTTTTCCGATCTTTGATAATTTTTTTAAATAGGATAGCGTTGGTAGAAAAAATTCATACTTTCCAAGCTTTAAGTACACTACTAAGAGTACCTGCTCAAAAAAAATTGGATCTCCTGAGCAATTTTTTCTAGTTGAAAAAATTGCTTAAAGTCGGCTAAAATTAAGAAAGACCCAACTTTGAGGTTAAAAAAGTCGATGTGGGGATTCATGAAAAAATCTTAAAAAATAATTAAAATCGCCGCTTTTATGTCTACTTTCAATATCTGAAGTCGAAAGTTTGTGTATTTGATCGCTACAGTCGAATTTTTTTTTTTTCAAAATTGGTAAAAATACAATTTGCTCGAACACCCGGGATCGAAGCGAATAGAAGAGCCAACTCTTTGAGGTTTAAAAATCTCGCAAAATCTCTAAAATGATCGCTTTTAAGTTCTTTTTCAACGCCTGAAGTCGAAAATTTGATTATTGAAGCGCTTCAGTTGAAATACAAGCTTGTAAAATTGGTAAAATTTCACGCGACGCCCCAATGCCCTGAACTGAGCTCAGATTGTGGCCGCGCTAATGGTGTTTTTAACCGATTTTACGAACTTGTTTTTCAACTGAAGCGCTTCAATAATCAAATTTTCGACTTCAGGCGTTGGAAAAGAACTTAAAAGCGATCATTTTAGAGATTTTGCGAGATTTTTAAACCTCAAAGAGTTGGCTCTTCTATTCGCTTCGATCCCGGGTGTTCGAGCAAATTGTATTTTTACCAATTTTGAAAAAAAAAATTCGACTGTAGCGATCAAATACACAAACTTTCGACTTCAGATATTGAAAGTAGACATAAAAGCGGTGATTTTAATTATTTTTTAAGATTTTTTCATGAATCCCCACATCGACTTTTTTAACCTCAAAGTTGGGTCTTTCTTAATTTTAGCCGACTTTAAGCAATTTTTTCAACTAGAAAAAATTGCTCAGGAGATCCAAATTTTTTTTTGAGCAGGTACTCTTAGTAGTGTACTTAAAGCTTGGAAAGTATGAATTTTTTCTACCAACGCTATCCTATTTAAAAAAATTATCAAAGATCGGAAAAATTGCGATAGGGTCGCCAAAGTTCAAATAGGTATGCAACCTGCTAAACCTTCAATTAATGAAAAACGACCTAAAGCAATGAAAAGAGGACGCAAAATGCATCAAAATGAGACCTCAACCGTATCTTTTCGTTGAGAATTAAGGCTGTGGCAGGCGTTCAAAGATAAGCCTAAAATCGCAATTTTTGAATTTCCGGTTGCCTATATCTCAGGGGCCGTAAGCTAAAAAAATATGAAAAAATACGTTTTGAGCTACTAAAAGTAGTTACAATCACCCCTCAAAATATTTCCAAAATCCATGACTAGGCAGCAACATATTTCATTAATTTTGGTTGATTTAAAATGGAATGACCCACGATAAGTTGCTCTGTACAACATGCCTCATACTGTTTACAATAAGTTTCGAGCAGTGAGTACAATTTTGATGTTTCATTAACACAAAACACAGTTTCACTTTTAACGAGTAAAGTTTACTGAACTGTACAGACCTACAGTTATTTTCGAACATTTTGCCTCACGCACGGTGGCGCAGTTAAAGCCTTTCTTGCAGACCTGTAGTAGATCAGATGCTTGATTAATTGATAGTCGACGAGTCATTTAATCGTTATGAGAATGATCAATTGAACTATATTTAATCGCGTGTCAAACTGTTTAGAAAGTCTAATCGATAGACAGATTGCAATACATTGAAGAACATGGGGGGGAAAAAAAAAACAGAATCTCAAAACTTAACTTTGTGCCGACATTCAGTACATAAAATGATTTTATAGGATAAGTATTGTTTTTTTGTTTTTTTTTGTTTTTACGTTTTTTGTTTTTGTTTTTTTGTTTAAACAATAGATTCATCGAATTGTGCAGTATAAACAAAGAAGAAGAAAAATAAACAGAATCACAAAACTTAACTTTGTGTCGACTTTCAGTACAAAAAAGTGATTTTATATACAATAGAGATAGTTTTGTTTTTTTGTTTTTGGGTTTTCTTGAACAATAGATTATAATCAAAGTGTGTAGTATAAACGATCGGACAGAATGATAGTAAAAGTTTTTAACCGACTGATTGCAATTTTTCAATTTTTTCAATTTTTTTAATTTTTTTAATTTTTTTCCAAAATGTTTATTTGTTGTTATTTTTGCATTTGTTAATTCTCGATTGGTAAAATAATGGAATGACGAAACATTTCTAGAGGTGTTATATCATACTTGTAGAATCGAAGATATCTAACCTGTGCTTTGCTTGGATGAGGTCCTCCTTGAAATTCGATCGTCCCGTACGCGTCCGTAGGGGATGCAATCGTGTGTTTCGAGGGACTCCATAACTCGTCGGGGATCCTCTCCGATTGAGCGACTGCAGCGCTGTGATATGCAAGTGACAGACCACAGCAACATCTGTAACAAAATAAATCACCAATTATGATAAGCTTCTTGTAAACAACTTAATTAATGGAAGATTTTTTTTCTAGAAAGGTTCACACTTTCCATTCAAACTCAGATTAGATAGACGTAAACGAGAGTGGGTGGTGCTCATACCCCAACCAATCACGGTTGGGCACCATCATGCAACACAATGCCATAATGGGTCTGTTGCAAACTTTTGCTACAACGATAAAGAGTGTTTCATTATATGTAAAATCGCCTTATATGCATTATATGTAATTATATGCATTATATGCATTATATATGTAATTATATGCATTATATGTAATATGCATTATATGTAAAAATTGGTGGCATCAGAAAGTCATGAAATGCGATAATAAACTCACAAGAGACGTTTAATGAAATCCAAGGTGGCGGTAAAATATCGAGCAATCTGTATGCATGCACCTTTAACATCCAAGGATTGCCAACGTTGGCAACCTCACAGCTTCAGAGGTTATGTGTTTATTTACGTTGTGATTGGATGTGATCGATATTGTGAGGTTGGCTATCCTTGGATGTTCGTGGTGCATGCATACAGGTTACTCAATATTTTACCGCCATATTGAATTTCATGAAACGTCTCTCGTGAGTTTTATACTGCATTTTATGACTTTCTGATGCCGCCAATGGACTTTTCACGCAATTTTACATGAGATTGAACACTCTACAGCGCTGTAGCAAAAGTTTGCAACAGACCCATTGAGGCGGTAGCTGGAAGAAGGGCCCATAGGCGTATGAGCCCTTTTTGTGGAGAACACGTAAATCGATTTGTCATACCCTCAAATGGTCATCCTAAAAATTTTGTGAAAAAACATGAAGTTTTGAAGGCAGGAGAACGATTTGAAGATAGTGATGATTATTGGACCATTTACATTGGTAATGAAAACTTTAAAGCTGTTTTTCTCAAAACTTGATTTTTGCCTATGGGCCCTTCTTCTAGCTACCGCCTCAATTACCTATTAACGAAATGGGGCTCGTGCAAACTTTTACTGTGAGCAACTGAATAGTCTAATCTGCTGTAAAAACTAGCGAAAATCACGAAAATCACACAAAGAAAGGCAGCAATTCAGCAATAAACTCTCATAACCGCTACAACGGCAAGATCGTAATGGCAGCTCAACGCAGGTATCATGGGAGATTCATGTCTAATATATGTCACTTTCTCAACGGAAACACAGAGACGAGTCTCAATTTACTTGGGAATCTCCCATGATATCTGCGTCTCTGCCATTAGGCCCGATTCTGAGAGCGAATTTCGTGATTTTCTATCGTGTACTCATTGTCAATTTTACAGGTTTTAATAAGCTAGAATCCACTCTTCAACCCCCTGTATAAAAAGTTTGAAAGAGCCCCGTTATGGGGGGGGGAGTTTTTATTCGGCACGCATGATACTTATTATTTTTGAAAAATAAACAATGATCTTAATCCTTTTGAACATGATTCGATCTAAACAAGAGAATACGTGGAAAAAAGAAAGGGGTGGGCCGTGGGGGGTAACAGACGGGGCAATTTCAATGTATGAATACACATTATATGCGTTTGCAGAAATGGACGAAAGTTATGCGATATTATTTCACTAAACGAACGAAAAACTCATCATTTTCATGAAATTGAGCACTTAGAAAACGGCGCACTAAGTCTAAAAAAAACAGTAAAAAAGTTAAATGAATTAAGAATATGATGAAAAAGAAAAAAAAACTTTGTTGGAACTCGGCTCTCTTTTTTTTCTCTTTTTTCCTTTTATCCTCTTTTTTTCCCACTACGGGCGGCTGATACGAAAATTCCTCTCTTCGACGGTTTAAGCATTCGTTGGATTCATTCATCGAAGAAAAACGTGGTAAGAACAAAAGGAGATTTTCACTAGTAGAATTAAACTTTATTTTTGTATGAATAAAACTGTTACAGTGTTACAATAAAGACACGCAGCTTAGCCACTTATTTCACTTGATTATAAGACTCGCAAACGTATGTGACTTTGTTGTCTTTACTAATTCATTGTAGATATTCTATTAAATATATTCAATCGGCAAAAATTTTAATGGGGGTACTGTATATACACTGTACTTACATGGGTTTGAAATTGGTCTTTTTTGTTGTTTTTGTTGTTTTTTTTTTTTGTTTTTGTTTTTTTGTTTTTGTTTTTTTTTTTTTATAAAGAAAGTGAACAAAATTCGGTGAACTGAGAACAATGGTACCCCCCCCCCCCCAAAGTATCACAGTTTTGGAAATACTTTCATGTATGTAAGGAAAACTATGCGGGTTGTGACCCACGTACTGTGGTCAGAGATATATCCTAATAAAGTGGCCGAAAAACGATGAATCAAGGCATCAAAAATCAGCGTTTTCGAGCTTTTAAGTTTAATTTACAATTTTCCAGTGACATTACCAGGTTTTTCCATTACTTATATTAATAGTGTTCTCCGTGATTAAAATTGGTCTGAAAAGTTTATTTGATGATAAATTTACCATTTAATTTTCAGCCATTTTTTGACGATCTCAGACCATAGTACAACGTAACAAAATGCAATTTTGAGCTAAAATCGCATGTGAATGTAGATCATTCGCTACCCTTGATAAGATAATCCAAAACGCACCAATAGTCTGTATGCTCCACCTTTGTCCTCATTCCTTACGCACACTGCAAATGGGGAAATCTCAAGAAATTCTCGAATCAAGGCCGTCTCAATGAGGTGTTTTCTATTCTCTACTGTATCTATTCCTACATCTTCGCCGGGTTCGTGCAATGAAAACTGGGCTGAAGATTGTTCGAAGGAGAATATAAAATAGTGATGATAGGTTGGGGGGGGGGGGGTTCGATGCCAATCATTCAAATCTTCACAAACTTGAGTACTAGTTGACAAAAACCTCAGATGCGACTAAATCAACAATTCCGATTCGAAAGCGGCTGTTCGGCTAATTCAAAGCTTCCGCCTCGGATAAACACATACACTACAGGTAGTATCATAAGTCATATACGAGCACGTAAGTTCACGCGAGATATTTCAATAAAACACTTGGGACACACACATCAAGACCCACTCGAAGTAGAGACGATGAAGAGTAAACACACAGGGTTGCTAATTTGCATTGATCCCCCCCCCTCCCCCCCGCCGGTGGCCGCGCGCCCGGGCCCAATTGCTTGCTTGATCGGAATATTGAATATTCATAGCAGTGTAAACCCAAGTATTTATATCTCGGGCCAATAACAACCGATCCTATGAGACGAGGCGAGATGAGTGAGGGGAGGGGGGAGGGGGAGGGGGAGGGGGGGAGGTTTCAGTGGAGGAGGACGCCGGGACGGATCGAGTAATTTATCAGATTTAATTGAATTGTTGGCAGCCCTATCCAACCCCCACCCCGCTCCCGCCACTCTGGGACCCCGGAACAGTATACCTAATTCGCTTTTGAATGAACTCTGGAGGTGTTCCGTCGCGCCCCGCGCCGTGTCAGGGAGAGTATAGGCAATAGGCGCATCTCTCGAGATTCGAAGCCTGAAGCTTTGGTCGTATAGCGAATGGATACTGGATAGATGAGATAACAAAGGAAGGGAGCGGGGTATTGGAAAGGGTGGGACGGGGCGGGGGCCTCGTGACGGTGTAAATTCGGTATCGATAAGGTTAGTGTTGAGTGGACGAAACACAAACTTTCCATCTGAATATTTTGAAGCAATGTGAATCTCGCCCACAAGAGAGTTTAGCAAACGACGGGTCTAACTCTAAAACGAAGGAAAGGGAGGGGGAGAGGAGAGGAGAGGGGTGGGGCCGAGTGACGGTGTAAATTCGGTTTAGATAAGGTTAGTGTTGAGTGGACGAAACACAACTTTCCATCGGAATATTTTGAAGCTGTGAATCTCGCCCATCGCAAGAGAGTTGCGCAAATCTGCGGGTCCAACTCTGATAGCGGCTCTGAGATTTAGACTCTCAATTTTAGGCTCTGTCTTGGGAGCACGGTGAAATATTGATTCATTTTAACAGCTCTCAGAGAATTTGCAGTTTTTTAGTGAAATCATGAGGCTCAAGTTGAATGTTGAAGAATTTAAACTAGGTAACATTTGTCAGAGGCAATTTTATACGGATTTGAAAGATCTTGCCCCTTGAGAGCTTCAAATGTTCGTTCAGGGCTCGAATATCCAATGTTTTGCCCGGAAAACCCTCGCCTATGAAAGCTTCAAAATACTCTCGCTTTTGAGAGGTCAGTGTCGGGAGAGTTTCGAGCCATCATGAGTCCACATTCGGATTTCAGGACCGAAGATTATTATAACCGCAGGAGTAAGCGTGCAGAGTTTTCTGAGCTTTCATACATCGAAATTCGTCGAAATTGAGTGAAAATATTCAATTGGTCAAGTTGGGTCCAAGGAACAAGAAGTTTCTGAAAAAAGTACTAGATATACCTCGGTTGATACACGTGCTTCCGGTAGTTTTATTAGAATTCAGATGTTATTTATTTTAGTGCACGCAGCGGGATGAAGCTCTGTCCAAAAAATACATGGTCCACCAAAGAGGCAAAGATTGCAGTCAACCTCACTGAAATTATGCAAGGTGGCCAGAGATAAATAGAGACCCAGCGCTCCGCGTTAGAAATGTGAGGCACGTTTATTGCGCTCAGTTTTGTTCGGGAGTCACCGGCTGAAACGATAAACAGTCGCCTAGGCTGTGATTGGTCCGCAATCCCGGAAACGGAAACAAGTTTTGCTCGGCGAATGCAAACCACACACGCTCATCAGTCGCAACAGTAGGCGACTATTGGCTGTTGTTTCGACGAGTTCCGCCATTGACCAAGAAAAGTGGACATCTGTCGCAAGCTTTTGTGCTGGGTCTCTATTTTGTCTCTGAAGGTGGCCCATTCAAACAATGAGCTATAACTTTAGAGTGGCACATCAAGGAACGTTCCGCTGGTTCATTGTTGTCACCTAGGGCGCCGCCATCTTGCCATAAAAATAGATTTTGAGGTTAACTTTTATAGGTTGTTTCCGATCGTTTCGTAAACAAAATCGGGCATCGCCGGAAACGACCTACGATATTTAACCTCAAACCTTGGAATCTGCCGTCCAAATTCCGCTTTTTCCCGGGATTCCTTCTACCCGGTGTGGCACAAGGTGGACCAGCCCGCTGCCACTCTAAAGTTATAGCTCATTGCATTCAAATCAACGTTCCTTCCGGCGAGACATATTTTGCTTGTGTTTCAAAAACGTAATTTTGATAGATATAGTCTATTCAAGTGCATATTTCGAATTTTGAGTTTTGTCAAGTAAGTATTCTATTGTAACGTTTGTATATGTGTAAATATATTTTAAACCTTCCCATGTTAGTTAAGTTTTTTTGATCCTTCGTATTTAGTTCTTGTCTTGTAGTTTTGTCATAACTTTTGTTTTGGGTCTCGATATACTTGCATTCTCATCAAAAACAAATAAAACAGGGGTTATAATGAAAACCAACACATTATATTCAGGCCGTGAGTCATACTTTGCCAAATTAGACCTTGTTATTGCGTTGATCCCGAAAATAATTTCTCATCTCGCTCCTAAAAAGCTCCCAACGGTCTGATGTGAGTATAATTGGAATTCATCATTTTGAAGCAAATTAAACTTAATAAAGCTAAACTTATACGAGACGATTCGAGGTATAACTGCGAGTTGCAAATACGAAATTGTATTGTTGTAAACCTCTATTGAATGGTCCTGTCCCATTCCGTCGGAACACGCATTTTGCACAATGCACGGTTTGTCAGGGCTGCCGTTTAGCGTATAATCAATGCTATTTTTCCATTCACCGATGATTCCACCGGTTGAGAAAAGATTACACAGTTCAACTCAGTGCATGACTATAATAAACTAAAATACTCGCATCTGACATATTTTCTCAACCGGTGGAGTCGTCGATGACTTTAAAAAACTGGCGGATATTTTAATTAATCAACGGGGTTTCCACCGATTCAGGAAAGATTACAGATCAGAGTATTTTCGTGCATTACAGTCGTACACTGAACTGAACTGTGTAATCTTTTCTCAACCGGTGGAATCATCGGTGAATAGAAAAAATAGCATTGATTATACGCAAAACGGCAGCTCTGCGGTTTGTTCATTTTGATTGCGATTTGCTTATTTATTCTATTGATTTCCGTGTAATTGTCGTTTCGTTGTGCCTACTAATAACGTAGGTGCTTACAACAGGCTCCACGTCACGATAATCAAAGGGTTTACGGCTATACATCGCTCTACAGTATATTAAGGCTTTTCGCTTCTCGCCTGGTTGCAATGTGATCGACACATCGTGCAAATGGGACAGCACGTAGCTGAGCGGAGCACATTAGAACGAATGAACAGATCATATGTAAAATGGGCGCACTTTGGTCTGAAATCATCAAAAAGAGGCCAAAAACCAAAAAGTGAATTTAGCATCAATTTATCATTTATATATTTACTTTTAAGACCAATTTTAATAACAGGAAACACTTTGAACATGCGTGCACTGAAAAAAATGAAATGACTAAAAAAGCAATTAAGTTTTGTAAAATCAGTAAAATGAAGCACATGCTAATTTTACTTGTTATTTCTGGTAAATCCTACTAAACGTATGGCTAATTTTACGATTTGAATTGTAAATTTTGCTTAAGTTTTAGTAATTTCTCTATTTGGATTGCAAATTTTTCAATCTAAATAGTACATTTTACAATCCAAATCATTGTGACTTTTGCATATTACATGGCTGTCTTGGCGTGACAGCTATACGACTTGCAAAAATTACAATGCTTTGAATTGTTAAATTTACAATCCGATTGGTAAAGTTAATGATCCAAATTGTAAAATTAATCAAAATTAAGCAAAATTTACAATCCAAAACGTAAAATTAGCTATATGTGTAGTCAATTTTACTGAAAATGGCTGGTAAAATTAGCCTTTGCTTCATTTTACTGATTTCACAAATCTATTTTTTTCAGTGTGTTTAAATTACATGTAATTTAAACTTTAAAATGTCACCGGAAAGTCTTAAATTAAGCTTAAAAGGTATAAAAGGATGATTTTTTAAAACTATTTTTCTTTACTGATTTTCGGCCACTTTTCTTCGATCTAAGACTATAGTGGGGCGGTATCATGGGTGTGGCGAGACCTTTGAACCATTCGAAATTTGCTGTTATTTCCATAATTATAACGGTGATTCCACCGGCTTCGCAAAGATTACAGATGCGAGTATTTTCGTACATTACAATCATACACTGAACTGAACTGAGTAATATTTTGGTCTCGGGTGAGTAATCTATGAATTTAAAAAATGTCGTTAAATATGTACTATGACTTTCAAAAGAAAGTACCCTGTTCAAAATTCTTATTGTTAAATTCCCCCGTTGTTTCCAATAGAAAGGACCTATACTTGGCATTTTGATACCTAGAAAGACATTTAACGCACTCCACGCAGTATATTCGGCAGAGCTACCGTTTTGCGTACATATAACTGATGAATTTTTTCAATTCACCGATGATTCCACCGGTTGAGAAAAGATTACACATTTCAGTTCAGTTTATGACTGTGATGCATGAAAATACTTTGATAAGTAATCTTTTCTCAACCGGTGGGGTCGTCGATAACGTTAAAAAAAAACTTGCGGATATTTTAATAATTCAACAGCGATTGCACCGATTGAGAAAAGATTACAGATCAGAGTATTTTCGTGAAGTACAGTCATACACTGAACTGAACTGTGTAATCTTTTCTCGACCGGTAAAACCATATCGGTGAATAGAAAAATATCATTAATCATACGCAAAATGACAGCTCATATATTCGGAGACAACACTGAAAGTTTACGCACTGTGCAGTGCTTGTGCTTAATAATCATGATATGTCTAGTACTCGCGATTCTCAGAGAAATGGGAGTGAATTGTGATGTGCTGGGGGGGGGGGGGGGGGGGCGGTGGGTAGCGCGCCTCGATGAGGTTATATTCAGTGTTTGCACAACCTGTTGTTTGTTGATGTGCTTTAATAATGCACCGATGTATGATGACCGAAAAGCCTATTGGCGCGTATACGGGCGCACTTATTGTCCTTAGTCTATTTTGTTATTCGCAGTTGTCACAGCTCGAGCGGACACGAGCAACAACAATAAGTTATTCGTTATTCGTTATAGTGGGTCTGGTAATGAGAGAAAGGTAGGTATCTGAAAGCATAGATGCTTGGTAGAGTCGGTGCAAATCTGCAACGGACTATTTTACCACGTCATTATTATTAGCTTCCGCAAAGCACACTGGAAAGTTTGTGGACTGTGGGCCACAATTTGATTGAAGTTCCAAACGTTGATAATTATCGTTTCAGTGCGCATTAACAACAAACGAAACGTGAACGTGAAATGACAGCCCATGTATAAATCACTAGGGTTTTTACGTGAGAGAAATATTTATAATGTTCGATTTCCACTCCATCAACCAGTGGCGGCTCGTGCAATCTGACAACCGTGCACTTTTGCCATTTAAACGTATGCAAAAAGATCGATCCTAGGTGAGGCGCTGCGCCTCACCAAGTAATCGATTATTTTACACAGTTTTAAATGGAGGAAATCCATTATTGCCAGATTGCACGAACCGCCGCACTATGGTCCAGAAGTCCGGTTTAGGAAGACATTAGTTTGCATTAAAATCGCCCAATATCTTGAAAACGGCTCATCTGACACCAAAACTGGTGATTACAAAAAAGATAGAACGTAAACCGTTTTAACTTCTTTGTGATGACCATTTTTGATGTCAGATGAGCTGTTTTCAAGATATTGGGCGATTTTAATGCAAACTAATGTCTTCCTAAATCGGGCTTCTGGACCATAGTGCGCCGCTGCCATCAACACAGAAAAAGTGAGCTGCAGTCTACAGAGGGCGTCGCGTGCAATCTAGCATGCAACGCTCACATTCGTCCATTTAAACCCATGAAAAATATCGATTCGAGGGAGTGCAGTGTGCACGTTCAATAGTTCGACCTTTTTAAATGCGTTCAAATGGACGCAATGCAGCGATGTAAGACGCCACGTGCTGCAGATATAACAGCGACGGCGGCTCGTACAATTTGACAAAGAACTATGCGATTTTTCAATTTTAAAATTAAGTATGTAGAACGATAAACTCTTAAAAAGGCTGACAGTTTACTGAATAATCGATTATTTTACATTCGTTTAAATGGAGAAGACACTGCACTGATGCCAAATTGCATAAGCCACCACTGCATAGTAGGAATAAAATGTCAGAGCAGATTTTCAATGAGGCTCTTGCAAACTTTTGCTATAGGGGATTTAAGAGTTGATTCTTGCATAAAAACCTGTAAAAGTGACGATGAGTTACCTACTAATTTAGTACTAATGAGAATTAGTACTAATGAGTTACCTACTAATTTAGTAGGTAACTCTAGTAGGTAACTCTAGTAGGTTTCTTTAGTAGTACTAAAGAAACACGAGATTCACTCTCAGAATTGGGCTTAGTGGCGGAGAGACGCAGGTATCATGGGAGATTCCTATCTAAATTGAGACTTAGGTATATCCGTGTTTCCGTAGAGCAATGTGACTTAATAGACAGGAATCTCCCATGATACCTGCGTTGAATCGCGCCATTGGAAACTTACCATCATAGCAGTTATGTGAGTTTATTACTGAATTTTAGACTTTCCAAGTGTGATTTTCTTGACTTTTCGCTGGGTTTTACATTATAGATTGGACTATTCATTTGCTCACAGCAAAAGTTTGCAAGGGCCCCATTCAAATGAATTCCAAAAGCTTTTTAATGAAAAGTGTTTTACAAACTTCAAGTGATATTTTCGTACGTAAAATGAGAATAAAAACGCGATAAAAACTTTAGCGAAAGTAATTTCCCGCGCCGACGCTACTACAAAACGAAGAGCTGCATTAAAATATGCGGAAGACAGTAGACACTCAAAATTAGGTCACGCTGCGACCCAAATTCGCATCGGCTCCGAAAAGATTTCGTCAACAGCGCAAACTAATCTCATAAACAGAGGGCGGTTTCGTCTCTAATGAACCTATCGAGCCAAAACCAACTGCGCGGAGCCGCTCGCGGTTAAAGTCGAAGTGTATACCTGCGTGCAATTAATTCAAGCCTAAGATTAATCTTCAAACCAGATTTCCGGCTCTCCTCACTCCTCAGCGCTCAACATAACCAATACAACAACGCCACCGCTTAACGGTGCGAAGCTCGGACGTCTGAGTGATAAAACCGGGAAGTTATCATAAGACAGGTTAGCGGGATAATCCACTGCTGAAGGGTTGTTTCTCCTCGAGGCTTTGTTTTGATAATCTTCCACTCTGGCTATAAGGATGAGAAGAGTGGGGGAAACGAGTAGTATACAGACGAACAATGATCTGAACCACTGGCGCAACCAGGATCTCTTCCATCTCTCTCATTTCCCATTTGAATGTATAAGTAGGAAAAGGATGGAAAGAGGGGGTTTCATCCCCTTGTCCATTCTTGTCTAATATACGTTTCTTAGTGGAGAAAAGAGAGAGAGATGAAGAAACTCTCGTTGCGCTAATGATCTGAACCAAGATCTAAGGCTACCGTTTTGCGGATAGATATTCAATGATACGGGGCTGTTTCACACTTCACGGAAAAAAAGATTAGTGAAAATAACCATACGGATACCTGATTTTGGCACCTGCTAAATGTTATGGTAAACTTGACCAGAAGTATGGTACATTTACCGATACTTTGAGTAAATTCGACATGCAATCGCAGGTAACATCATCTCTAGTACCTAGTCAAAAAATAGTATACTTCTGGTTAACATTACCATAACATCGATCTAGCAGGTGCCAAAATCAGGTATCCGTATGGTTATTTTCACCGTAGTTTTTTTCCGTGTTACTTGTTATGAAAGCGATTTAAGGGTTGATTCGGATGTAAAAATCAGCGAAACGCTTTTATTTGAGCGATCGTAATGGTGCCATATAGGGCAGTGTTAATGGGAGCTTCCCATCTAATAATACTGCAACTTCATTGAAAAGTGACCGATGAGAGATGACTTTACTTTGAAACCGGTGTCACCAGGTTTCACGGTACCATTCATCGGATGTGGATCACTACCTACTCTATTGTTTAATCACTCTGTGAATCTTCCTTGTCAGCATAAAAAGAGTGACGAAATTAAGATGGGGATTTCCCATTATTACTGCTCTGCGCCGGACCATTACGCTCGCGCAAATGAAAGCTTTTATTAAATTTAGGAGTGGATTTCGGAAGTTTTGAGTGCTGCCATGGTTATTTTCGAGGTTTTTACACCCAGAATCGACTATTAAATCGCTTACGCAAAAGTGTGCAACAGCCACATTGGCAAAGTTGGATTTTGTCCAAACTCTTCTAAAAGGTCAAATTCGAGGGTATGCACCTATGTCCTATACACCCAAGCTCGATCTTTTTTAAAGATTTAAAAGGACAAAATGTAACGTTGCTAAACAGAGCAGTTGCAAGGGTCTTAAATGTTGTGTTTTTTGTATAAGAGAAATGAAAGTACTTGATGCGCTGAGAACAAAGATGCTTTTGGTTTCTAAAGAAGTCAAATTAATTGTTCCGGAGTTGAGATTTTGGCCCGAAATACATTGTTTTAAATAGGAATTCAATTCCGTGTAGTGACGTCTCTACTCACACGATTTTTTACAAATTAACACGTGCGTATCTCCAAAACCGAGACTCTTAAGGAAAAACCCAAGGCACCATTGCTCTCAGCTCATCAAGCAACTATCATTTTCTTCATAAAAAACACAACATTTCAGACCTTTGCAACTGCCCCATTACACGCTGTGTAAATGTTGATCGCTTTTCAGCGGCGCGCCGCTGTACGGCTACGCCGCGGCGTAGCGTGCAATTTGGCAACGTTGCATTGTTTTTATTTAACACCGTGTAAAAGGTCGATTGTGAGAGTGTTCACCGAACGCCCACTGGTTAGATGTTTTTCACGGGTTTCAATGGACAAACCGTGACTTTGACAAATTGCCTTTGCCGCATTTGGGTTCTATAGCTGAGAAAACCCATCTCTACGGAAGTATATTCAACCTCTTTGGAAGAAAATAGCTAACCTGTGACACTCATTACGATCGATACGTTAACAACCAAAATAGTTCAATGTCTATAAGTTACGACAGTGACATTTTTTTATATTTTGGCAAGATTAAAAAAACCAACTTTGAGCCCCATATTTCATGCTCAAAAACGTTCAATACCTACTTACGCAGCAACATTAATAATCCCGCTGTCGTGAAAACATCTAAAATAATTAGGTACGCACCAAGTTCTGGATAAGTGAATATTCTATAGAGGCTTACGAAGAGAAAACAGCCCATAAGGAGTTTCAAAATTACATTACCAGAGACTCCAAAATGTAAACGTATTTTTAAAATTGAAGAACGCACAGCCCCTCCCGAAAGAGTAAGTTCGTCACGTCAAAAGCATGATAATACTACTTAATTCAACGCCTCTACTGGGTCCGACCCCCTCTCTACAACGAACTTAAAAGCAAGATTAATTCCAGTTGACGATTCAATCGTGGAATTTGATTCACCCAAGATTTTTCGAATTCAATGCGGCGGGCGGGCGGGTGATCCTGCATGGAACCTTTCGCGCCGAAGTTGAGATTTCTCGCGCGGCGGCGATTGGGTGGTAGGAATGGAGTAATTCCGAACCCCGAGACTCGGAGGCAGAGCTGCCGTTTTGCGTAGAATTAATGACATTTTTTCAACTCACCGATGATTCCACTGGTTGAGAAAAGATTACACAGTTTAGTTCAGTGTATGACTGTAACGCACGAGAAAACTCGAATCTGTGATCTTTACTCAACCGGTGGAGTCATCGATGACTTCAAAAAACTTGCGGATATTTTAATAAATTAACGGTGTTTCCACCGATTAAGGAAAGATTACAAATCTGAGTACTTTCGTGCATTCCAATCATGCACCAAACTGAACTGTGTATAATCTTTTCTCAATAGGTGGAATCATCGGTGATATAAAAAATACCACTGATTCTACGCAAAACGGCAGCTCTGCAGTCGGAGGATGCAAAACACTAGCCCGGCATGTCGCATGCTAATTCTCGAATATTTGATTAAAAGTAAACGCGCCCGAACGAAGCGTTTTTCATCAAAGGACTCGGCGGCGCGGCACGCGCGAGTCGCGGATGGAAAAGTCTGCGAGCGAAAGAGAGGGAGTGGATAATTTCTAATTTTCGTCTTTACTTTGCTTTGCGTCTTGTCTCCCCCTCCCCCAAACCCTCCTCGTGCAAGAACACACACCATCCCTCCCTCCCTCGCACCCTCCCCTTCCTCTCCCTGCAAAACCTTCACGACACTGGGCGCCTCACTGATATTTTCTCATCTCAATCTCGCATCCCTTGCACACGAATTTGCTTACGATTGAATTGACATTCATTCGCTTGTAACCCGCGCCCGCGCGGGCTCACGATAAAACTGACGAACTTAAAGACGGCTTCCTTAACGAAAATCTGGTTACTTTCCTCAGTTGCCGTTCAGCACGAGAAAACAGGGTGGGACATTGTTTTTGAATCAAAACTTATGGATATTGTGTGATGTGTATGACTGTATGCGCTCTGCGCGTGATAACTCTTCTCGAAGCAAATCAGAGTTGCATCGGCTCCTTCTGAAAGGATCTTTTGTGTGTGATACGATGTACAGTCAACGAATTATAAATAAAGTCAGTTGACTCTTTAAATTTTGGTTTAGGTCTAGTAGGCAACCTGCAATATTAATTGAAGTATTGCAAGTGGCCTAACTTGCCAAAATCAAGGCGTCGACTGACATTGTTTAATTCGCCGACTGTGGTAGCATACGCAAAAGAATTGAAGGTCAATAATGCACACGAGGGATATCTGGCTAGGATGCAATACGCAATGCACAAAACACGTGGCAGCATGTGCGTTGCAGATTGCATACCCTGGCTATCAGTAGCGATGTCCTCGCTGGTACTTTTACATAGATGTATGTATCCAGGTTACAGGAAGGCACCTTTTCTAAACATTTTCATTCGTTGACTTACAAGCAAATTTTGAACCAACGTGGAAAATACGATAGTTTAAAGTGTAATGTTTTTACTTACAGCCATCTTAAAGTACTAAAGACATAAAAAAAAAAAACCGGAAAGCTTTCATTGATTAACAGAAAAAATCGTGAAGAAACGTTTTGCTGAGGAGACTTTCTTTCGGCGTTAATCCTCCAGTGGCGGAAGTAGAATGTTAGTCGACTGATTCCTAGAATTAGGCCATCCGCAATACTTCGGAGTCATCGGTGGAAGCACCGTTGGATCTGTTCTTCTTCTTTTTACCTATTTTTCCTATCATGCAACCGAATAAGAACAAAACCACCGGTGACACCTACTAATCATAGGGAAAAAGAATAAGAACAAAACCATCAGGTGGGAAGCGTTGCATGATGGGAAGAAATAGATAAAAAGAAGAAGAACAGATCCACCGGTGCTTCCACCGATAACTCCTCGTAATCATAGGGAAAATGAATAAGAACAAAACCACCATGGGGGATTCCCCATGATTACGAGGAGTCATCGTGGATCCACCGGTGGATCTGTTCTTCTTCTTTTTACCAATTTTTTCCCATCATGCAACGCTTCCCTCTGATGGTTTTGTTCTTATTCTTTTTCCGTATGATTACGCGGAGTCATCGGTGGAAGCATCGTTGGATCTGTTCTTCTTCTTTTTACCTACTTTTTTCCCATCATGCAACGCTTCCCCCCTGATGGTTTTGTTCGTATTCTTTTCACTATGATTACGAGGTGTCACCGGTGGAATAAGAAAAAAACCATCAGGGGGGAAGCGTTGCATGATGGGAAAAAAGTAGGTTAAAAAGAAGAAGAACAGATCCACCGGTACTTCCACCGATGACTCCTCGTAATCATAGGGAAAAAGAATAAGAACACAACCATCGGGGGGAAGCGTTGCATGATGGGAAAAAATAGGTAAAAAGAAGAAGAACAGATCCACTGATGGATCCACGATGACTCCTCGGGAAAAAGAATAAGAACAAAACCATCAGGTGGGAAGCGTTGCATGATGGGAAAAAATAGGTAAAAAGAAGAAGAACAGATCCACCGGTGCTTCCAGCGATGACTCCTCGTAATCATAGGGAAAAAGAATAAGAACAAAACCATCAGGGGGGAAGCGTTGCATGATGGGAAAAAATAGGTAAAAAGAAGAAGAACAGATCCACCGGTGGATCCACCGATGACTACTCGTAATCATAGGGAAAAATAATAAGAACAAAACCATCAGGGGGGAAGCGTTGCATGATGGGAAAAAATAGGTTAAAAGAAGAAGAACAGATCCACCGGTGGATCCACCGATGACTCCTCGTAATCATAGGGAAAAGGAATAAGAACAAAACCATCAGGGGGGAAGCGTTGCATGATGGGAAAGAAGTAGGTAAAAAGAAGAAGAACAGATCCACCGGTGGATCCTCCGATGACTCCTCGTAATCATAGGGAAAAAGAATAAGAACAAAACCATCAGGGGGGAAGCGTTGCATGATGGGAAAAAATAGGTAAAAAGAAGAAGAACAGATCCACCGGTGGATCCACCGATGACTCCTCTGAATCGTAGGGAAAAAGAATAAGAACAAAATCATCAGGGGAAAAGCGTTGCATGATGGGAAAAAATAGTTAAAGAGAAGAAGAACAGATCCACCGGTGGATCCACCGATGACTACTCGTTATCATAGGGAAAAATAATAAGAACAAAACCATCAGGGGGGAAGCGTTGCATGATGGGAAAAAATAGGTAAAAAGAAGAAGAACAGATCCACCGGTGCTTCCACCGATGACTCCTCGTAATCATAGGGAAAAGGAATAAGAACAAAACCATCAGGGGGGAAGCGTTGCATGATGGGAAAAAAGTAGGTAAAAAGAAGAAGAACAGATCCACCGGTGGATCCACCGATGACTCCTCGTAATCATAGGGAAAAAGAATAAGAACAAAACCATCAGGTGGGAAGCGTTGCATGATGGGAAAAAATAGGTAAAAAGAAGAAGAACAGATCCACCGGTGCTTCCACCGATGACTCCTCGTAATCATAGGGAAAAAGAATAAGAACAAAACCATCAGGGGGGAAGCGTTGCATGATGCGAAAAAATAGGTATAAAGAAGAAGAACAGATCCACCGGTGGATCCACGATGACTCCTCGTAGTCGTAGGGAAAAAGAATAAGAACAAAACCATCAGGTGGGAAGCGTTGCATGACGGGAAAAAGTAGGTAAAAAGAAGAAGAACAGATCCACCGGTGCTTCCACCGATGACTCCTCGTAATCATAGGGAAAAAGAATAAGAACAAAACCATCAGGGGGGAAGCGTTGCATGATGGGAAAAAATAGGTAAAAAGAAGAAGAACAGATCCACCGGTGGATCCACCGATGACTACTCGTAATCATAGGGAAAAATAATAAGAACAAAACCATCAGGGGGGAAGCGTTGCATGATGGGAAAAAATAGGTTAAAAGAAGAAGAACAGATCCACCGGTGGATCCACCGATGACTCCTCTTAATCGTAGGGAAAAAGAATAAGAACAAAACCATTAGGGGAAAAGCGTTGCATGATGGGAAAAAATAGGTAAAAAGAAGAAGAACAGATCCACCGGTGGATCCACCGATGACTCCTCGTAATCATAGGGAAAAAGAATAAGAACAAAACAATCAGGGGGGAAGCGTTGCATGATGGGAAAAAATATAGGTAAAAAGAAGAAGAACAGATCCACCGATGGATCCACGATGACTCCTCGTAATCATACGGAAAAAGAATAAGAACAAAACCACCAGGGGGGATTCCCTACGATTACGAGGAGTCATCGTGGATCCACCGGTGGATCTGTTCTTCTTCTTTTTACCTTTTTTTTCCCATCATGCAACGCTTCCCCCCTGATGGTTTTGTTCTTATTCTTTTTCCCTATGATTACGAGGAGTCGTCGTGGATCCACCGGTGGATCTGTTCTTCTTCTTTTTACCTACCTTTTTCCCATCATGCAACGCTTCCCCCCTGATGGTTTTGTTCGTATTCTTTTCACTATGATTACGAGTAGTCATCGTGGATCCACCGGTGGATCTGTTCTTCTTCTTTTTACCTATTTTTTCCCATCATGCAACGCTTCCCCCCTGATGGTTTTGTTCTTATTCTTTTTCCCTACGATTAAGAGGAGTCATCGGTGGATCCACCGGTGGATCTGTTCTTCTTCTTTTTACCTATTTTTTCCCATCATGCAACGCTTCCCCCCTGATGGTTTTGTTCTTTTTCTTTTTCCCTATGATTACGAGGAATCATCGGTGGATCCACCGGTGGATCTGTTCTTCTTCTTTTTACCTACTTTTTTCCCATCATGCAACGCTTCCCCCCTGATTGTTTTGTTCTTATTCTTTTTCCCTTTGATTACGAGGAGTCATCGGTGGATCCACCGGTGGATCTGTTCTCCTTCTTTGTACCTATTTTTTCCCATCATGCAACGCTTCCCCCCTGATGGTTATGTTCTTATTATTTTTCCCTATGATTACGAGTAGTCATCGGTGGATCCACCGGTGGATCTGTTCTTCTTCTTTTTACCTATTTTTTCCCATCATGCAACGCTTCCCCCCTGATGGTTTTGTTCTTATTCTTTTTCCCTACGATTACGAGGAGTCATAGGTGGAAGCACCGGTGGATCTTTTCTTCTTCTTTTTACCTACTTTTTTCCCATCATGCAACGCTTCCCCCCTGATGGTTTTTTTCTTATTTCACCGGTGACACCTCGTAATCATAGTGAAAAGAATACGAACAAAACCATCAGGGTGGAAGCGTTGCATGATGGGAAAAAAGTAGGTAAAAAGAAGAAGAACAGATCCAACGATGCTTCCACCGATGACTCCGCGTAATCATACGGAAAAAGAATAAGAACATAACCATCAGGGGGGAAGCGTTGCATGATGGGAAAAAATTGGTAAAAAGAAGAAGAACAGATCCACCGGTGGATCCACGATGACTCCTCGTAATCATAGGGGATCCCCCCTGGTGGTTTTGTTCTTATTCTTTTTCCCTATGATTACGAGGAGTTATCGGTGGAAGCAGCGGTGGATCTGTTCTTCTTCTTTTTATCTATTTCTTCCCATCATGCAACGCTTCCCCCCTGATGGTTTTGTTCTTATTCTTTTTCCCTAAGATTACGAGGAGTCATAGGTGGAAGCACCGGTGGATCTTTTCTTCTTCTTTTTACCTACTTTTTTCCCATCATGCAACGCTTCCCCCCTGATGGTTTTTTTCTTATTCCACCGGTGACACCTCGTAATCATAGTGAAAAGAATACGAACAAAACCATCAGGGGAGAAGCGTTGCATGATGGGAAAAAAGTAGGTAAAAAGAAGAAGAACAGATCCAACGATGCTTCCACCGATGACTCCGCGTAATCATACGGAAAAAGAATAAGAACAATACCATCAGGGGGGGAAACGTTGCATGATGGGAAAAAATTGGTAAAAAGAAGAAGAACAGATCCACCGGTGGATCCACGATGACTCCTCGTAATCATAGGGGATCCCCCCTGGTGGTTTTATTCTTATTCTTTTTCCCTATGATTACGAGGAGTTATCGGTGGAAGCAGCGGTGGATCTGTTCTTCTTCTTTTTATCTATTTCTTCCCATCATGCAACGCTTCCCCCCTGATGGTTTTGTTCTTATTCTTTTTCCCTATGATTACGAGGAGTCATCGGTGGAAGCACCGGTGGATCTGTTCTTCTTCTTTTTACCTACTTTTTTCCCATCATGCAACGCTTCCCCCCTGATGGTTTTGTTCATATTCTTTTTCCCTCTGATTACGAGGAGTCATCGGTGGATCCACCGGTGGATCTGTTCATCTTCTTTTTACCTACTTTTTTCCCATCATGCAACGCTTCGCCCCTGATGGTTTTGTTCTTATTCTTTTCCCTATGATTACGAGGAGTCATCGGTGGAAGCACCGGTGGATCTGTTCTTCTTCTTTTTACCTATTTTTTTCCATCATGCAACGCTTACCCCCGATGGTTTTGTTCTTATTCTTTTTCCCTATGATTACGAGGAGTTATCGGTGGAAGCACCGGTGGATCTGTTCTTCTTCTTTTTACCTATTTTTTCCCATCATGCAACGCTTCCCCCCTGATGGTTTTGTTCATATTCCACCGATGAAACCTTGTAATCATAGGGAAAAAGAATAAGAACAAAACCATCACGGGGGAAGTGTTGCATGATGGGAAAAAAGTAGGTAAAAAGAAGAAGAACAGATCCAACGGTGCTTCCACCGATGACTCCTCGTAACCATAGGGAAAAGAATAAGAACAAAACCATCAGGGGGAAGCGTTGCATGATGGGAAAAAGGTAGGTAAAAAGAAGAAGAACAGATCCACCGGTGGATCCACGATGACTCCTCGTAATCATAGGGAAAAAGAATAAGAACAAAACCATCAGGGGGAAGCGTTGCATGATGGGAAAAAATAGGTAAAAAGAAGAAGCACAGATCCATTGGTGGATCCACGATAACTCCTCGTAATCATAGGGAAAAAGAATAAGGACAAAACCATCAGGGGGGAAGCGTTGCATGATGGGAAAAAATAGGTAAAAAGAAGAAGAACAGATCCACCGGTGGATCCACGATGACTCCTCTTAATCAAAGGGAAAAAGAATAAGAACAAAACCATCAGGGAGGAAGCGTTGCATGATGGGAAAAAAATAGGTAAAAAGAAGAAGAACAGATCCACCGGTGGATCCTTAATGACGCCTTGTAATCATAGGGAAAAAGAATAAGAACAAAACCATCAGGGGGGAAGCGTTGCATGATGAGTCATCGGTGGAAGCAGCGTTGGATGTGTTCTTCTTCTTTTTACCTACTTTTTTCCCATCATGCAACGCTTCCCCTTTGATGGTTTTTTTCTTATTCTTTTTCCCTATGATTACGAGGATCCATCGGTGGAAGCACCGTTGGATCTGTTCTTCTTCTTTTTACTTATTTTTTCCCAGCATGCAACGCTTCCCCTCTGATGGTTTTGTTCTTATTTTTTTTTCCCTATGATTACTAGGAGTCGTCGGTGGAAGCACCGTTGGATCTGTTCTTCTTCTTACCTATTTTTCCCATCACGCAACGCTTCCCCCCTGATGGTTTTGTTCTTATTATTTCTCCCTATGATTACGAGGCTATCGTAATGAATTTAAGCATTGAAGATGTCCTCCCTTGCAATAAGCCAAAATCTAAGGAGTGGTCTGACATGCCTCTTGTCTCCGGCTGCGTAAGTACCTACGAGTACAGTCAACGAATTAAATAATGTTATTCTACTTCTTATTAGATTTTGGTTTATGTAGGCAACCCGCAATACTTAACACAAGCATTGCAAGTGGCCTACCGTGTAAACATTTAAGGAGTCGACTGACATTATACAATACGCCGGCTGTTTACAGTAGGGGACCAACGAAATCGTCAGACGACTCCTAGATGTATACGACCCGCAATACGCATGTCTAAGAATTTAAACATTGCAGGTGGCCTATATCTAAGGTGGTCTCTATAAGGAGCTGTTTGACATTCTTCATGATTTTAGAAGGCGCTATTTCTGAGAGAATGAATACTGCGTTCCGAGAGATCTCGTTGGGGGGAAAAAAGAAGAGAGAAGACTATACATCTTTTAAGTAATTTAATTAGTGCGTTAGAGATTGTCAAATTTTCCAAGTCTGAAAACGTGGCACGACTGCCCTGCCTCGAGCGACATCAACGGCCTCTGACAAAACTACAGCTCAACTCACAGAGAAACTCGATTATTTTCCTTTCATCAACAGAGCCATTCATTTTGGTAGTTGCCACCTCCGCCCTCCGGTGAAGCATTCACAATACGTATATTGATAGCTGCAAGTTGAAAGTTGAAATCGTGTCTCTTAATTCAATGCACAGCGCGCAACTTTCCAAGCTAGAGGGGGATAAAAGATAAAAACACTAAACCAATTTAACTTGGGTTTGAAAGTACGGTGCGGTGGGTGAGTATGAAAAAAAGGACTAGATTTATAATTACAATATACTTCGGATCCAGTGAATTTGTGGTGAGTGACTCAGGTATGGAGCAAGATTTGGGTAGCATTTTAAAAATATGTGTGATCTTGTCGAAATTATTTCGAAATTGTCATTTCAAAAAGTAAATTTTTAATAAATTAATTCATCATTTTTAAACGTTTAATACCGATTTAAATCACACACAACACTTTTAACCAGTGATTTAAACCGAGAAATGTCGTCAGAAAGTTTTAAATCAATCTTGAAAGGTCTAGAACAATTATTTTTGATTACCTTTTTTGTTTTTATATTACTAATTTTTGGCCTTTGTTTTTCAACCTTAAACCATGGTGCGCGGTTCAAATGAGTCTACTTTGGAGACCTTTTATTTTAACGATTCAGTGATTAATTTGCAAAGTCTCACGAATCATTGTTTTTTCATTCCTTTTTTTTTTTTCTTCACTACCCTCATCCCCTTCGCCGAAATCAGTCAACCGAAAAATTATTCTCATTCGTCCGTTGTAAAAAAGCAGGAGTCGCGGTAAAAAAAAAAAAAAGAAGAAAAAAAGGAAAACAAAAGAGTAGAGTAAACATTAACTTTGATGTGGTAGTTTATTAGCCGCGTCTGTTTAACTTGTCTTGAATAAAATCCCTCTGAACATGATGCGCGAGCCGCGAGTGCCTGACGCGACCGCGACGTAACGGCGGTAACACTGCCTACCCTCAAACTGACGGGACAAATATTTAAGCCCGGGGGGGATTTACTTGGCTGGTCGCAGAGGCTTTTGTATATTTACTTTTCTCGGGCGATAAGACAAAACTTTTTACCGCTTGTGAAGGTGGCTAGTGGTCAGTGGTCACAGAGATCGGCAGTGGCCAACAAGCTATACATTTATCTAGAGAGGCGGTTTAATAGGTAACCTGCGTAACCACCATGGGGGATTTTTAGGTTAGGTTTAAGCGAGTAATTTGCAGAGACAAATAGAGACCCAGCACAAAGCTTGCGACAGGTGTCCACTTTTCTGGCTCAATTTTGGTCGGAACTCATCGGAACAACAGCCAACTATTGTCTACTGTTGACTGATGAGCGTGTGTTTTGCATTCGAAAAGCAAAACCTGTTTCCGTTTCCGGGACCGCGGACCAATCACAGCCTTTTGTTGAGCTTCACCACTCAACAGTAGGCAATGTTTATCGTTGCAGCCGGTGACTCCCGACCATAAAACTGTGACCGCTAAACTTGCTTCACTTTTCTAACACGGGAAGCATACGGTGTGCAGGGTCTCTATTTGTCTCAGGTAATTTGTCCATTTGATTCCATGTATTTTGGTGCGGTGCCACCGCACAATGGCTTGGAACATAATTTGATCCATTCTGCGGTGGCGCCGCACCAAAATACACGGAATCAAATGGACAAATTACTCGTTTAAACCTAACCTAAAAATCACCCATGGTGGTTACGCAGATTACCCATTAAACCGCCACTCTAGATAAATGTATAGCTCGTAGGCAGCGGCCAACAAAGTTGTCGCACACTGGGCGAAGACACCGCGGTAAGTTAGGAAAAAAAGTCTCGCTATGAGTCACATTCTTTCACTCCGGGTTTCATTAAACTTACGTTTCATTCCTCAAAATATAGAAGGTAGCAAGTACAGTCGACGAAAACTGTCTGGATTCATCCACTGCACGAGTTCATCCTCATTGCGTCCAATGTCGAATGCGAGAGGTCACACGCGGTCATACGCCCAACCAAAACTTTTTTTTAGACTGATTACAAAATATACACTGTCATTCTTATAGAAATATTTGTCACATTTGTAATACAGGGATATGGAAAATAGCTGTCTAACAGGGATAATCCACATCTCCGACAAGAGAATACTTCGGAGGAATACAAATTACGCGCGTAACGAATGGAAAGCGAAATCCCATGCTCGCGGAAGATTAGGATTATGAGTCCAAAAAAAAAGAAGAGGGACGAATGAGAGATATAAATACCAGTAATCTCATTAAAAAGTTGGACGAGCTCTCAAAGATACTCTACGATGCGACAAGTCAGTGGTGAAGTTATCGGATTAAAATTTCAAAACCCCGCGAAATTCAATTAAAGATTTTTTTTCTGCCTCTCTCCTCGGGGATTTAATTACATACTATCCGAGCAGAAGAGAGAGAGAGAAAAAAAAAGTTTTTGGCGACCGTAAAAAGATATCAACATCAACCTTGCTCTAATAAAAGAGGAGAGAAGCATTACCGCGAAAACTCGATCCTTAAATAAGGTAAATACCTGAAAAAGAGATAAAATAGAAAAGAAAATAAAGACGATTTGGCACGAGATAAAAAACAGAGTAAGCAGCTGACTGCGTCGGCCGTTGAAAAGTCCTAACTTAATTTTGACGCAATTTGCGAGTCGCTTTTAACCGCTTACCCCAGCTTTTGTCCTGAATTCTATTCAAGGGATGAGTGTGCAGATTATGTTGACCCTTTGACTATTAGGTGACTTAATTTTACAAATTTTGAGTATCAGATGCTGACAATGGGGCTCTTCCGCTCTTGCGAACTTTTGTGACACGGGATTGAAGAGTAGATTCTTGCATAAAAACCTGTTAAAATGACGATGGGTAAAGTAAAAAATCACGAAATGGGTCTGTTGCACACTTCGGCTACAGCGTTTTAAAGTATCAATTGCTATGTAAAAAGCCGAGAAAATAACAATGGCAGCATCATAAAACACTAAAATTCAGTGATAAACTCACAAATTGCGAAAAACACTTGACGCTATTCACCCCTGTATCTTTCCACCACGTGCACGATATTTCGCGAAATTAGCGCGGCACATTCAAATAATCACGGCCGTCTTTCATTACAGCTGACAGCATAAACAAATAAACAGTAAACACTGACGGCTTCAGCTCGAATTCTTACGTTTCAATATCCTCAACTCCTCACAAAAGGCTGTGAAAGGTACGGAAACCGATATTTGTGTCGAAAACTTATCAAAATGAAACAATAACACACAGGAGTTATAAGGATTCCAACTTCGATCATCATGCTTGGAACTCCTGTGTGTGATTGTTTCATTTTGATAAGTTTTTGACACAAATATCGGTTTCCGTACCTTTCACAACCTTTTGTGAGGAGTTGAAACGTAAGAATTCGAGCAGACGCCGTCAGTGTTTACTGTTTATTTGTTTATGAAGTCAGCTGTGATGACAGTATCGGCCGTGATTATTTGAATGTGCCGCGCTAATTTCACGAAATATCGTGCACGTGGTGGAAAGATACAGGGGTGAATAGTGTCTAGTGTTTTTCGCAATTTGTGAGTTTATTACTGAAGTTTAGTGTTTTCTGATGCTGCCATTGTTATTTTCGCGGCTTTTTACATAGGAAATGATACTTTAAAACGCTATAGCCGAAGTGTGCAACAGACCCATTCACTCTCAGAATCGAGCTTAATGGCGGTTCGACGCAGGTATCATGGGAGATTCCTGTCTAAATTGAGACATACCTCTGTGTTTCCAAAGAGGGAGTGGCATATTAGATAGGAATCTCCCATGATATACGTCTGCGTCGAACCACCTTTACGATCTTGTCATTTATGTAGTTTTGTAGGTTTATTACTGAACTTTCTCAGTGTGATTTTCGTGATTTTTGCTGGTTTTTACATCAGAATGTACTATTCATTTGCTCACAGCAAAAGTTTGCAAGAGCCCCATTGGTGGTGTATCCTTCTTGATATTCATCCAAACGTATCGATGAGCAGTTGGTTAGCGCGGAAATTCGACTCGATGATTAGCCATAACCGCTCCCCGATGCGGTTTGATTAATTTCGGAAGGAGTCGCCGCTACTTATCAGAACCCGATAATCAAAATTCGAGAGCTCTACTTCTTGAGACATATTATAATTATATGTATATTAATATGTATTCAATGATGGTATTGAAAGGGTGAAGTTGGATTCAGTTTTGAAGAAACTGAAAGAGTGGTGCCGCGGTGCTATATTCAAGTAAATAATTTGCTATCAATCTGACAAGAAGTGAAAAAAAAAAAATGTACGGTGAAAATTCACTACGACAATTTCGTCGAATGTAACGATCTGCAAAAATATTACTTTCAGCCATTTTCTAAAAAAATTTAACCGAACCTGCGATGAAGATTTCGTTTTCGGAGAAAACACATAGGAACGAAAACAAGCAGCGAGAAAGTATGTACATCCTTATTTGAAGCAATATAAAACAATGTAAAAAAAAAGAGAAAGAAATAGAAAAGATAGAGAAAAAAAAACACACAAGAGGATCAACCTTCTTGCAGATTGGTAAAGCCGGTAAAGGATTTGTAAGTACTCTGCATATACCTAAGATTAAAACTTTTGAAAAGATTTTACCTACTTTTACCTAAAGCAGACAAATTTTTCGCTTCAAAGAAGTTGAATATAAGTTCCAATGAAAGCCATGACTTGACTCGACTGTGACTTGACTAAATGACTTGATGTGACTTGACTAAATGACTTGATGTGACTTGACTAAATGACTTGATGTGACTTGACTAAATCTGTAACTCGAACAAAAGTTAGCCCTTTATAGCTCATTAATTAGCGTTTGATACTGATTTTGTCCTGTCATAATGTCGAGTCAATTTTACGTTTTGTTAAATTTTGTGACAGCTAACGTTCCACAGCCAAAGTAACCTCCAGATTCTTGAACATTAAAATGGAAATCAGACTTGTCAAAAATGAATATTTTATTACTGATCGATAACTTAAGTATGAAAAGCTTTGCGAAACATTGTCTAAAATTAACGTTTTATTTTAATCATTCGTGCTGTGGAACTTATGTTAATAGAATAATTGTGTTTATAGAATGAGTAGCCGAGATATTCTACAGATATTTGTTGTCCCAGTTGGCTGGGCGGGAAACGATGTAGATTTAAAAAAAAAAAAAAAAAAAAAAAAAAAAAAATGATTCAGGGTTTAATGGCAACTTAACACGCGCTTGTTTGCCAGGGTGGCTACAGGAATTTTTCTTTCTCTCTCTCCGACCGTTTAAACATATGTGTTTGAAAAGGGTGGCAGAGGAGGCCATCACGTGACTTCGGCCCCTATCTTCGTCCTTTTCTAACGCACGCATTCAAATGGGAGGAGGGAGAGAGAGAGAGAGAGAGAGAGAGAGAGAGAGAGAGAGAGAGAGAGAGAGAGAGAGAGAGAGAGAGAGAGAGAGAGAGAGAGAGACAGAATCCTGTATCCACCCTTGCTTGTTTGTGGACGAGAGTAAAAGGGTGAAAACACTGAAAACACATGAAAGTGAGAGATTCCGGAGCGATAATTTTTTCCGAACGCGGGCAGTGTGGCTTTGCAGCACCGTTCAGCGTTCGCGGTTTGACAAACAGGGCTCAAGGGGGTCCTTCCGATATCCAAAGGATAAATCTTTTATACCTCAACTTCAGCTCCTTTCAAAATATACTGGCAACAGCATGGGCGGTTTTTTTCTGGAAAAATAATGCTGCGAAATAGTGAATGCATCTCTGGAATTGCGGATAAGAAATATTTTCCAGATAAAGTAAAATAGATCATCATCGTAAAAACAAGTTAGAAATGGATCTGAAGACAGCTAGGGCTCATTACTCGTTATACAAAGCGTCAATATCTCACAGCTGACAGCAGTGGCGATGGTGGCTCGACACCCGTGCTATTTGGCAACCATGTGTTTTGCCATTTGAACCTATACAAAAGTATCGATTTCTCAGGGATTTGGTAAATCGAATATTTTACGTGCATTTAAATGGAGAGAATTCGTTGTTGCTACATGGCACAAACCACCTCTGTCTCACAGTATTGAAAGAGAGAAACATACGCTCATCGGAACTGCCAACATTCGTTCGGCTCAAAAAGAACCTATTGAAATGCACACGATTATATCTGCGCCGCACCGCACTGTCAGATGGCGGCGCGTGCAATCTGGCAATATTGCATTCCGTTCATTAAAACCATTGTAAAATATCGATTCGAGGGAGAGTGCACTGTACGCCCTCAATATTCCGATCTTTTTCATGACTTCAAGTCATACTATTATAGACAGTCTTTTAAACGATCGGTTTAGCGAAACATTAAATGATCAGCCCTCTGCTGGTCGGACTGACCTTTAGATACATTTAAACACGAATCGTTGAACACCCACGATTGTACCCGCGAACGGCCGCGCTGAAGAGAATATAACCATCCCTTCGAGAGAGAGCGAAGGAAAGTCTTGGCTCTGTGCGTCTGGGTTTACGACAGGAACATATTATATAATAGCGATTTTAATAAATCGGCCGTTAACTTGATAAAGT
This sequence comes from Trialeurodes vaporariorum, assembly GCA_011764245.1. Taxonomy (NCBI): domain Eukaryota; kingdom Metazoa; phylum Arthropoda; class Insecta; order Hemiptera; family Aleyrodidae; genus Trialeurodes; species Trialeurodes vaporariorum. The sequence continues at coordinate 63,426,000 of VMOF01000024.1, read as the reverse complement.
TGCGTCTGCAATAAAAGACAAAAAAGGCCGATTAAGAAAGAAAAAAAAAAAAAAGTATTTTATGAACACTTTGGAAAAATGATATTAATCTCTGAGCGGCAGGTCTTCAAGAACTGCGATCGTAAAAGGACGCGCTCAGACTTTCATGCTCAGATGGCGGAGCGGTGAAAATAAGGCTGGTAATTTGAGGAATACAAGGTTAATTTCCCTGGAACGTATTATACGTATACGCCTAAACATCAAGCAAAAGGCACTGCTAGTGTATGATGTACTGACGGGAAAATAACATTGGAGAGTTCAAGGAGGGCGGGGGACTTTCTATACGGCATATCACGGTAAAGCTCATCAAATTCTTTGTGAGTTGGCTGCTTCGTGCAGGAAATCATGCACAGCTTTGCCTCTCATTAAAGAGGCAGAGAGGTTTTTTTTTTTTTTTTTTTTTTTTTTTTTTTTTTTTTTTTTTTTTTTTTTTTTTTTTATGGTGCACTTAATTTCAGCGTTTGTCATGATCTCAAAACATATATAGTCATGCAGAAGCCGATCGGTTCACTATGGTCTGAAATCGAAGAAAAAGTGGCAAAAAATCAGGAAAAGAAAGTAATTCGCCACTGGATATGACCACCTTTAAGACACAGCTTTGTGTGAAGATAAAAAGAGACGTGCGCCTTGGACAGCAATAGAAAAGAAGCAAACATTTTTAAGGAAAAAAATGAGGAAAGAAAAATGTCATTACTCATCAAAACATTTTTCAAGAGGCGGAAAAATCGGCACAAATTATTACACTATACTTTTCCTAGAAAACCTATTGATCCCATCCTGATTCATCAATATCTTGATAAAGGCGACGAAGGTTATCGTTAGAGTCTTGAGATAGGTATAAAAATTAATAAATTAAACTTCTTTATGACTTGAAACATTAAAATTGTCCCAACGGAAAAAAGTTGCACGGCCGAGAAGGATGTTTCAGAGACGGAGTGATTGATTTTTCCCTCATCCAATATCAATTAAATACTTGAATGAAATACAAAATAAAATGAGGAAAAACGAAGGGAAAAAGAAGCAATTCAAAGATCTTCAATTTAATTTGTGAAGAAGAAAAGATCATCTAATGCTTCGAACTTTGATCTCGGCGCTTTTTAGAGCTGGACAGTCGCAGTAGTTGATACAGGAATCTATCTGCTTTCTCTCCCTTTTCCCATAAGAACGCATGTGTTAGAAGAGGATAGAAGAGAAGGCGAAAATCACGTGACTGTCCCTCATCTGTCCTTTTCTAACACACACGTTTAAATGGGAAACGAGAGAAGCAGGACAAATTCCTGTATCCGCCTGTGGACAGCGAAAAAGCTAAGAGAGAGAAAAAGAAACGTCGGGGAATATATATACAGGGTGTCCCAAAATTCATAGTAAATATTTTTACCGTATTTTTGGGGTCAAAATAAGACTTTTTTCCCCCCATAAACATGGATCCGAAATTGTATTATTTTCGAGTTACAGTGTTGCAAAGTTTCCGAAAAACAAATTGAAAAATTGTCATAACTCCCTCTTGAATTGTTCTGAATGCTCGTAAATAGGTACTCTGATGTAATTTTAGGCGCTCTTGCCGATTTTGGCCGTGAAAATGCTGTATGTAAAAATTTGAGGGGGGTTTCGGGGGTTTTTCTTGATTTTTCTCACTTTTTTTGGCCAAATTATGTGAAAGCATGCTTAGGGTTTCATTAAACCCAAAAACGATTAGCATTATTCAAAAGTTCGTAAAAAAATATGTATTTTTGGTCCTTACAAGTTTTTCCATTTCGCAAACCATTTCCGAGAAAATCGTCCCTGCAGTTGGAGAAGTTGGCCGATAAACGCATTTTCTTTGATTTTGTCAATTCTTGGCCAACTTCTCCAACTTCAAGGACGATTTTCTCGGAAATGGTTTGCGAAATGGAAAAACTTGTAAGGACCAAAAATACATATTTTTTTTTACGAACTTTTGAATAATGCTAATCGTTTTTGGGTTTAATGAAACCGAAAGCATGCTTTCACATAATTTGGCCAAAAACAGTGAGAAAAATCAAGAAAAACCCCCGAAACCCCCCTCAAATTTTTGCATACAGCATTTTCACGGCCAAAATCGGCAAGAGCGCCTAAAATTACATCAGAGTACTTATTTACGAGCATTCAGAACAATTCACGAGGGAGTTACGACAATTTTTCAATTTGTTTTTCGGAAACTTTGCAACACTAACTCGAAAAGACTACAATTTCGGACCCATGTTTATGGGGAAAAAAGTCTTATTTTGACCCCAAAAATACGTGGTTAAAATATTTACAGCGAATTTTGGGACACCCTGTATAGCAGGGGAGAAAAAAGTAAGGAAATGGTCAGACCAGGAAGTGAAATTACAAATAAAGGTACAGCCGAACTTTTAAAGTTAGAAAACTACTTGAGAAATAACCGAAGATCAAACTACTCACAAACGCGCCTCTTCTCTCCAAAGGGGGGAAAAAGTTATGGATACGCACTATTGCCAAATTTAACATAAAAAATACTTTAATTTACTTATGGTTTAATGTAAATTGAGTATTTTTTCGCCAAATCTGGCACTAATGTGGATAGGTAATCAAACTTGAACGCACGTTGTTGCTCTGTTGTCAGTTATCAATGAACATTTACAAGACTTTCCAGTGTTGCCAGATCGAGGGTAAAAAGCCGTATCGTTCCCATTTAAATCAATGTAAAACGTACGGCTTTTTCACCCCAATCTGGCAACACTGGGACTTTCCATTAGTGCTGCCGTTTTGCGTATAATTAATTGCATTTTTCAATTCACCGGTGATTCCAGTGATTCCACCGGTTGAGAAAAGATTACACAGTTCAGTTCAGTGTATATGACTGTAACGCACCAAAATACTATAACCTGTAGTCTTTTTAGGTGCTGTTTCAGCCAGTGGAGTTGTTGATGACTTTAAAAAACTTGCGCATATTTTAATTAATTAACGGAGTTTCCACCGATTGAGAAAATATTACAGATCTGAGTATTTTCGTGCATTTCAGTCTTATATTGAATTGAACTGTGTAATCTTTTTTCAACCGGTGGAATCATCGATGAATTGAAAAATGCGATTAATTATACGCAAAACGGCAGCTCTGCTTTCCATTAAAACAGTGGCGTAGCCAGGAATTTTTCTGGGGGGGGGGGTCCGGGGTCCGAAAATTGTCATGAGGGGGGTCCAAAGATACTAATTTGGTAAAATTTGTCTGAAAACGCAAAAAATTACCCTTTTTTAAGACAAATATTGGTGTCAAGGGGGGGGGGGGGAGGTCCAGACCCCCTGGACCCCCCCCCCCCCCCGGCTACGCCACTGCATTAAAAGTAAATTTGCGGCGACTAGCCCTTTCGATACCACGTTCAAGTTTATTAGTTTTCGAAAACTGAGATTTCGTGAGTTTTTCGTCTACCATCGCTAGTTTTGCAGGTTTTTATTTTTGATATCGGATTCATCCCTTAAATCGCTTAAAGAAAAAATGCGCGCCAGCCCCATTGATAGTCAAGTTGGTGTAGTGCAAGTTGGCAATGTTACATATTTTGTTCCTTTGAACTCGTGTAAAAGGTCGAAAATCGAGGGTGTTTATCGAACAATTAATAGTTCGATATTTTTAATAAACTCAAACGAACAACATGCAACGTTGCCTAATTTCAAGTCACTCATATACCTAGACGCATGACGGAACGATCATTAGATTTGGTAACGGTGTTTCGCAAGTTTCTCCTCCTTAAATCCTTAGTCTTCGCTCCCTGGCGAGTTTCAGACGTTCCGCTGCCGAGCGAGGGCAAACAAGGGATGGAAACGGAGGTATCGCGAAGAAAAAAAGTTTACATTTCGAATTCCCATTACGCACCGGTGCTGCTGGAGCCTGGAGCCCCTTGAACTTGGAAGAAAAAGAAACATTCATAATGGCCTAGTAACAGGTTGGCCCGCTCCCGCACGCTTGAAACGGCCATTTCCCTCCGAACACTTAACTGCCAAGCGCATATTTATATTCAAAAAGCTTTGTTGGTGGGAAGGCCGCAGACAGACGGCGGCTATTAAGATGAAATGGCCACAACCGAGATGTGCGCAATGCCTATTAAACGTTGCTTATTGTCAGAAAAAAAAAAAGATTTGATAATATAACTGGAACTTTCTCAAAGTTTAAAAAATATGTATACTTAAACAAGTAAGAGCTCTTCAATTATTGATAGACTTGAGTTTTTCGGCATGATGAACTGTAACGTTCCGAATTTCATATTTTACAGAATTGGAGGCCCGACAAAAAAAGAATCGTCCGGTATGGTCCTAAAAACGTCCTAAAAACGCCTAATATTATCCGAGTGTCGTTTCGGTTCCAAAGCGAACGTCCTAGTATCGGCCTGCAGTGCAGTTTGAGTAAGGCGAAATTCAATTAATGTCCGTTTCGCGTGTATTTTTCGGAAACAATACAGACCTTAGACCATATGCATATGCATGCGTTGAACTTAAGGTTTTTCCCAGGACAATTTTCGGATCAGGGAAATAATCTTAAACATAATTGGCAGGGGCGTGCCGTGGTTTCCAGAGGGGGGAAGGGGGCAAGAATGCAATCTTGCCGCCCTCCGCGAACAAAATTATGAATTTGATGACCTTTTGTGCCGCCCGGGGCAAGGGTGACCACCCCCCCCCCCCCCCCACGGCACGCCCTGAATAATTGGGACGTTTTTCGGATAGTTTCATTTTTTGCCGGGGGGTCATGGGCGTAACTACGACCCCCTCCCTCCCCTCCAGAAAATCGGAAAAGAAAAAAAATTGAGGTAGAAATGAAGAATTAGAGAATGAAATAGAAAGGAAAACCCATGATTTTGAGAAAAAACAATATACCTCCATATTCAGAATGTGATCGATGGTATTCTCTAGAATTTATGTAATTCGTATTCTATGAAAAAAACAAAACTTGACCCTTTCACAATCAGGTAACGAAGAAAAACCAAAGATTGCTTGCTTATAATTGGGGCTCTTGCAAACCTTTTGCTGTGAGCAAATGTATAGTCCAGTCTGATGTAAAAACCAGCAAAAATCACGAAAATCACACAGAGAAAGTCTAAAATTCAGTAATAAACTCACAAAACTGTTATAACGGCCAGATCCTAATTGCGGTTCAACGCAGGAATCATTGGAGATTCCTATCTAATTTGACTTTTTCTCTACGGAAACACAGAGATATGTCTCACATTAGATAGGAAGCTCCCACGATACCTGCGTCTCTCCGCCATTAAGCCCGATTCTGAGAGTGAAATTCGTGATTTTGTTAGTGTACTCATCGTCATTTTTACAGGTTTTTATGCAAGAATCAACTCTTCAATCCCCTCTGTTGCAAAAGTTTGCAATAACCTTATTTCTGTAATTTGAATTCTATGAAAAAAGCGAAACTTGGCCCGTATTCTCGGGAGTAGTATACTGAAAGGGTTAAGATAAAAATATGAGGCATCTACAATAATTTTATAAAACTTCCACAACAAAGAGCTTACCTGACTAATGACAAAATGATAGTAATGAATGAATGCAGATAAATGGATGAAAAAGCAATGGCAAGATGCTTCAAAAAAGTCGTGCCCAAAAGAAAGAAGAGTTTTTCCGTTACAGAAAACAGCGTCAACAATAAAATTGTAAGAACTTCTATAGACAAAAAATACATTTACAACTTCTTTTCTTCTTATATACTGATGAAAAAAATAAGAATGACAATATATAAAAAGAATTCAACTGTGCTAAAATACTCATTCGTAGTGGTTCTTTCGGAAAAAAGAAGAAAGGATGAAAGGAAACTCTTCTAGCTTTTCTTGACGTTAGAAAACACCTTACTTGGTATTTCTATTAATTAAAAATTCTTCGAGAAGCAAAAATACCCCACTTTCCTTTTTTTCTCTCGCTCTCAGGCGAACAACGTACAAACTTATCTATCAAAGAGCGTGGACAAAAATCCTTGGGGACCTCGCTTAAGTTTCTGAGAACTCTTGCGTTTGAAGACATTGATGCTTGGTTAAGAAAAGGAAAAGAAAAGGGAAAAAAATCAGGAAATATCACCGTTGTTTAAGAATTTTGCAAATGCTATACAAATAATTAAAGAGCATCGACGGATGGGTGCTCGCGTGTTGTTAGTAATAATTATGTCGTGTGTCACCTGAAGCAATCGCTTTATGGTAGGGTTCAAGAATTCACCAGTGCAACAAAGATTAGAGAAATCTTTGTGTCGTAGTCTGTCTTTAAGTAAATACACACTGACACTATTGCTATCCGTAATCTTTTCTGTACCGGCAGATAGTTCACGGTGAATGCCGGAACTCCACCCGTCAGGAATAAAATTCTCAAACCCGTGTTGCCACGGGTTTGAGAAAAAAGTATTTTGTGTAAAAACTCAATACATAGGGTGTCCCAAAATCACCGATACTGACGCTGTAACTTAAAAATTAGCAAAATGACATTGGAGCTTATTTCAAAGACTCATTTTCGATCGGATTGAACTCAAAATGGACCCATTTGGTTAGAAAATTTACAAAGTTATGATGGTTTGAAAGAGAGAGAGGGAAAAAAAGAAAGAAAAAGAATATAATTTCGCTAGCTTGCTTAGTTTTGAAGTTACAGCGTCAGTCTTGGTACTTTCGGAACACCCTATCCCAATGTACTAAATCTTTGAGTGTGTCGGCGTCAGTCTCCTCTCAGAGACAATTTTAGAGCAAAAAGTTTTTCTCGGTGAGCTATAAATTTTAGACTTTTTCACAGGCTCATGGTTTATTTCCGCATAATTTTACATACGGTTTGATAATCCAGCAATCCACAGAAAAACCAGGCAACAGCTTAATTTTCTAAGTTGATCATACACTCGGAGAAAAAATGTCTCATTAAAATTATTAAAATTAAAAACAAAACAAAAATCCCCGTGGAAGAGTGGCCATTTTGACGAGAAATTCTGTTTTTGTTTTTTGTTTTTTGTTTTTTGTTTTTTTAACCTGAATTTTGGAATTTCTCAGCAGAAATTCTCGTCATTTTGACTTGACAAATTTGGGATGTTTGATTGTGAAAAATACCAGAATTTCAGGAGAAAAACGCCAGAGCTATACGGATAAAAGTTCGAGAATTCTTGCCAAAAGTGCCAGCGATTTTCTTTAACAGAACTTACAATTAGTAATATAATTCTAACCATTTTTTAAGGAACTTTCCTCTCATTGTCAGTAAAAAACAATCCTTTGGTGGCTTGAGAACTAAACGCTGAGGAATCACCTTAAACATTCCAATCTTTTGATCATTGTGACCCGAAAAAAAACACAAAACCTCCAAAATTGACCCAACGATTGAAAGCTGATAATCCATAAATATTTCACAAAAAACCGTTGAGAAAAAAAGTAAATAAATATTAAACTCAGCATATAACAGAATATACAAATATAGCAACTCTTCGCCGTTTCATTATTCAGCCAATTAAAATTTTGTTTTTTTTATTGGATTACAATCAAAGGAAAAGAAACAATACATTACATCATATGCGTGACGTCAAATTGAATGCCTCTAATATAAACAATGATCTCGTGCGTTCCTGCCAGTTTTAAAATTTGACGAGACCGCAAACGTGTGACGAATTTAAAATCCGATTGTATACGCCAATATTATCAATAAAACAGTTGAATAATTTTTCGGAAGACCGGGCAATTAGGCAACAAGGCTTGAGATATCATAACTTTATTAGAGCTACAGAAGAATCATGGGGGTTGAGCGAGAAACCAATGCTCGAGGGTTTTTTTAATGAGAGCAAAAGGGACGGGGTGGGAGAACGGGAGTGGATAAAAAAAAATGCGATGAGTCCCGGTTTTCAGAGCAGCATGAGACAATAGAGGAATGGAACAAAAACGAATGATGATTACCTTTATTAAAATGATATTTTTTTTCATTTTTGAAATACTTCTCGTTCACAGAGAGCAAAGATTAATGAAATATCTGCACCTGAGGGGACATCAGCCTACAGGGTGTTTGAAAAATAAAATAGGGTATTTATATACCTACATTTACTTTTTGACCGGGTGACATAGTTGCCTTTGTTCACTGCCTCGGTAACTTCCGGGAGCCATACTTACACCCAAACCGATTTAAAATTAAAATGTTTTCTCAGGTTCACAGAAAAAAAAAAGAAAAAAAAACAGGAAAAAAAACACTTTGGTAGCGCTAACAGAACCTTTGGTAGAAAAAGGACCCAGTAAAAGACTTTATACTCTGTTCAAGATAAGAAGGCGGGTGAGAATTCAGGTAGTAATGCACTATTTAGCCACAGTGCGGCTATACCGGCTACTCCAACCCTTCGCAGTGGCCGTTGTTCTTCCGGGAGCTTATCTCTTTCGCACACTTTTTGGAGTGTAGTCACTTTCGCACACTTCCCGCGATTTCAGTTTCGCACACTTTTATTTGCCCTCCTTAATTTAATTGTTGATTTGGCAACACTGCGAGTCTCTTCTCGCAGCATTCACTGAAAAATTTAAAAGTGACAATTTTCAATATTAAAATAACTTTAGATGCAATAATATTTTTTTAAAGAAAAAGACTCACCATTAAACGTCGTCGTTCAGATCATCGTCAGGGGTGTTCTCGCAGGCGTTTTCCTTCCGTAACTTCGTTTTTTGGAAATTAAACAGTTTCTTTTCTTCGCCAATTTCATTCAGGAACTGGAGAGTGTTAATGTATCTATAGGTGTAGTGAGCGTGGGTGATAACCTTGATATTTTCCTCCAATTGAATTTGTTTCGGCCTCCTCTGGAAAGTTTCGTTATTCATCACTGATTTAATTTTAAGAGCTACTAAACTTTGATTTTCGAAAATGCGATTTACCACGACATGTATGTTTGGGTGTGAAGCATAGAATTCCATTTGGAGCTTGCTATTATAACTTTCAACAGCGTTCGTAGTCGTCAGCAGAGATTCGGTTAGAGGGCATGCCCATAGAGTCGGAGGATAAATTGATGAATCGATGTAATTTTTCCGAACATAGTTCGCAAATTTCTTGCATTCGTTGTGCGGGGGAGCAATGGACTCCAGTGTATTAAAAGCGGATACAACATCATCGGGTTTTAAGTAAGAGAGTGAAAAAAATAATGTCAGCCAAAATTTTATTTGTTGTAAATCTTGGTTGGCTGTAGTTGTTGTTGAATAGTATGCGAGACGTAACTTGGCCACTCCATAAATACGCCTCCACCAACATTGGCCCAGATGGAACTTGCAGGCTTTTAACTGCACGCAAGGAAAAACGATTTTAGCGGCTGTATGGGCTCCTCTTTCAAAAACAAGCAAAAGTAACGATATAAATAGCTCGCAACCCGTAATTTCGAGGGAAATTTTTTTAAGGAGCAGCCACATGGCTACGTAAGTGGCCGTGAACTTTGAGGGTAAAAAAAATGTACAAACGTGAATGTAAAAACCATTTGCAAAAACATGTATCGTATAGGTTTGTGCAAAAAAACGCGGCGCGTATGTAAACGTGCCATCAGCCAGAATATTCTTACTGTGCTTCGTCAGAAATTCGATATTTTCAATGCATGTAACGGCCACTATTTTATTATCTGTATCGACGAAAATTTTTTCTCCTGTCTCGTCGGTTGACATACTTATAGATTTCATTTGATCTAGTGCTTCTTCAATACTTGCAGGAGCCTTTGGTGCAATTTTTTTCCGTGAGCGGTAAGCAGCTAGTCTTAGTGCTGGCAGATCGGAAAACGTCAGTTCGTTGTCGTTGTCATGCAGTACTTGCCTTAATATTTTTGCAGGTTCTATGTGTACATCTTCTGTTGCTTTCCTTTCACGGTGCTACGAATCTGGTTTTTTTGGATTTTTTTCTTGCTTAAGCATTCGTGCTCATGTACTGCTTCACTTTTCTTGATAATACGTGACACTGAGTTATCCGTCCACACAGATGCACAACACTTATGATCCTCTGCACATCTCCACACTACACTTTTTTTTTGAGTACGGAATTTGTAGTACATGAAACCCTCATGAAGAACACTATCTTTATCACGGTTATTTTTCACAATGGTAAAATTGATACTCATTTTAAAATTGAATTAAAATTACTTAAAAAAAACTAGATAAATTTTCAGCCAGAATGAAGGCAAACCCAAGTTAAAACTATATTAAAACCAATAAAAACTAGCACCTTTATAGTAAAAACAAGTATTTAAAAAGACGCGGAAAACGATATAACACGTACTGGCGAAACCGACAAGAGGACACTGACATTCAAAAGGTTCATGCACGATCAGATCTACTGATTAATGAGGTGTTTACACATAAACAGGGTTACTTGCCGTTATCTGCTGTGATCGAGCGGAGTCGGAGATGCTATCACGTAAGCAATAATTCGGATTTCCAAAGGCGCAGTTGCCAAATTGTGCAGCGGAAGAAAGTGTGCGAAACAAAACTGTGCGAAAGTGAAATTCAGAAAAACTGTGCGAAACCGTACTTGTGCGAAACTGTAGCGCAGCCGTTCTTCCAACTTCTCTCTTGGCACGGACGATTTCTGAGAACCGACAGACTCAACAATTTACACACGTCCAGTAAAAATTGCGAACGGTCAAAAATACGAAAAAACGGACGAAATTTTCGTCCTAAAGGGTCAAAACTCGGCAAAAATAGTCGACTTTGAATATTGATGACTCTCATATATTCGATATTAGACGAAATATTCTGAATTTAATTCCGACTGAAAAATACGAATTTCTGAGAGTCATCAATATTCGAAGTCGACTATTTTCGCCGAGTTTTGGCCCTTCAGGTCGAAAATTTCGTCCGTTTTTTCGTATTTTTCACCGTTCGCAATTTTTACTGAACGTGTGTAAATTGTTGAGTCTGTCGGTTCTCGGAAATCCTCCGTGCCAAGAGAGAAGTCGGAAGAACAACGGCCACTGCGAAGGGTTGGAGTAGCCGGTATAGCCGCACTGTTGCTAAATAGTGCACTACTACCTGAATTCTCACCCGCCTTCTTATCGTGAACAGAGTATAGTTGAGCCAACCAAATTTTTGGTTCACCCAGAAAAATCTCTTTAGTTAGGCGTATACACTATGACCTTAAAAACCCAAAACCCAATGGGTTTAAGGAAAAACCGCCGTCAAGTCTTAACACTAATTGTTTTCACTCAAAAAAAAAATAAATAAATAAAATGAAAAAAAAAAAATAAAAATAAAAAGGCAATTTTTCATCGCTGAAATACTTATGATATCTGTTACGATCAAGTCTCTGGTGTATTTTGATTTTACCTCTTAAAATCGAAGTGCCCATTCAATTTCTCGCCAAAATAAGGATGATATCAACACAGCGATCAAGTCAGTTTAGGTGCTCCTAAAATTAGCCTGACACATATGCACAGCTAAAACCCCTTCAATGATATCGATGCAACTGCACCAGCTTTACTTACTTTTGATTACTTACCGCATGTATTGACTTTGATTAGCGGCCAATTAGGCTTGCTAAAAAGAATACTGCTTCTGGCACCAGTTCACTCCGATATTTAATAGGGTAGACGAGGTTCATGGCTCCTTTGACTCCGGGTGTTTTGGCCGAGAAAATTTTCTACAAACATTTTTTAAGAAAAAAAAAAGACTTGAGCCGGCATTTTTTTACTCCCATTTTCTTGAAATCTCCGCTGGTCTGAGGTTGAAATTGACACTATATTGGGGCAATTAATTAAATGAGGATTTACAAGAGCTAATACCTTTGGGAATGCCCACTTATTAGATGTCTCCTCTTTCTATTTACGGTGAATTTTTTATGTGAAGGGATCGAAGCTTAGTAAGGAACATATTTTGAGTCATAGATGAGCTCATCTTTAAAACTATTCACCATCAGTGGTTTTGAAAGTTAAAACTTAGGAAAAGAAGAAAAATACGTTCTTCTGTAGGAGATTGTTTATTTCTTATTCTTTTCTGATTTTTATTGGTCGGCTGGGAAATTATGTGTTTACTTTTTGAATGGAGCAGGTGAATGAAACAATTCACGAAAGAGGATACTTTCTACAAGGCAGCAAAAAAATGCCGGCTCAAGTCTTTTTTTTTTTCTTAAAAAATGTTTGTAGAAAATTTTCTCGGCCAAAACACCCGGAGTCAAAGGAGCCATGAACCTCGTCTACCCTATTAAATATCGGAGTGAACTGGTGCCAGAAGCAGTATTCTTTTTAGCAAGCCTAATTGGCCGCTAATCAAAGTCAATACATGCGGTAAGTAATCAAAAGTAAGTAAAGCTGGTGCAGTTGCATCGATATCATTGAAGGGGTTTTAGCTGTGCATATGTGTCAGGCTAATTTTAGGAGCACCTAAACTGACTTGATCGCTGTGTTGATATCATCCTTATTTTGGCGAGAAATTGAATGGGCACTTCGATTTTAAGAGGTAAAATCAAAATACACCAGAGACTTGATCGTAACAGATATCATAAGTATTTCAGCGATGAAAAATTGCCTTTTTATTTTTTTTTTTTTTTTTTCATTTTATTTATTTATTTTTTTTTTGAGTGAAAACAATTAGTGTTAAGACTTGACGGCGGTTTTTCCTTAAACCCATTGGGTTTTGGGTTTTTAAGGTCATATCAAACATTTTTCTATCTAATATTACGCCATGATTTTTGAAGAGGATTTATATCCATTTGGACCTTGATGAGGCCTCGCCTCTAATTGATCGAGACACATCTAGCGGACAATGTATGGTGTATCCAGGGACCAATATTTTTGGTCTCCGTACGAAAAAGCCCAAAAATGTCACGCACTGAGAAATTAAAGGGTTTTGTTCCTAGCAATTCAAAGAGACGTGGGCTCTGCAGAAACTTCCTTACGGGGCGGAGGTGGAATGAGAAAATTGGCTCGAAAACAGCTTTTTTTCCAAATTCTTCGGGGGGGGGGGGGTGGTCGGTCTGCCCCTTTTCTGCCAGCGCGCATGCAAATTAAAATGAATTGATAGGTAAGAAAATAAACAAACCATTAGATTGATTCTAGCTTGCTTATTGCCTTCGTTTGTTTCAACCTCACGCATCCAAAATTATGATTAATTCGGAGGAAATTAGTTTAAACAAAAATGCAAGTGTTTCAGAGTGGTTATCTGGACACATCATTTTAGTACAACTGTTCAGGTGAGTAAATTTCGCTTGTTTCTGTCAGGTGTCAGTTTTTTGATGGCGTAAAATCCTTTGCAAAACAGTTACATAGAATTCTGTGCCTACAGAGCCACTCTGACTTTCGTTTAAAACCAATTTCAGGTGGATCTGTTTTTTGTTTGTTTTTTTTTAGCTTTTTATGTTTAAAAAAACGAGACAAACAAACTTGCCCGTATGAAATTGTCGGTAAGAGATTTTCATCGATAAAATCATTGCTGCCTCCCAGGGGGGAGGGGTAGGAGAGGGGGAGCAAGATTGCAATTTGACCGCCCTTCAAAATTGTGAAATTGAAGACTGTTTTTTATGCTTGTATCCACTGATTTTACCGCCTTTGGGAATACGTTGCTATAGAGATAACCCTTTTTTTTTCATTTTTTGCTTGTTCACCCTAATATTGCCGCCCAAGGAAAGGGAACACCCCCCCCCCCCCCCCCCCTTGGCGCGCCACTGCAACGCCCCCGTGTTGGCTCAAATGCACATCCTGGAGTACCTCACTGTACCATAATTGTGATGTATTTTCAAAAAATAAGAACGAGCGGATGTGAGCGGAGAGGAGTTCAGAGAATGTAAACAAACTGGCCGCTGACGGCTGAGACGAAAGGATCCCCTACATTCAGTGATTATGGCAAAATAAGGGCTAAAGTTGGAGTTTAAAGCTCAGTTTCATAGTCTTGACGCTTTAAGCTTTCGATAGAGACCGTATTTTTCAAATTTGGTTCGACATTTATATTTTTTACGATTTTTTGAAACTCGGGTGTTTTACACGCGTTCGTATGGGCGGTAAGGTCGGCTTGGATGCGTAGCGATTGACCACACTGTGGTTTATCTAGTCACTGTAGACAGCGTGTGATTTGTGGCTCACTCTATGAGCGGATCATGAACTTATATCAAGTCACGTGCTAATATCCAAAAGCAACAGCAACATTATTATTATAAACAAAACCAAAGTTTTAGAGGTTGGCAATGTTGGCATAATGGCTCATACAGTCCTTTAAAATTTACTCCATTTAAAATTCGAAAAAAAAAAAAAAAAAAAATCGAAAATTTAAAATTTGAATTTGTTTGCCCATTAATTTGTGTGTCTGTATGTTCCCTAGGCCGTTTTGTTTTATTTATTCATTTCATGTTTTCTAACACATGTCTATCAATGTTTTCGCATGTTATGGAAAATTTTTGATGAGCACATTAATAATTTTTTTTTTATTATTATTATTATTATTATTATTATTATTATTATCCTAAACAGGTAAATCATGACACTCATGTCAAAATTTATCGGAAATAAATGAGTAAAGAGTCAAAAGTAAGAATGAAATAATAAATAAGGCACGGCTGAAAGTGTAAAAACAAGTGGCATGTCCGGGACTCGAACCCGGGACGCAAAAGTGTTGGGCGCGCACTTTCGCACTGCGCTACGAGTCACGAGTATCGTGCGTAGCCGCTTTCATGGTAGATATTCGAACAATGAGCGTTCGCCTCGCTCAATTCCAACGGACACGGAGTGGCTGGACTCGGCGCGGCGCGGCGAGGCGCTGAGAGACGGTTACTTTTCGTCTTTCAACTAAAGTTTCAGCCTTATGCTTGAATAAAATGGATTGAAACCTACGGAAGTATCATCACCAAAGCATTCTGAATCCGTCTATATAAGATTATATGGGGTTTTTTTTCAGCGTTTAACCGCTAGGTTGAGTAGTTACAATGAAAACGTGATGATTTGATGATCATGGCCGTTTTGACTTTCGATCGCAGTTTTTTGAAGATTTGAAATTTACGAGGCCATCAATCCAAAAAAGCCGCCGTCATTCCTTAGATCGTTGAGGGCCCGTTCCAGCCATATAGGGGTTTATAGGGTTCTGAGGTCTGGTAAAGGAGAAAATCTACCGGAATCATGCCAAAACCCTGCTGAGGGCCATTTTCAAGATGTTTGTTGTAAGTATAAGGGGTCCGCGCTAGCTACCGTTCTGTATTAAGACTTGACGGTGGGACTATCGCCCCTTATAATACAACCTTTGGTTGGATCAACCAAAGTATTTTGCTGCGGGTCACTTTTCTACCAAAGGTTTTGTCAGCGCTACCACAGAGTTTTTACTGTTTTTTCCCGCGTTGTCGGTGATGATTTACTCCTCCAGTGACTTTTCTAAAATCAACCTCGGAAGGTTAGATCACGAAAATCGGACTTTTTGTTACGGGATCGTACTAGCATTCGTTTTACCGCTCATGATGAAATGTTCGTACAGAGGCTAATATTTTGCCAAAATGATGCTTGATTTTTCAGTTAGTCTATGACCAATATTGCTAAAATTTGGCTAAAGAAAATTGAGTAAAACACTACGCAGTTACTGTATAGGAACGCCCATTACGATTAAAGATTTCAGAAAAAAAAGAGAAAAAATATAAGCCTTTAAAGTCGATTTCTAAATTAGTGACCTTAGTATGACGCTACTATTGAGCCAGAACTTCACTTCAGACAGGTGAGGTCTAAAATGGCGTACGCAGGATTTAGTCTCTCTTGCTCTTTTCCCGTTTGAGTGTATGTACTAGAAAAGAAAAGATACAGGACGAAGTTACGTTCTAGCCTCTGTTTCTGTCCTTTAACTATAAACGCCGTCAAATGGGGAAAAGAGAGAGAAAGAAAAAATCCTGTGTACACTCACTAGCGGATTCAAGTATCTGCCCTTCTCTCTCTTTTCCCTTTGGACCTTGCGTGTTAGAAAAGGACATATTAGGGGCAGTCACAGGATTTTTGCCCCTTCTTCTATCCTTTCCTAACACGTCATGTATTCAAATGGGAACTGAGAGAGAAGAACAATTTCTTAGATCCACTTGTGTGTACGCTCAGTGGCGTAGCGTGCAATTTGGCAACGTTGTATTGTGTCCATTTAAACCCATGAAAAAGGTGGGTGTTCGGTGAACACCTTCGCATTCGACCTTTTACATGGGTTTAAATGGAACTATACAATGTTGCCAAATAGCACGCTACGCCTTGTGTACGCCTTGTGTACGCCTTGTGTAATCACTTTAACCCTTAACTGCAGATGAGTCCAGATCTGGAACAATTACTTTGAAGCCTTATATAAAAGTAGGGGACTTGAGTTGTACTGTCGCTGCATGGTGGGTCACATGTGGAACAGATACTAAACGAGTAAGAATTGTCGATTTTGTCCTAGAGAGCGCAGCACAGGATAGAGAACGTGCTGCAGAGTGGTTGAAAACAGCTTACTGAAAATCTGATAGAGATTTTCCGATTTTCATTGTCATGTTTGGGAGTAACGCAGGGGTACCATATACAAAAAAAACAACTATTGAAACTTACTAGCTTATTTTTTAGTAATTTAATTTTTTTTTTTTTTTTTTAGCTTGAAAACTTTATTTTCAGTTGCATGGATACCTAAATAAATTTGGGTAAGGCCATATTTGGAACAATTAATATTCAGGCTCTTTATCATTGAAATATAATGGAAAGAATTGTTTCACTATTTTTCCCTGTCTCAAGAATCAAAATTGTACTGAAAAAAAAAAAAAAAAAAATCATGCAGTTAAGGGTTAATAGAACGTACTCGATCAATGATCATCGACTCAATCCGAGTACGATTCAATCGATCACCATCGCGATCTCCTGAACAGCATCCAGCGGTGGCAGCAGAAGGTGACTGTTGGTTGCTGCTTTCTTGCATTTTGGACCAATATCAGAAACTTTGAATGCGCTTATCGCTATTTTTGCATCTTACAACTGATACACTGAAATCAAATCAAAGCTCAAAGTCGACGAAGCAAAAGTTTGCAAACTTGTCCATTGGCTACGTCACGGACAACATCATTGTCACGTAGCGATCGCGGTATCGCGTTGTTATATCCGCGTCGTTTCCTCGCGGAACGTGCAGCAGGCAAATTTGCATCACCGCGCAAAGGATCGAAACATGACATTTATTGGACATAATTTTACGAATGAAATTTGACATTTATTGGACATAATTTCACGGATAAAAATCGAAATTTTGAACAATAAATAGCAAGAGAGAACATCAAAATGTGGAAAAATGATTCATGTTCGAGTTTAACCCTTTCACTATACGCCCAAGTACGCTCGTTTCGGTATAACTATATAGACCTATCTTTAAAATTTCAGATTTGTTTTCACAAAAATTGAGGTTCAATTTGTTAAAAGATAAATAAAACAATACTTCCCCGAGCGCCTTCATTCAAGTGTGTATGCAAAATCAGCACAGCGGCGTAGGAATATTTAAAATGATTCCAGGCAATTTCAATCCGATGAATAGCGCCAATAGTAGCTTTTGGGAAAAGTCGTGTTTTTGACATTTTAAATTGAAACCGAAGAAAAAACGCAAAATCCCAACAACAGGGGGGGAAAAAAACACTTTAGTAGCGCGCTGAAAAAACCTTTTGGAAAAAATTGACCTAATAAAAGACCTTGGTTGAGTCAAAACTATCAAAATTGACTAAGCATTAAGGCCGTAAATTGTGAATTTCTTTTCTACAAAAGCTTTCACTGGATGCGAGTGAGTGGTGCTCAGGTGCTGGTGATAGTATGCCTATCTACCTCACTCGCACTCATTCATGTTTATGGGAATTTTCGTATTACATTATTTCCAGCTTTATTTTGAGTGTTTCAGCTTTGAAACTTACAGGATGTTTTCCTGAGGTATGTTTGCAGGTACTGAAGTTCCTCACAATATTACTTTTGGCGT
This sequence comes from Trialeurodes vaporariorum, assembly GCA_011764245.1. Lineage (NCBI taxonomy): Eukaryota > Metazoa > Arthropoda > Insecta > Hemiptera > Aleyrodidae > Trialeurodes > Trialeurodes vaporariorum. The sequence continues at coordinate 63,408,118 of VMOF01000024.1, read as the reverse complement.
ATAAATAAATCAATTTCAACCAAAAAATGTTGACTTTTTTGAGCAGCGCTAGTGGCATGGCGCTATCCATCGGATTGAAATCTGGACAAGCTTCGCCTGGAATCACCTTAACTACACCGTTAATTTGAGCGAGCGAACATTTATTTGTCCTCGTAACCTGGTTGTAAAAGAGTTAAAATCAGTCTAGTAACTTGGTTTTTGCAAGAAAAAATCATGACAAAAGTGTTTTTAAAGGAGGAAAAAAACAACAACTTTTCATACCCCGAAAATCCAGTGTGCGCGGCAGCCCGTGCTATTAGGCTACTTGCTATTCAAGTTAACGCATGTAATGCATGCTCTGCTTTGCTTATAGTCGTCGTCGCCGATCAGTAGCGCACCGAGAGTTTCTTCATCTCTCTCTTTTCTCCATTAAGAAACCTATGTTAGACAAGGATGGACAAGGGAATACAGCCCCCTCTTTCTGTCCTTTTCCTACTCATTCATTCAAATGGGAAATGAGAGAGACGGAAGAGATCCTGGTTGCGCCAGTGTCGTCGATAAAAGTTCATGTCACAATCCGCCGTCCTCTTCGCATCATAGAGTATATTCCGATTTGGCCATTAAAGTGATGAGAAGAGACTCACCCTATAAACCAGTATATATTACAGCAAAAAACACAATTCATCACTCCACCTGCATCATACCGTGCTTTCGTTGGATCGGATTGCAAGGCTTGCAAAAGTGGCAGATGCAACGCTACATACTACACGATTGATAGTCTTTTTAGACCCCGTTTTAAGTCAAGATCCGTTGCAAGCAGTTAAAGAGTTTGACGTGAGCCATTTATGTCCCATGGATGAAAATGGGAGAGAAAAGAAGGCAATATCACAGAATACTCTAATCAGAACGGAAACTCTTAATTCATTTTGAAACATTCTTTACTTCGGGCCGCCATGTTCGAAAGTGAGCATCTTCGGCAATCTTCGGCAATCTTCGGCAGATCTTCGGCAACTGGCCGAGTTGTGATTGGTTGTATAGCCTGAAAAAGCGTGTCCGCCATCTTGAGAAGTGAGTAAGCACAGTTGCCAGTTTGTGCCAGTAAATTCCAAATCTTGTTTCCATTGGCTCTTATGGGAGTTTCCGTTCTGATTAGAGTATTCTGTGGCAATATAATAGAGAGAAGAAGGCAATATAATAGAGAGAAGAATCACACCCACGTGTCCCACGTCCGTCAGAGGTGACAAAATCTGAGTCCATCAAATCTTGTCGACCCGGCCCGGATTCAAACCCGAGACCCCTGGATTAGCGGTCGGGGACCAATTTCTTCATCTCTCTTTTCTCCATTAAAAAACGTATATTAGACAAGAGGATGGACGACGGGATAAAACCCCCTCTTTCTGTCCTTTTCCTCCTTATACATTCAAATGGGAAATGAGAGAGATGGAAGAGATCCTGGTTGCGCCAGTACTACTGGTAAATTGTTGAACGCTCTTTTGGGCGAAACGAGACAAAATAGCGGAAATCGATCAATCTCATTGGTTTAAACGGCGTCACGTGATAGATTTGAAGCCATTTGAGTCGTTTATTTTAGATAATGACTCCGCGCACGCACTCGACGACCGACTTAAAATACATCACGTGACGCGCTGTTGAAACCAATGGGATTCATTCATTCCCGCCATTTCGTCTCGCCTCGTCCAAAAGAGCGGAATTAGCCCCCTGGTCCCTGGTCGATAACAAATGCGATATGTAGTTCCCTATCCTTCGTCTCGTGATAGGTCGATAAACCGATTTATAACCACGAACTGAAGAGTTGAAAAATCGAACCAAAATGAAACGTTGAAAAAAGGGGGCTGTAGAAACGAGTAAAATAAAACAAGGGCGAAAAAGAACTAAAAGTCGAATGCGAAAGGGGAGAAACACGAAATAAATGTTGTTCTAGACACTTTTTTATGGGGTTTGGACTACGTAAGTACAGGTTTTACAAGTCGTAAAATATCCAACGGTCGACTGTGCCAGCTCGTTTATACAGCCGCTAAGTTACCCATTTTCCTTTCTTTATTTTTCACTTATGTTAGAGAAACTTTTGCGGAAAAGGTATCCGTCGAATATGTACCAATATCGAAGGCAAAATTTAATAAAAACAATATAAAAAAGAACAAAGCAAAATCATAGCTGAAATATCAATTAAAATAAAATAAAATGATCTGTTAAATCTGTTGATCCGATGATAACATGATCTGTTATTGATCTGTTATTGATCTGTTAATAATTCTGTTGTTTAATAAAAAAGTGAAACCTTAGCATGGTAAAGAAATAGAGCCAACATTCAGTCGTGTAGCATGCCATTCGGCAACCAGTTCATTCGTTTAAACCCATGAAAAAGATCGAACATTTGGGTGTTCACACCTTCAAAATTCGACCTTTTACATGGGTTTAAATAGACACTGAACAAAGTTGCCAAATGACACGCTACGCCACTGACAATATTAGGAATCATATATAGAGACCCTTGAAGGAAATTTTGATAGGGAGAACCACAACGAGCTCAACGAGTTCTGATTGGTCATTGGTTTTTAAGATTTCACGGGGACGAGTAGGGATTGAAGACATAAGGACACTGGACAAGCACAGTGCTCCATTATTTTACTCTTTTTTTTTATCATCCATGGATTGCATAGTCATCATTCCAAAAGGAGGGTATGTACTATAAAGATCTATCATTCTCCATTTTTAATTGAATATTTATCTAAATGTAAAATCAATAAGTTGCGTCCGTCTTTGGAGCGTTGATACTAAAGGACGCAGTTCTGGTAAAAAATTGCAAATGGGACGCAATGGGTCTGTTGCACACTTCAGCTACAGCGATTTAAAGTATCAATTCCTATGTAAAAATCCGAGAAAATAACAATGGTAGCATCAGGAAACACTAAAATTTAGTATTAAACTCACAAATTGCGAAAAACACTAGACACTATTCACCCCTGTATCTTTCCATCACGTGCACGATATTTCGCGAAATTAGCGCGGCACATTCAAATAATCACGGCCGACTGTCATCACAGCTGACTTCATAAACAAATAAACAGTAAACACTGACGGCATCTGTTCGAATTCTTACGTTTCAATGTCCTCAATTCCTCACAAAAGGTTGTGAGAGGTACGGAGACCGATATTTGTGTCGAAAACTTATCAAAATGAAACAATAACACACAGCATGATGATGGAAGTTGGAATCATCCTTGAATCTCCTGAGTGTTATTGTTTTATTTTGATAAGTTTTCGACACAAATATCGGTCTCCATACCTTTCACAACCTTTTGTGAGGAATTGAGGACATTGAAACGTAAGAATTCGAACAGATGCCGTCAGTGTTTACTGTTTATTTGTTTATGAAGTCAGCTGGTGATGACAGTCGGCCGTGATTATTTGAATGCGTGCCGCTCTAATCTCGCGAAATATCGTGCACGTGGTGGAAAGATACAGGGGTGAATAGTGTCTAGTGTTTTTCGCAATTTGTGAGTTTAATACTGAATTTTAGTGTTTTCTGATGCTGCCATTGTTATTTTTCGGCTTTCTACATAGGAATTGATACTTTAAAACGCTGTAGCCAAAGTGTGCAGCAGACCCATTCATGTTTTGTCGTTAGACGAAGATAGACAAGGGAATAAAATCCCCTCCTTTTATCTTTTTCTAACTAATACAATCACAATATAATGACGTGAGAGAGATAGATAGAAAGAGATACACTGCCTGCGTCACCGGTAAAAATAAACTTCCTTTCAATCCAAAAGATTTCTCTCATCTTGTTTTTGTTTTCGTTTGTTTTTATTTTTCCAGAGATTTCAACGCTATGTCACGGCTTTTCTCAAAAGAGTTTTTTGGTCGATGACGGATCTGTTTATTTGATTCACGACTGAGCTTTGTGTACTTACTTACTTTGCGAGAAAAAGGATCGCCGACGCCGACAGGCCTCTTAAATATTTAAGTGAAGAGCACAAAGAGCATATACTGCCACTCCCGTCGTAGAGAACAGTAGAAGCAGAAAGAAACGGTCCCCTGACGTTCAACACACACAAAACAGAGCACTGGCGCAACCAGGATATCTTCCATCTCTCTCACTTTCCATTTGAATGTATGAGTAGGAAAAGGACAGAAGGAGGTGGTTTTATCCCCTTGTCCATCCTTGTCCAACATACGTTTCTGAATGGAGAATAGAGAGAGATGAAGAAACTCTCGGTGCGCTACTGAAACAGAGTATAGAAGCCATTTCAGACACTTATTCTGCCTTTGCAAGAATCCTCTAGGGTGGTCCTGGTTCCTTGGCTGTTTCCAGAACTGTCGTTCGCACCCTTGGAAAGGATCAGTACGGTTGCTCGTGCAATCTGGCAACAATAGTTTTCTTCCATTTGATTCTATGTAAAACAATCGATTTGATAGTGGAGCAGCGCTTCGTTTGCATTCGATTATTTTACATTAAGTCAAATGGAGGGAAAATATATTGTTGCCAAATTGCACGAGTCGCCACTGGAAAAGATTAAAGTGATGAAAACTGGATCTCATCAAAGACAAAATAATAGATATATGTTAACCCTTCACTGCATGAAGTTCCACCGGTGGAACAAATTCTTCAAACGCTCATATAAAATACAGGTTTTGAGATATGCCTTTGGCGCATGGTGGGTCAACGCGGGAGAAGGTATGTTTTGAGCTCACAAAAAAAAAAAAAAAAAAAAAAAAATTGCTGAAAGAAAACATCATGCAGAAAAGGGTTCGTGATCGAAATCATGTCAGGGGGGAAATTTGCCCCCGTATCCAAACTGACCATATTTTGATTATTTTTATAAAGTTTCCGGCATTGGCTTTTTGAAAAATCCAATTAAAGTAAAAAAAAAAAAAAAAAAAAAAATTTAAAATTTAAAAAAAAAATAAATAAAAAAAATTCCCGCCATTTTTTATGGTGTTATATCATTTGTAAAAAACGAGTAAAAAATAAAAAAAGAGAATTTTGACCGAAAAACCGTCAAATTATTTTTTTCACTATTTTTCCCATGTCTTTGACCACCTAATACATTGAAAAATCCACATTTGCTTGAAAAAAAAAAAAAAAAAATCATGCAGTGAAGGGTTAAGCTTTTAAACGCAAAAAACAAAAAAAAAACAAACAAAAACAAAAATCAGCAATGACGAACAAACGGTCTCCGTTAAAAAGTCACGGATCCTGAAGATAGGTATTACATTCTTTGCATTTTTTGTCTCATATACACGACGATTTCCATAGGGACATTTCCAGTGGCAGCTCGTGCAATTTGGCAACAACGGATTTCGTTCGTTTAAACCCATGAAAAATATGGATTTGGGAAAGTGCCCTGCAGTGAACCCCAAATATTTCGAACTTTTGTATGACTTTAAATGAACTAAATTCAACGTTGCCAAATTGCACGCGCCGCCTCTGAACGTTTCCGCTTGTTTGCCGAAAAAATGGTCAGATAATTTGGCGCCGCTTGATCGAGGTCGTAGGTATCATCTCCCGAGTTCTTTCACAAAGAGCAAGGAATCCCTTGATCATAACGTTTTCATTCGTCTCGAGGGATGAGAAAATTGTGAAAGGCTTTTCTTTGATAAACTCAGAGCAATGCGGATCTTCGATAAATACGTCAGCAAATTATGTTATATTGAAACTTAATCAAGCATAAAATGACTTGCAAGAGCGTTCATTAGTCATTTTACTAGCCTTGCGAGCATTGCCCTTTCAAATCATTCAAACTTTGTCATAATTCTTGGAATCCAAGTTTCAGAGCCTAATTACTCCTATGTAGCTTCAATTCAAATTCTAAACATTCGAAATATTTTACCTGTTCCGGGAGAAGGGTACATGAAATATTGACGCGCCATTTCAAAGATTGAATTTGGACATTTTTGGGGGAGGGGGGCAATGGCGTCAATTATAGGTTTTTTCAGGGGGCAAAAATAGCTGATGACCTTTTTTTTCTCTTCCTCTCATGAATTTGATCCATAAAAGCTCTGACCTTCGAGGTCTTTGATGACTCTAATGTCCTTTCTCACTTATAATTTAGGAAAATATTGGGGAAAACACATTTTCTTCACATTCTTTCTTCATATCATAAGCTCTCTTTAGTCTTCACCAATATATGCTCAGTAAATTTGACAATTTTTTTTTATTTGCTTCTTGAATTTCCTGTGTGAGCGAAAATTTCGGGATGTGCCAAACCACAAGTACGGGGGGGCATTACGCTAAAGTGGGGGTGTTCAAATAATACTCTTCAGGTTTTAATTTGATCGCCTCAAATGCAGCTGTGTTTTGATCGTTTCAGCCATGACGCCAAAAAGCTGTTCTGGTTCACGAGCCATTCAGAGACTGTTTCCTGGTTCAGCTGTCTATTGATTGGGTCAGTTGCGAGATTTTTCCTCTGCAATTTTGAGCATGTAGATTCTAAAATAATGGAAAAATAACTATGCACACTGAAAAAAAAATATACATATATAATTGGTTTGCCAAACTAAATTAGTGAAATTTGCGCATAGTCTAATTTATTGGTTGCCAAATAAATTAGATATCTCCAACTAATAAATTGGCACTCGCTACCAACAAATTAGTGCGCAGGGTAACGATTCAAATTGGTACTGTTGCACTTACCAAATTAATCAGGCTGCACAGTGTAAGGTACCAATTTCTAGGTTTATGCTACCCTAATTTATTGGGTGAGTGAAGCCAATAAATTAGATTGCGCTTACTACAATTAGACACGTGAATCAATGCTTTTTTTCCAGTGCGCGCAATCAAAATTACTGTAAAATTGAATCATGTTTTCAAGTACAGAGAACAAAAAGTCTATTTCTAATGCCACTACTGCAGGGTACTGATCATCAGTGGCGTAGCGTGCAATTTGGCAACGTTGCACTCTGCCCGTTTGAACCAATGTAAACAGTCGAATGTGGAAGGGTTCACCGAACACCTCCTAGTTCGATCTTTTTCATGGGTTTAAATGGACAAACCCTATGTTGCCAAATTGCACGCTACGCCACTGTTGATCATGATCATTGTTCAGCACTGTATCATTTAATTTTAGACCTTTTTAACGCGGTAAATTCAAAATGACCGTATATTAGAAAGATAATTTGAAATGTCACACTGATATACGCCCGTTTCAAACAAGAGGGCTCAAATGTTCAAGTTTACGATTTGACCCGCACAATAGCAGGATACGAGCTTCGAACTGCATTCCGTAAGGTAGAAAACAAGCCTTTTCAGAAGGGATGAACATTAAATTTTTAAAGGCTCTGTTAATTCAATTCCAACGACCCGACGAAACGTGAGGCTCGTATAAATCGAAATTGACTTCAAAGGTATAAGACGCACAGATAAAAAGGGAGGCTCCAGAATTGTGTTCTTATACCTACTCTTCCGAGTCTTCTGAAAGTACAGGGTGTTTAAAAGATCCTTCTCACTCAGAGCGTAGCTTAAGAGTTGTTGGATTTTAGAAAGAAGGAACTGGTAAAAGCAAGGGCGAAAGCAGAGCCGTAGCCAGGAATCTGGCTTTCTCTCTCTCTCTCTCTCTCTCTCTCTCTCCCTCCTCTTCTCCCTCTCTCTTCTCCTCCTCTCTCCTCTCTCCCTTCTCTCTCCTCTCTCCCTCTCCCTCTCTCCTCTCCTCCTCCTCCCTCCTCCCTCTCTCCCTCTCCTCCTCCCTCTCTCCCTCCCTCTCTCCTCTCCTCCCTCCTCTCTCTCTCCCTCTCTCTCTCCTCCCTCCTCCCTCTCCCCTCCCTCCCTCCCTCTCTCTCCCTCTCTTCCCTCCCCCTCCCCCCCCTCCCTCCTCCCTCCTCTCCTCCCCTCTCCTCCCCCTCTCCCTCCTCTCCCTCTCCCCTCCCTCCTCCCTCTCACTCCCCCCTCCCTCCTCTCTCCTTTTCCCCTCTCTCCTCTCCTCTCTCTCTCCCCCCTCTCTCTCTCTCTCTCTTCTCTCTCTCTCTCTCTCCTCTCTCTCTCTCTCTCTCTCTCTCTCTCTCTCTCTCTCTCTCTCTCTCTCTCTCTCTCTCTCTCTCTGCCCATTTGACTGCATGTGTTAGAAAAGGATAGAGACAGAGGCTGAAATCACGTGACAGCCCCTATCTCCATCCTGTTCTAACACGTGCGTTGTATGGGGGTGAAAACATCTTAAGGCAATTGATTAGGAGTGTTTTGCAGATTAAAATTTGCTCTGACAGGTTCACAGAATGGGACAGTTGTAAGGGTCGGAAATTATGTGTTTTTTTAATTATAAAGGAAATGGATAGTACTTGATGAGCTGAGAACAATGGTGCCTTTGGTTTTTTTCTGAGTGCCCCGGTTACGGAGGTACACGCGGGCAAAGTTATAAAAAATCGTGTGCGTAGTGACGCCATTACGCGGAGTTCCCATTTAAATCAATGTATTTTGGGCTCAAATCTCATTTTCGGAACAATGGGACCTAATTAGAAACCAAAGGCATCTTTATTCTCAGCTCATCAAGGACTTTCATTTTTTTGTTTAAAAAAAAAAACAAAAAACAAAAAAAAAACAACAACATTTCAGCATTGGCAGATCGTGCAATCTGGCAGCAGTGTGTTCTTCCAATTTGATTGCATGAGAAATGATCGATGAGTCACGGGGCTCAAAAATCGATTGTTTATCATACATTCAAACGGAAAGAATGCGCAGTTGCTAGATTACGGGATCCGCCCATACATTTCAGACCCTTGAAACTGCCCCCATTGCTCTCAAGGAAGCATTCAAGCAGTGAAGACCATCGTTTCCCAGATTTTTATAAATTTTTTCCTTTAAGTCAGTGTACAATTTTTATATATTATGCACAAAGTCGGCAACACTGCATTCAAGCACGAATGGTGAATGAGACATCTTGTTATTAAATCGTATTTCGCTCCATTTTGCAAGACTAAAATCTTTATAATCTTGTAATTCTCATGGCTTCTTCTTAAAACGCAACCTAATCCAAAAAAAAAAAAAAAAAAAAATACTATCGGTACTTAAAACACTCTAAAACTGCCACGCAATGCTAATTTGGCTTTTCCCCCGGAGGTAAATGAGGTTTCGTGGCAGTGGAAAAATTATCATGAAAAGGAAGCCGTCATAAAAGAGCGATTATCTCTAAAAGTTTCATCTGATTGTGAATGGATGTAATGGTCTTTTGATGGAAATTTTGTTAGAGAGTATGCACAAAGAAACGACTGTAAACTTAGATGAAACATACAATTTGGCTTCATCTGGCTTCGAGGTTCATCATAAAATGCAATGGAGTTTTTCTATTTACAACCGTGAGCACATTAATTGTAATAACTTTTTCCGAAACATCCGATTACTTACTCCGCTGTACAGGTGGTTCGTACAATTTGGCAACAACGGATTTGTTGAATTTAAACCTAAGTAAAATAATCGATCTTTGGTGGTTCGTTTAGCCCCTAATAAATCGATTATTTTGCACCGGTTGAAATGGCAAAAACCATGGCTGCCAAATTGCGCGAGTTGTGGACTAAAAAAATTAGACAAACTGCGTCTTGAACGATCCTACGCTACTGTCATTATTCAAATTATAAATATTTTATTCAATCTTCAATCGCACTCAGTGGCGAGGCGTGACATTTGGCAGCAATGTGTTTTCTCCATTTAAATTCACCAAAAAAGTCGAACGCAAGAAGAATTTCGACCTTTCTAATGTGTTCAAATGGGGGGAAAGGGACGTTGCCAAATCGCACGCCTTGTCACTGATCGCACTGCACCAGCAGCGGCTCGTGCAATTCGGCAACGACGGGTTCTATCCATAAAAACCTATATAAAATAATCGATCTTCAAAGGATTCTCTGAATCCTTGAGTAATCGATACTTTTGCATAGGCACAGATGGCAAAAAACATGCGCTTGCCAAATAACATGAGCCAGTCACTGCGCTGTACTTACATATAATTGTATTTTCATTGAGAAAATGTTGTTTCAAAAACATCATACTGTAAACTCACTTGCACGCAAAACCACGTCTTCATTTTAAAAGGTTTTATTCGATGTTTGCATACACAACATTTTGACGAAGAGTTTATAACAAGAGTGGAAAATTTCGTTCCCTCTTCGAAAGCGGAACGTTATTATGGCAGCGGGACCGGGATTTTATCGTAACGGAATGGGAAAAGAGAGTGCAGTCGAGGACACGAAAACGGAAAACCGCATCTTTTACAACGGTTAAAAGAGGTTGGGGCTGCGGAGGAGGAAATGCGTCATATAAATTGCACGTGAATCAAATACGACGCCACTTTTATGCTGTGTAGCTCGCAGGCCAATAAAATGAAGGAAATACATTGTATTCCGCGGAGAACATTCGTATGACAGAGCAGAGCACGAACATGGGAGCTTGTACTTTTAATAATCATAAGTAGAAAAAAATTAACTTTGTAGAAAAAGTGATAGGACAAAGAACAAGTTTCTTTGGATGAATAAACACGACATTTTCCAGAATTATCTCCTGCATTGCACGTTGCATATACACATCTTTTTTTGCCCCGAGTGAATTCGTGGCTTGAGCCAAAATGAAGAGTTGAAATCAGTGATGTAGCGTGCTATTTGGCAACGTTGCCGTCCATTTAAACCCATGAAAAACCTTCGCATTCGACCTTTCATCACGGCACAGAATACTCTAATCAGAACGGAAACTCCCATAAGAGCCAATGGAAACAAGATTTGGAATTTACTGGCACAAACTGGCAACTGTGCCTACTCACTTCTCAAGATGGCCGACATGCTTTTTCAGGCTTTACAACCAATCACAACTCGGCCAGTTGCCGAAGATCTGCCGAAGATTGCCGAAGATGCTCACTTTCGAACATGGCGGCCCGAAGTAAAGAATGTTTCAAAATGAATTAGAGTTCCGTTCTGATTAGAGAATTCTGTGATCACGGGTTTACATGGACATAATACATCGTTGCCAAATTGCACGCTACGCCACTGGTTGAAATATATAATGTAATGAGGTATGCGCCACTAGTTGTTGCAAAGATTGTGCCAGTGGCGTATCGTGCAATTTTGCAACGTTGTATACTGTGTCCATTTGAACCCGTGTAAAAAGTCGAATGTGAAAGTGTTCACCGAACACCCTGTATCATTCGATGTTTTTCATGGGTTTAAATGGACGCACGGAAACGTTGCCAAATAGCACGCTACGCCACTGGATTGTGCATCTTCTTCTGGATTATGTAAAATACTGGTAATGCTTAAAATACTATTGATTACTCAAAACACGAATTCTATTTACAAATACCAGAAAGTAGCTGTATTTCTTTACGAAATAGTTAAATATCCATCCAATAGCCGTTAAAGTACTTACTTTCTTCCTGTGTGGAGACAACCTTATATCTTTTGTATGACTTTTAAGTAAGTGTACAGATTGGTAAATTTTTTTATTTTGATCTTTACATTTTTAATTAGAACGAGGTTTATTTCCGAGCGCCGATAAGCAGGGACACTAAAAAAAAAAAAACAAAAACAAAAACAAAAACAAAAACAAAGGATCTCAAACTCTTGACGGTGAAAAATCCTTCTCCTGGCCGAGGAAAACTTAGATGAATGGTCGTGGACAGAGACGCGGAGTGAAAATGAGGGAAAAGCGTGATAATTACTTTTCCATGTCATCAAAAACTCCTGACTAGAAGTTGCTGGGAGAGAAATCAAGCAATTTTCCTTTGCCGCGCCTACCCGCCACCGCACCTCTAACTTCGCCGCCCATAATTAAGTTGATATGTGTTTGGGCCCACCATCAATTCTGGATTCGGACACAAAGTTCCTGTTCAAATTTATCTTTCTCTCTTTTGTTTGACCTACGAGCGGCAATTGCGAAAACGCAAACGCCCACTTTCAGCGCGGTTGGATTGAAACAAATGAAAATGATGATTACGGAAATAAATGATCATTCATTATTAATGTTTTCTTCATACCCATTCTGTTAATGAATAACAGTCTTCAGAGAGAGTATAATGGGCAAGAAGGAGGTGAGAAAACAACAAAATGAGAATCAACTAGGCTCAAGAATACAAGCTATCAACAGACTTTAATGTGTCTTTTGCACAATTTCGCCACAGTAGTATGGACCCTGTATTCCCGTACACGGAAAAAAAACTACGATGAAAATAACCAGACGGATACCTGATTTTGGCACCTGCTAGATGTTATGGTAATATTAACCAGAAGTATACTATGTTTTGACTAGGTACTAAGTGATATTACCTGATTGCATGTCGAATTTACTCAAAGTATCGGTAAATGTACCATACTTCTGGTCAAGTTTACCATAACATCTAGCAGGTGCCAAAATCAGTTATCCGTATGGTTATATTTTCACTAATCTTTTTTTCCGTGTATATTTAAGAACTTCAAAATCCACTCACAGAGTCATAAATGCTTACATTAAAAATCTGCCAATATACTTTCTAGATATTTTTTTTTTCGTATGATGAAACAGGTGTCAGCATAACTAAGACTTCTTATATATAACACAGGTATATCTCTCGAATGTTTTCATTTGAACTATTTCCTATAGTATAAATTTTCATGCACGAACTCATAAAATCATACGGCATTTTGTGTTGTTTTTTGTTTTACGTTTTTCTTCTAGTGAGGACAATTTCGGAGTAAATTCATCAGCGGCGAAGCGTGCATGGCATTGTAACATTTTATCCATTTGAACCCGTACAATAAAGGTCGAATCAAAAAGGAATTGTCGATGCCTCAATAGTTCGATATTTTTCATGGCTTCAAATGGGCCAAACGCAACGTTGTTGTATTCTACGCGACGCGCCTTTCCTAGTATACGTCCAAGCCTTCAATAGCCACCCCAGCTTTGTTTCTGCATGAATCTAATGAAAGGGCGTAATGGAGCCCTTGCGATTTGGCAACCCTTCATTTTTACCATCAAACTTAGACAACGTAATCGACTTTTTTTTAGAAAATCGGTAAATTTAATAAAAGGGTGTAACAGCGATTTCGCAACCCTTCATTTTTACCAGCAAACTTAGACAAAATAATCGAATTTTCTTGAAAAATCGATTAATTTAAATGTATTTAAATGGGATAAAGACACTGTGACCGAATGGGTCTGTTGCACACTTCGGCTACAGCGTTATAAAGTATCATTTCCTATGTAAAAAGCCGAGAAAATTTCAATGGCAGCATCAGAAATCACTAAAATTCAGTAATAAACTCACAAATTGCGAAAAACACTAGACACTATTCACCCCTGTATCTTTCCACCGCGTGCACGATATTTCGCGAAATTAGCGCGGCACATTCAAAGAATCACGGCCGACTGTCATCATTGCTGACTCCATAAACAAATAAACAGTAAACACGGACGGCGTCTGTTTGAATTCTTATGTCTCAATAGCCTCGATTCCTCACAAAAGGTTGTGAAAGGTACGGAAACCGATATTTGTGTCGAAAACTAATCAAAATGAAACAATAACACACAGGAGTTCCAAGGATGATTCCAACTTCGTTCATCATGCTTGAAACTCCTGTGTGTTATTGTTTCATTTTGACAAGTTTTCGACACAAATATCAGTTTCCGTGTCATTCACAACCTATTGTGAGGAATTGAGGATATTGAAACGTAAGAATTCGAGCAGACGCCGCCGTCAGTGTTTACTGTGTATTTGTTTATGAAGTCAGCTGTGATGACAGTCAGCCGTGATTATTTGAATGTGCCGCGCTAATTTCGCGAAATATCGTGCACGTGGTGGAAAGATACAGGGGTGAATAGTGTCTAGTGTTTTTCGCAATTTGTGAGTTTATTACTGAATTTGAGTGTTTTCTGATGCTGCCATTGTTATTTTCTCTGCTTTTTACGTAGGAATTAATACTTTAAAACGCCGTAGCCGAAGTGTGCAACAGACCCATTGCACGGAACTGCCACTGAAAACGAAGAAAAAGATTTCAGGACTCGAGCAAACGTTTGATTACTCTTACCTTATGATGAGGTAAGAAGGAAATATTTCAGGCATTAAACTGTCGGTAAGGATGTAAAGATGGAGTAGTTACCTGCAACCAAACAAACAAACAAACGAATATTATTATAAATAAATCGGAATACAAGCAAGTAAACATCGACATAAATAAGGTAAATGAATACACAAAATAAAGCATGGACAACCGTATAGTAAATATGTTTTCCGAGAGAGAGAGAGAAATTCGACGAAGTTTAACGGAAATGGCAGATAAGCAGGCAAGCTGCTGGTGCAATTGGATGAGCCGCGCGAAGCAACAGATGGATGCACTCGCCATCAAATCGTGCGGCCTTGCATGTTGCATCGCTTCTTCCCCATCTCTTTTCTGGACGAACAAAGAGTCAGTATTGCCGGATCTTCATGGGCGCAGCCAGCAATTTGGCAACTGTGGATTCTATCCATTTGAATGTATGAAACACAATCGATTCTTGAGGGGGGTCATGGCCCAATTTCTAATCGATTGTTTCTCATTTATTCAAATGGATGAAATCCACAGTTGCCAAATTGCTGGCTCTGCCCGTGTAGATCTTGCGGTTTTTTTTCCATAAGAACCAGTGCTGCCGTTTTGCGTATAATGTGGCTATTGCACATTTTTGCTATAAGCGATTGAATAGTCGATTATGGAGTAAAAACCTCAAAAAATAACGATGGCGGCACTAAAAACTTCCAAAATCCACTCCTAAACTCAATAAACGCAGTTATTTGCGGGAGCGTAATGGTGGCCGAAGGCACTAACAATGGGTGATTCCTATCTTAATTTCGTCACTCTTTCTATGCTGACAAGGATGATTCACAGAGTAATTAGTCATCAGAGTGATGATCAACATCCAATGAATGGTACCGCAACACCAAGTGACACCGGTGCCAAATGAAAGTAGTCTCTTATTGGTCACTTCTTGATGGAGTTACGGTATTGTTAGATGGGAATCTCCCATTGTTAGTGCCTTCGGCCACCATTACGCTCCCGCAAATAACTACGTTTATTGAGTTTAGGAGTGAATTTTGGAAGTTTTTAGTGCCGCCATCGTTATTTTTTGAGGTTTTTACGCCATAATCGACTATTCAATCGCTTATAGCAAAAGTGTGCAATAGCCCCATTAATGACATTTTTGAATGGAGCTGTTGCAAACTTTTGCTACAGGCTTATTAATATTTGAGTATGAGGTAATACCCAGTAAAAATAACGATTAGAGCACTAAAAAATCACGAAATCCACTCCTAAACTCACAAAATGCTTTTAAACGCGAGACCGTAATGGCGGCCGGGGCCGCGGTTTTCATTTGGGTTCCCTAACTTCAATCAGCGCCATCTACACGAGGTGTTCTCGCAACACCAGACAAGAAGAAGAAGAAGCATACAATTGCCATAAGAAAACCGCGGCCTCGGCCGCCATCACGGTCTCGCATTTAAAAGCATTTTGTGAGTTTAGGAGTAGATTTCGTGATTTTTTAGTGCGCTAATCGTTATTTTTACAGGGTATTACCCCGTATTCAACTAATATTAAGCCTGTAGCAAAATTTTGCAACAGCTCCATTCACCGATGATTCCACCGATTGAGGAGAGATTACACATTTCAGTTCAGTGTTTAACTGTACTGCGGGGGGAAAAAAACACTAATCTGTAATCTTTTCTCAACCGGTCGAGTCGTCGATGACTTTATAAAAAACTTGCGGATATTTTAATAACTAAACGGCGATTGCGACGATTGAGAAAAGATAACAGATCAGAATATTTTCGTGCAGTACAGGTAAACACTGAACTGAACTGTGTTATATTTTCTCAACCGGTGGAATCATCGGTGAATTGAAAAAATACCATTAATTATACTCAAAAAGGCCGCTCTGAAAAGAACACATAGAAATAGCCTCAGAATCTGGCAACAATGCAAGGAGTAGTAAGCAGGACGAAAGAATAGACGTTTTGCAGTCTACCTCTCTGCAATATCCTTGCGCAAGAATGCACTTATTTCAAAAAAAAAAAAAAAAACAAAAAACAAAAAACAACTACCACTCGGGATCTGTTCTTCTCTCTCTTCACCCAATAGAATTTGTGTGTTAGAAAAGGACAGAGGAATAGTCACATGATATTCGCTCCCCTTTTATCCTTTTCTGAGACAAGTCTTTAAATTACCTGAGAGAGAGAAGGAAAATTTTCTGGATCCACTAGTGAAATGGAAGTGCACGATAAGGACGTTCATATTTGGTAGATTTACAGAACTGGAAATTCTTCTCTCTCTTCAACCAATAGAAAGCGTGTGTCAGAAAAGGACACATTAGGGACAGTCACGTGATATTTGCCCCCTCTTCTATCCTTTGCTAACACATGTCTTCAAATGGCCTCAGAAAGAGAGAGAGAGAGAGAGAGAGAGAGAGAGAGAGAGAGAGAGAGAGAGAGAGAGAGAGAGAGAATCACAATTTCCATTTTAAAAAAGGACGATAAGGACGTGCATATTCGGTGGATCTATTGAACTGGAAATGAAAAAATCAGTCTGATGTTATTTCAGGGTGCAGCTATAGTACCTACCTTTTAGGCAAGTATATATAAGACAGTTACTCAAATGCTGAGAGTCTATCGACAACTTTTGCAAGCATTGCTCTCATTACTATTCAGACAGTAGCGGCCCGTGAGATTTGGCAACCACGCATTCTTCCCCCTTAAACTTAGGTAAAAAATCGACTCAAGCGGAGGCTGGCAGCCTCCTGGAGTTTCGATTGTTTTCCATGTATTTAAATGGGATAAAAACACTGTTGCCAAATCGCAGGGGCCGCCACTGCAGACCATGCAGTGGTGGATCCAAGGAGGGACACCAGTGGCAAAGCGTGAAATTTGGCAACGTTGTATGTTGCCATTTAAACCCGTGTGAAAGATTGAATGCGAGGGTGTTCAACTAACACCCGATAGTTCGATCTTTTTCGTGAGTTTAAATGGACACAATATACAACGTTGTCTAATTGCACGCTACGCCACTGACGGGGACACCCCCCCCCCCTCTAGAGAGTCTCAAACTTTGCATTTTTTCAACAAAAAATAGCCCGAAATTTCTTAATATGGGACTCTTCAAATTTGAAATTTTGTAAGCGTGCGCCCCTAAGAAAATTTTTCTGAATCCAACACTGGACCCACTGTAAAGCGACGATATTTTGTCGCTCGCTCTTTTGAGAAATTAATATAAATTTCTGGTGAGTGGTTTTGCATTCAGGCCGTCGTCAATATTTACCTTGACGTATTTTTAAACTGAAACACATTTTACATTAACACAAATTACATTATTTCTACCAGAAATAACTGGTAGAATTTACCATCTGCATTTAGTTGATTTTGGGGTCAACTATCAAGTATGGTAAGTTTCACGAAATGATGTTAATATGTACCAACAAATTAACCATAATGTACGTTGCGTTTACCATCTACTTGATAGCTGACTCCAAAATCAGCCGAAATGGTAGATTCTACCAGTCTTTCTTTCCGTGCACTTTGGTGAGAATTACAGGAAACAAGGAAACACATCATGTTCGATGGTCATTCTGATGAAAAATGTCTTTTGAGAGGGTATAAAACATTCTTTTAAAAAAAAAAGTAATATGTTCAAGAGACACTTTTTGAAATAGAGACGACGAATCATGCACAATCCACAGAGCAATCGGCCCTTTTCAGTTCGCGCCTCTCCGCTTATCACACCGAGAGAGAAATGAGATGAATTTCCAGGTATCATAGTTCAAATCCTCTCTTGCAAACAGAAAGGAAGACAATGGTTGGGTATAACAAGGTGAGAGAGGATGAGGTTGTGTGGGAAAATCTCGGGGGAAATTTCTCTTTATTCTTATCAAAGTCGGGAAGTGCGGTTGCGGCACGGCTTGGAGTCGTATAGGGAGAAGAGGAAAGCCCCGAGTTGAGAATCAATCATGTTTTAACGATCTTCCGTTAGCAGGAAAGTACAGAGGATGATAGGATGCATTAATCAGTAGGCATAAAAGGAAACGCCGGGAAAGTGAGACAGTAGACGATATCAATATTGCGGCGCATGCAAGAGTAGTCAAATCAAATAAGGAAAACACGTCAGGAAGATTTAGCACTTAACAATTTTCAGACGGAACTCTGAGCAGGAAAACCATAAGATTCGAGATTCGGTGATTTTAAAGTTCACATAAGGATTAAAACACGAGACAAATGAAACTACAGTAGACACTGGCGCAACCTCCTCCGTGTCTCTTATTTCCCATTTGAATGTATGTAATGTATGTAAGTAGGAAAAGGACAAAAAGAGGGGGTTTTATCCCGCTGCCCATCCTTGTCTAACATACGTTTTTTAATGGAGAAAAGAGAGAGATGAAAAACTCTCGGTGCGCCACTGACAGTAAACCTCGCATTGACCGAACTAATGTGGCGGTCGGCCAATTCGAATAACGGAAAGTTCGGATAGTCTGGAGTTCGTTACTGACTGTTATACTTTTCGCGAAATAACTGAAAAGTCAATTAAAATACTGCAAACTACTTTAATTTGATACACTTAAAACTTTGTGCTTGATATTTACATTTTACGACTGAATTCTAAAAAGTTTGATTGACATTTACCTATTTAAAATACTCCGTTTTACAAATTGGGTATAATGGAAAACGAAAGGGCTGTCTGAGATGCGTCAAGTTCCTTAGTGACCGGCGCGGCGCGGCGAGTGAAAGTGAGGAATACATACCTATCGACAAAAGAGTTCGGATAACCCTATAGGTTGACTTTAAATTCATCTAATGAAGCTGCTGCAAAGTTGATATTGGGGTAAAACTCTGTAAAAATGACGATACGCTTTCTGAAAAATCACGAAATTCAATCACAAACTCATAAAATGCTTTCAAACGCGAGACCATAATGGTGGTTTACCGCCGCTAAATTGGTGCTGTCAGATGCGTACAGGGCCAACTTTTTTCGTGCAACTTTCGTCTAAGGGCAGCTTTGTAAAAATCTATGTTTATTCCTGCTTTTGCCCGTCTTCGTCAATTCAAATTTTAACCGCCTCCTCAGGGACATTAAACACCCTGAGGTTTTTTAGATTCATGAACCAAATCTACTATTGGACATTCTTCCCTGTGGAACTTTATTTACCATGGACAGATTGTGCATTGGACATTTTAGAGCGGACATTGTTGCGCAATGGGCACTTCTTGCTGGACATTTTAAACATTGGACATTTTCACTGAGCACCGCAATGATAAAATGGGGCTGTTGCAAACTTTTGCTGAGAGCAAATGAATAGTCCATGCTGATGTATAAACCAGCGAAAATCACAAAAGTCACACTTAGAAAGTCTAAAATTCAGTAATAAACTCACATAACTGCTATAACGGCAAGATCGTAATGGCGGCTCAACGCAGGTATCATAGGAGATTCCTGTCTATTAGGTCACTTTCTCTCCAGAAACGCAGAGATGTATGTCTCAATTTAGATAGGATTCTTTCATGATACCGCCATTGAGCCCGATTCTGTGAGTGAATTTCGTGATTTTCAGTGTACTCATCGCAATGAGCTACATAACTTTAGAGTGGCAGCGGGCTGATCCACCTTGTGCCACACTGGGTAGAAGGAATCCCGGGAAAAAGCGGAATTGGGACGGCAGATTCCAAGGTTTGAGGTTAAATTTTGTAGGTCGTTCGGAATTTGGCGGGAATTTGGACGGCAGATTCCAAGGTTTGAGGTTAAATTTTGTAGGTCGTTCCCGGCGATGCCCGAGTTTGTTTACGAAACGACCGGAAACAACCTACAAAACTTAACCTCAAAATCGATTTTTACGGCAAGATAGCGGCGCCCTAGGTGACAACAATGAACCAGCGGAACGTTCCTTGATGTACCACTCTAAAGTTATAGCTCATTGACTCATCGTTATTTTTATAGGTTAATATGCAAGAATCAACTCTGCAAGTCCCGTTAGCAACAGTTTGCAAGAGCCTCATTCATTGGCGTTTACGAAATGTTTGAACTACGAATGTTTTCTGCCGACTCTTTAATTTTAGAAAGACCTAATTTCAATTTCCCGCTAAAAAGAAAAAAAGAGAAAAAAAAAGTCAATTGAAATTCATTCGTCAGGAAAGTTGTGCGTCAGTTTTACCGCCAAATAGTTTAAGAAGAAAACGCGAGCGAAATTAAATAGCGACAAAAAATTGCGAAGGAAGTAACGGAAAACCAATACTTCCTCCAGATGAGGAGAAGACGCTGGGGAAAAGCGGAAAGAACTGAATAATAATTGCGGAATGGTTCCAGTGTTGCCAGATTGGGGGTGAAAAAGCCGTACGCTTTACATTGATTTAAATGGGGATGATACGGCTTTTTACCCTCTATCTGGCAACACTGAATGGTTCGCGAAGGGCGGATGTGGAGGGGGTAGAGGGAGGGGGAGGGGGAGGAGAGGAAGGGTTAGTAAGGTGGGGCGTTGAGTTCCACGGAAGGGATGAGGGGGTAGGGGGTAGAAAATGAGATCTTAATGCTCTCTTGAGAATACCCGCGGCATCTACAGATTGGGGCGAATACCGTAAAATACCGATTAAGTAAAATCAAATTGGTTTCCATTTTTCATCTATTTTACTCGTTTTCTTCTCTTTTTATTTTGCCTTTTTTTCCTTCGTCTAAGGCTCTACTCAGCGTAATAGAAGGTTATTCCACTCTTGACTTGATCTTCGGCAGATTTTTAAAAGAAAGAGAGGAACTTGGAGGCAAAATTCTCAAGCTTACGGGCTAATGACTCGATGAAGGAGAAAAAAAGAAGAAGAAAAAGAAAACGAAGAAAAAAATAGGTACGCGAAATTCTAATTTGTTTCCCTCTGCTTTTCTCCATTCTGTGAATATAAAGACTCTTAAACTTCGTTCACCACATTTTCTCGTCCTTTTTCAAAGTACTGAGTTTCCCGAAACCTTATACCTATTCTACTATCACAACTCTCCCATTTGCTGTTCCAGTGCGGTCTCGGAGAGAGGTCTTTTTAGTTCTTTCATTAGTATCAACATTTGACCGACAAATTGCATTTCTAGTCATTTCGTCACTAAACTGATGTTCAAAATGTAGAAGAGAGACTCGCTGGCAAGGAAATAATTTGTGCAGAATTCGTCTGATTATTTCCGTGGAAAAGCGTCTCTCATTTTGATCCGTACATATATATGTGCAGTCTACCGTTTTATACATTTTTGACTAACGATGTTCCAGAATTTCTAAGGAACTTTCCTAACGATCTCTCATAGTATTATTTCACCCATACCCTTTTATATTCCTTGGAAAATAGACCGAAGTAGGTCAGAAGAATACGTCAGGATTTGAATAAGCGAAGTCAATTCCTTCGCAAAACATCAAAAGAAACTCGTATAAGAAATACATTTCTATACAGAGACACGATTTAATAATTAAATGTAAAAGTATGTATTTTTCAAACTTGCGATTCCATTTTTTTATTTCGTCATTCTAGATGCGCACACGGCACTACTTAAACGTATTTGCAGAAATCAGAGATTGACAGCTATAGTAAATAATTTATACAGGTTTAATTATGGCATCACGAATACAGATTTGATAATTCGTTTGGGTATCGGCCGCCGCAATATAAATCGAATAAAATTGTGAATTAACTGTCCCAAGAAGGAACAACAAAGCACAGTTATTCTTGACGTTATCCATACCTAGAATTCCAAACAAAACAAATCGATTTTAAAAGTTCATTAAAACTTACTCGCGATTGGTTCTTCAATTTTGAGGTTAGGTTTTGTTCGTATTGTTCAGAGCAAAGCGATGATAGATTTAACCCTTAACTGCAGATGAGCCCAGATCTGGAACAATTACTTTGAAGCCTTATCTAAAAGTAGGAGACTTGAGTTGTACTGTCGCTGCAGGGTGGGCCCACATGGGGAAACAGATACAAAACGAATAAGAATTGAGGCGGTGGCTGAAAAAACAGCAATACCGAAAAACCTGATTCCCAAAAAACGCATTTAAAGTTTTCATTTGCTAATAAGCGTTGATATGATTCGGAAATGAGTACATTTTTCTTGGTTTTATGCTTTGAACCCTTTTGAAGAGAATCCAAGGGCAAATTGAAAAAAAAAAAAAAGGTTTTAGTTCATTCGCGGCCAATTTAAAGAAGTGATTATGTGCGGTTTTTGCACCCAACAATTAAAATTTAAAGCAAATTTAATAGGATTTGACAGTTAAATGAGAGAATAATAATTTTTTTGCCATAATTTATTGGAACATAAAAAATTTTAAAATAAAGTAACAACGCAAAATGAAACAAAAAAGTAAAAACTAAATAATAAAACAGCTATATTTGGCTCGCAATTAAATTAAGGAAAATGACCCCTCAAAGTACATGAGCATAGCCAGCAATTTGGCAACCATGAATTCTTCCCATTTTAACGCATAGAAAAAATCGACTCTTGAGGAGACCATCGCTCTTTTACTAAACGTTGTTTCTCATGCATTCAAATGGGGAAAAGTACACAGTTACACACAGTTATACGTGTAGTGCTTACTCGTATGTGCTGTTTTTGCACCCATCGACGCGATATCTCCGCGTAGAATCATCGTCACGTCACCAAATTCACAGGGGGGATACTTCTTGAGTATAATTTTCAATTGCGCTGTTGGGGGCAAAAACAGCAATACGCGCATGGGCTGTTAATGCAGGGGCCGCCTCAATTGTCGTTTTGTCCTAGAGCGCGCAGCACAGGATAGAAACGTGCAGAGTGGTTGAAAATAGCTTACTGAAAATCTGATAGAGATTTTCCGATTTTCATTGTTATGTTTGGGGGTAACGCAGGGGGACCATATACAAAAAACAAATATTGAAACTTACTAAATTATTTTTTACTACTTTAACTTTTTTTTTTTTTTTTAGCCTGAAAACTTTATTTTCAGTTGCATGGATACCTAAATGCGGGTAAGGCCATATTTGGAAAAATTAATATTCAGGCTCTTTACCATAGAAATATAATGGAAAGAATTTTTCACTATTTTTCCCTGTCTAAAGGATCAAAATTGTACTGAAAAAAAAATTATTTTATTGAAAAAAAAAAAAAAAAATCATGCGGTAAAGGGTTAAGATCTTTTACATCACACTTGGCTTACACTGTTTACTTATTAGTTTGGTTGGTTGGTTCACTGGCTCGTATGTTTGTTGCCCCCCTCCTTTTTTCCCATTCATCATCTTTCCGATGCAATTTTTCACAGACTTTTCCCAAAAAAGCTGCAGAGGTTTCAAAAGATTCGCTGAAAGAGAAACGCTAGAATTTAAAAATTCAACTCTTCATGAAATAAAACATTTTTAACGGCTGCAAGAGTGCAAGGTCATTCATCGAGGTCCCAAGGTCAAAACCTTAATCCTTTCAATATCACGTCCGAGTATATTCGCCTGGCTAGATCTGCCTCACACAAGCTCAGGTTTTTTATTTACAGTAATTGCGACTCCTAATTGATCATGTTGCAAAAATAATAGTTCCTCGAGCTCCTTAAATTAATTGCGTATGCAAAATCAGCACCCTTGTGTCGTAATATTTAATTATCCACTACACTTTATATAAGCTAACGAATATTGATACGTCTTAGTTACAGTAGCGTAGCGTGCAATTTGGCAACGGTGCAGTTCGTCCATTTACACCCATAAAAAAGATCGAAGTATTGGGTGTTCGGTGAACACCCACGCATTCGACTTTTTACATGGTTTTAAATGGAAGAATACAACGCTGCCAAATTGCACGCTACGCCACTGCTTAGTTACCTGGTCGTAGAAGGGTGGTTACACCGGGGAGGGTGTCTATCGATTTGAAGTCATTTGAATGAAGAGACCTTCGTGCAAAGAAGGAGTTAAAATGCGTGACACTGACGGAATGAGCAAACTTTAAAAAGCAGGACGTTTACCTTGAGCTTGAATGCGTTGTGTACAGCAATGCTACTACACGGGAAAACAAGCACGACGAATGAGCGTGAGTAAGCAAATTAGATAGTTTGTGAATGGTCGGAGTGTGTTGAAGTATAAAATGAAAGCGTGCGGAGAATCGGAGAGAGGCGCAAAATCAAGAGAGGAGGGTTTTCCCGAGGAGTGGGTGAGTGAGAAAGAAAAAGAGAGTGGCGGAGAGCGTGAGAGAGAGAAAGAGAGAGCGGGAAAGAGCGTGAGAAAGAGAAAGAGAGAGAGGGTGAGAGAGAGAAGGAGAGAGAGAGAGAGAAAGAGAGAGAGAGAGAGAGAGAGAGAGAGAGAGAGAGAGAGAGAGAGAGAGAGAGAGAGAGAGAGAGAGAGTATGTGAGAGAGGGGGGAGAGAGGAGAGAGGGGGGAGAAAGCGAGAGAGATAGAGAGAGTAAGAGGGGGAGAGAGAGGAAGAGAGAGAGTGAGGGATAGCGAGAGAGAGAGAGAGAGAGAGAGAGAGAGAGAGAGAGAGAGAGAGAGAGAGAGAGAGAGAGAGAGAGAGAGAGAGAGAAAGTCGTGCGCCGGAGATGAGAGAGCTTATAGATTTACAACCTTGGACTTGCTCTAATAAATAAAATGAATTTACAAAGGGAGAGGTAGCCCTGGCCGGAGCAGTTCATAGATGAGTTTAACAATTTTCAGTCCTCATACATTTTAATGACCTCCGACCTGATGTATCTTCCCGCATCGAAAAGGAGAGGAGTCCCTGTATTTCAGCCCTCAAAAACCAGATTCCGGAGGTGAGACGTGCGTATTTAGAATGCATGCGGGAGTTCGCGCGCGGTGTCTAGAGGAGGTTTCTCACCCGCGGTTCACGGTACGGAATGAGTGATGCGAGATGGTGGGAAGAGAGTGTGTGGGGAGAGATGGTGGGGAGAGGGGGTGGTGAGAGGAGGGGGTGAGAGGCTGAGGGAGAGGCAAGTTCTTAATCAAATTGATACCCGAATCTTGATTGTAGAGTAGAGAGAGCGGAGTTCAGTAGCGCCGAATTCAATTGAATTTAAATTTTTAAACTATCTCGAAAATTTACTTTCTTGCTTGGTTAAGAGTATAGAGGGAACTTTCTCGTACGAGATCACTGAGAAAGTAACTCTTTGCAGTGTGGAAAATGGAGTGAGAAGTGAGGAGTGGAAAACCCAACAAAAATTCTATGGGATTGGGGGGGGGGGTCAATTTTGCCCATTTGAACTTTTCCCCATAATTTCTATTTTAGGTAATTTTCCACCCCCACCCCCTAGTATCTTGGCATATTCCAGAGACTCGGGGAATTTTAAAGATTATTCAGGGAAGGGCACTAGCATCTTCCTCTCGCCGTTCTGTAAACGCCCCTTGCAATGGATCTCTTGTAAGGTTTTGTTGAAGGCAAATTTATTTTATCAATCCTAATATAAAATGCCGCAAAAATAACGAGACCATTAAAACGGTCTAAAACTCATTCTTCGCCGAAGAAACTTGGCTGAAAGTTCAGATGGACCATCCGTGTACGTATAGTAAGCAGTCCGTACGTTTTGCAACCCCCCCCCCCCCCCCCAACAAAATAACACTACGAATTAAAACAATCAGATGGTTTTAATTTGATTTCCAGATAGTATATTTGAAGGTTGAATCTTTACTACCGATTTTGTGGTGAGAAATACGCATCAGCGGCTCGTGCAATCTGGCAAAAGAGCTATTTCGCCATTTAAACCTGTGCAAAAAGATCGATTCTAAGTGAGGCACAGCGCCTCACCAAAGAATCGATTATTTAACAAAGGTTTAAATGGAGGAAATCCATTGTTGCCATACAGAACGAGCCGCCACTGGGAATACGTTGATACCAGCAGTAAACGTCTTATACATATGCTGTGTAATAAGCGAGAAAGGTGGCACTTAATTTAATTTTCAGTTCTTTTGTTTGGGATGGAAAACGTTTCGTTGACCCGAAAAATGACTCGAGAAAATAATCTTTTGCAATGCACTTCCCGAAAGACGAAAGGAGAAGCAAGCGGCAATTATTTCAGAAACGTTGAATTGAAAGGAGCTATGGTGATATTTGAGCACATGTGTTAGAAAATCATAATAATAAGCCATCACATGACTTGCGTTCATGTGTCTGTCTTTTTCCAACACATACGATTAAACGGCAAAAAAGAGAGAGGGACAGAAAGAGAGGAAGGAAAATTCCGTTGCCCGGTTTTGCCCATAGCAGGCCGTTTCACGCAGCGTCATACGTGGTGAGTAAAGTAGAGTAAGCTGTCCGAAGTCGAAGTAGTTTGCCATTTCATAAGCGTAATAAGTGCCTTCAATTCGATGGGTAGGCAAAACAGCCGCATTGCTGCACGAATAGTTAACTACCCAATGTTTTTACACGACCTTCCTCAATCGGCGTTGATTCAAAGGAAGTAAACCACGATTTTATCAAGGCAAAATAAACAATGGAAATCGAGGGTGAAAATAATGCTTGCAAAAAGTGCCTTAAATTTTAAGGAGATTTTCAATGATAATGGCCAAGTAACTGACGCCTTACAATATGTCGTTTTTCTCTGCGCTAGGAAAGGTGAATCATAAAATAACAATTAGAGAGACAATCACATAAAGAAGATATTTACATCAAAGCCTATTTTCCCAGCGTACGGAAAGTGACGAATTATAGGACCGCGGACTACGGACTACTTAATACCACCCCTCCCCTTGCCCCCCCTCCAATTATAGCTATACATTTAAGATCGTCATTGTATTGCGATGCTGCGTAATTTCAAAGCGTCATGTATTGTACTATATAAGCGCCAAAAGAAAGTACCCTCTTAAAAAGTTTTCTCCGTTGATTTCTCAGCCGCACTTTTGATCCATTCTGATAATTTCGAAGTTCAGTGTGGTGCCAGGCATACTAAAAAAAAAAAAAAAAAAAAAAAAAAAAAAAAAAAAACCTAAAAGTTTACATTAATCATCCAAAAAATTCCAGATGGAACATTTTGATATGGGAACATTCTTTTGGCGTTGATAGCACATACCCACATACATCGGAGCATAAACGAAAGTAAAAATCACATAAATATATTGTTTTATTCTTTGTATTTACACTGAATCTTATGTGATTAACGATGCTGTATTGTACGACAAGATGAGAAATAAAAACATAATTGGTGCCCACACTCGTATTTCTTACCGTTGATTTAATAAATCGAACGAAAGAGAAAAAAAGAAAAGGAAAATCGTGTTTTTTTTTTTTTACAAAATAAGAAAACCCGAACAGGAGATCTCGAAGACGATCAATTAAGAGAACCCTTTAAAAAACGCTTTTTCTTTCTTCTCCTTCTTCTTCTTTTTTTTCTTCAACGTGACACACACTACACACTAGAGCAACAGGGGATGGGATGGGAGGTCGTAAATAATAAAAATAATGAAAAAAAAAAAAGTGGAAGAAAAAAATGTCGGCCCGTGTAGATCGGAGCGATTTTTTATGACAGAGGAAAAGCATCTGGTGAGGTAAGTCGACGCTGAGTCTACAAACACACGGTTGCCAGATGTCGTACAAAAAATCTACCCAACTTCTTCTCATTGAAACAGTTGTGCTACAGTCTTCAGAAAAAAAAGCACTTCAATCTCAATTCAACATGTCTACCAACATGACGATTCAACATGACGTGACATGACACGACTTCAATTTTCATGTTTTACGGACATTCTTTCTAGTGATCGTCAAAAGTGTAATGTATGTAGGAGGAATCTTTCAAGAAATCAGGCAACCCTGTGTATATATGACCCGTTTTTTTTTCACGCAACATACTTATAGGTAATGTCTCGCATCTCAGAAGCCTCCCTCAAAGAAAAAAGAGAATGTGCCTTCATGTTAATTGAATATCCACCCCCTTTCATAACGGTTCTTCCCCCGCATATGTGTAAGGGAAGTGGGGAAGGAGATTCTTTAGGAAGACGGCTCACAGTGGACGGACCACTGATGAATGAATGGAGGGTGTAAAACCTTCCCGTTAGAATTTCACTGGGGCGAAAAAATAATGGAAAAAAAAATTGAAATTAATTAGGGATTATTCCACCTGTCGTATTATTGTTAACTTAAGTAACTACAGTTGGTGTATTTTAACGCTGGTTCGCGGAGTAAAGTCAAGATCAAGTCGACGATTGTTGAAAAATGGAAGGGTTGAATTCTGTGTTGACGATTATTACAACTATTATTGAAAATGAAGGTAAAATGTTTCACACACTTACGATTGTAAGATAATGCTGCTGCCTAGAGACAATGAATGGAGCAACATTCATAAAATGCAGCTACAAGTTAGTATCGAATGTTTTGACAAAGACAAAAAAAAAAAAAGAAAAAAAAAAAACTGCAGTTTAAAATTTCCAATTCTCGTTTAACCTCGAAAGTAACACCAACCTATAATCTTCGGCTTACCAATGATTTTTTTCACTTTCATAAAGCACATATAAACTTCAGACTTACAAGGGGAGGCTCAGAAGTCGCCGCCTCCGATTTTGAAAACAATTGCACGAAAATGTAGCTAAAGTGAAACTATTATACCCGTGTTTCTCACTTTTTGCCAATGGGCCTTCCTAAAGCGTCAGGAATTTTTTGAAAGTTGCCGAAATTCACGTAAAAACCCGAGCGGAGAGCGTTCCGAATATTTACGTGAATTTCGGCAACTTGCAAAAAATTCCTGACGCTTTAGGAAGGCCCATTGGCAAAAAGTGAGAATCACGGGTCTAATAGTTTTACTTTAGATACATTTTCGTGCAATTGTTTTCAAAATCGGAGGCGGCGACTTCTGAACCTCCCCTTGTTAGTAAAAAATTTTAAATATAAAAAACAAAACCTGTGTGGAAAAATAATTTGCAGGTAAGTACTTATGTAGGTTCAGTTTCATTTCAACGAGCGAATTCAAACGAAATAGAACAAAAGATTAGCGATGGAATGGTTTCTAAATATGTCACAAGCAGTGGCAAATCTGTATGAGACCAAAAAGTACCCCCCCCCCCCCTCAGAAACCTTAGTAATCACATTTTTTCAATAGAAAACAGCACAAAAACGCTTTCTATGAGGGCTCTAAGTTCAGATTTCGTTGGTGCCCCAAACTTTCTAGATTCACCATCGGTTACATGCTCAGGAGGCTGATCTTTTACTTAATCGATAAAGCAATCATTAAGACTGTCCACGAGTGATGCTTTTGGTCCAAAATTGTAAAACTTGGCTGTTGCTACGGTAACCATCGTTAAAGTGTCCGTTATTTAAATGCTATTTATGAACGGCATTAAAAAAATGGGCACTTTAACGATTGTTATCATTGCAATAGCCAAGTTTTACAATTTTCGAACAATGGAATCACTCATGAACGCAATCTTAACGATCATTTTATCGATGAAGTAAATGATCGGCCCCTTATTCCCTGGTACTATTACGTTCAAAAGAAAGTCTTCTCATCAAAATTGTTCTTGGTGATTTTTTTTCCTTTTCCGTGGTTTTAAATTTTTTGAGGCATACTGTCACAAGTGGCAACACTGTATGAGACTCTGAAATACCTGAAAACTGAAAAAGTCTCGAATTGGTCGAGAAATGAAGTAATGAAAATTTCTATCAGGATACTTACTTTCTTTTGAAAGCCATAGTACAGTAGAAAACAATGACGTAGCGTGCAAGTCAGCAACGTTGTACTGTGTCCATTTAAACCTATGAAAATGATCGAACTATTGGGTGTTCGGTGAACATCTTTGCATTCAACTATTTACATGGGTTTAAATGGACACATTACAATGTTGCCAAGATGCACGCTACGCCACTGGTAGAAAAGTTATCGTTTTTCATCGCAATACCCAGCATTCGATTCCACTGTGCGAAGGGAGAGCGACGGCTTGATCGCTTTTAAAAGCCCGAGCGCGCGTGTCCACGCGAAAAGAAAAATTAAAGGCGTGTAGAGGTGTAGAGAGGAAGGAAGGAATGGGTGGAAAAAAAAAAGCAAAACAAGTCGCGAAAGGAAAGGAAATAAAAAAAAACTCTCTCGCGAGCCGGAATTCTTTCTTTTGCGAGTTTTTCTCTTTTACTTCTCTTCAACAGCCTAACAACACGGACACGCAAACAGTAAAACACACACAAAAAAACACACACACACACGCACACTCATACGATACGAAGGAGAAGCGAATAGTCGATCTGTGTTCGGTTTTCTCATTTCGCGAGAGAGAACTTTCGAGCTTTTCACATTATTAATTTGTCAGAATTCGTGAGTGCTACACGGCTACACTATCCCTTGAGCTTGCGAGCCGCCCCCAGCGTTTTAGCTGGACGACAAGGTGGAGTGAGTTCGGTTGGATCGCCTAAAAAATGTCGATGAGATTTTCAGAAAATTATACAATTCGCTACTACGTAAGATACAGTTTCTTTCTGCGGAGGCCTACGAGGTCGGAATAAAGAGCAGAAAATTTGATCAAGTTTGGAATCAAATTAGGCCCCGTGCTCTTGATCAAACTTGCCACGTATAACAGGATTTTAAAGGGTCAGTTTAAAGAGCGCTTCAGGAGAGGCCGACTACTTGTTAGATCCCTTTTAGCAGGGCTGCCGTTATTCCGAGTATATATCAAAGAAGTATATCATCAGAGAGGCTGATACATGTTTTAAAGTTCTATCTCAAAGTGTGCCAGCATGGGCTATAATCTGGTTTGTTTGCCTCATATTTTTTAACCTCAAATCAAAAATTGTAATTACTTTATAGAAGTAATTGGTTTTAAACGAAAGTGCAAGTGTTTTATAGTGGCTATTTTTGGCTCTTGCAAACTTTTGCTATTAGCAAATCAATAGTCCAGTCTTACGTAAAGACCAGCAAAAACCACGAAAATCACACGAAGAAAGTCTAAAATTCAGTAATAAACTTACATAAATGCTGTATAACGGTTAGATGGTAATGGCGGTTCGACGCAGGTATCACGGGAGATTCCTGTCTGTTATGTCACTTTCTCTACGGAAACACAGAGATAATAGAAAGGAATTTCCCATGATACCTGCGTCTCTCCGTCATTTAGCCCGATTTTGAGAGTGAATTTCGTGACTTTTTAGTGTACTCAGCGTCGTTTTTACGGGTTTTTACGCAAGAATCAACTCTTCAATCCCCTATAGCAAAAGTTTACAAGAGCCCCATTCTAATAAAATTATCCAGGTGAGAAAATATCGCTTGTTTCTGTTATATATCAATTTTTTATCGTACATAAATCCTTCCAAAAGAAACAGATGTATTACTTTCTATGTCCAGATAGCAACTCTCAAACACTTGCAATTTCGTTTAAAATCAATGTCAAGTGCGAATTTGTCACAACTTTCTCCTTAATGTTAAAAAATATGAGGCAAACAAACAGTAGCGAAGCGTGCAATCTGCCAACGTTGCATTTGGCACATTAGAGCCCATGAAAAATATCGAACTATCTAGGAATCGCCGATGACCATCGGATTCGACCTTTCCTATGGGTTCAAATGGACAAAATATCAGGCTTCGCCACTGCAAACAAACCGAGCACGTGTAAAATGTCCGTAAGAGACTTCGATCATGGCTGCCTCCTTGAAGTTTCAAAATCACGTCCCACGAACCCTTCCTATCGCTATAGCTCGTTATGCGGTAGAAAATATGAGGTTGTTGACTACGTGCACCCAACTAACCAGGACTTCGATACTTCCCAATGGGTCTGTTGCACACTTCGGCTACAGCGTTTTAAAGTATCAATTCCAATGTAAAAAGCCGAGAAAATAACAATGGCAGCATCAGAAAACACTAAAATTCAGTAATAAACTCACAAATTACGAAAAACACTAGACACTATTCAGTATTCACCCCTGTATCTTTCCACCACGTGCACGATATTTCGCGAGATTAGCGCGGCACATTCAAATAATCACGGCTGACTGTCATCATAGTTGACTTCGTAAACAAATAAACAGTTAACACTGACGGCGTCTGCTCGAATTCTTACGTTTCAATGTCCTCAATTCCTCACAAAAAGTTGTGAAAGGTACGGAGACCGATATATTTGTGTCGAAAACTTATCAAAATGAAACAATAACACACAGGAGTTCCGAGGATGATTCCAACTTCGATCATCATGCTTGAAACTCTTATGTCTTATTGTTTCACTTTGATAAGTTTTCGACACAAATATCGGTCTCCGTACCTTTCACAACCTTTTGAGGATATTGAAACGTAAGAATTCGAACAGACGCCGTCAGTGTTTACTGTTTATTTGTTTATGAAGTCAGCTGTGATGACAGTCAGCTGTGATTATTTGAATGTGCCGCGCTAATTTCGCGAAATATCGTGCACGTGGTGGAAACTGGAAAGATCCCAGGGATGAATAGTGTCTAGTGTTTTTGTTGGGCAATTTGTGAGTTTAATACTGAATTTTAGTGTTTTCTGATGCTGCCATTGTCATTTTCTCGGCTTTTTACAAAGGAATTGATACTTTAAAACGCTGTAGCCGAAGTGTGCAACAGACCCATTGGGTTTAAACGGACCAAATGCAACGTTGCTACATTGCACGGTCCGTCATTGTGCTGGCATATCTGTCATAAAGTCTAGCTGGCGAAGTACGTTCAACTCAGGCATTTTCAGATCCCTTAATTTTATTTCAGGTGGGTGAACTTTCCCGGACGTGAAAAATTTGAGCTGAAACAGATGATACACAGATACATAAAGCCCTTCACGGCCTTCGGTCCCACTCAAACAGTGTTGCCAGATGGAGGGTAAAAAGCCGTATCGTCACCATTTAAATCAATGTAAAACGTACGGGTTTTTCACCCCAATCTGGCAACACTGCACGCAAAGCAAGGTGCCGCGTATTTCTCCCATTTCATACTCGTATTCGCTCTCTCACGGGCACAGCGCCCACTGGTCTAAGATCATCAAAAAGTGGGAAAAAACCAAAAGGTAAATTTGTCATCAATTGATCATTTATGAACTTGCAAGACCAATAACGCTATTTTTTTTACTACAGATGATTAAAGACTTGATTCTTGCATTAAAACTTGTAAAAATGACGATGAGTACACTAAAAAATCACAAAACTCATCACTCTCCGAATCAGGCTTAAGGGGGTATACCACCCTAATTTTTCGATTTTTTTCATTTTTTTTATTTTTATTTCCCCCACCAATTTTGTACAGGACAATTCAGGGAATACGAGGATATTTTTTTTTTTAATTTTTAGGAGGTCGGAAAGTATTTTTAAATTAATTTTAAAGTTTATGAGTCAACATTGCGAAATTGAGAAAATTGGAAAATTTTTTGGAAAAAAGTTCGGATTTTTCAAATCAATTTTTCGCTTGTTTTTTCAACTTCAAAACAGCTTTTCTCGAGTACTATGATACCTAGAGACTTCAGTTTTTTTTTAAAATGTGCAGAATTTCATGCTCTAGGTACTGTTGTATGGATTTGCCCTCAACCTAACATCTCAAATATCTATTAATGTTTAAAAAAAAAAAAAAAAAACCATGAAAAAAATGTCACATCGAAGAAACATTAAGAAAAAAATACTTCCTCTCGACAAAAAAAAAAAGTCCATACAAGAGACCCTAGAGGACACTGATACCTTTCATTTGAGACCAAGACTAAGGTGATTGAGCAATTCTAACTCTAAAAAAGCTGTTTGAAAGTTGTCAACGTTTTTTTCAGGAAATATTTTTTTTTAAGGAGCAGGTATGCAACCAGCTTCACAAAAATTTCAGGATCTCTAATTTACATCAGTATGTGTTACCAAAAAAAAATTGAGGGCTCTAAGTCATCAGGAACGATTTTTTTTAATTTGGTGGTATACCCCCTTAATGGCGGAGCGTCGCAGGTATCATAGGAGATTCCTATCTAATTCGAGACATATCTCTGTGTTTCCGTTGAGAAAAAGACAGATTAGACAGGAATCTCCCATGATATACCTGCGGAGCTTCGCCATTACAGCTGTTATCTGAGTTTATTACTGAATTTTAAAATTTTTACGTGTGATTTTCGTGATTTTCGCCGATTTTTACATCAGATTTTCCAAGTCATTCGCTTATCCGTTTCCAGCACGCATTTTGAAATTTGACTTTTTTTGAGATATTTTTAGACCGTTCAAAAGAGGACAATTTTTTAAGACTTTTGATGGGTCACACAAGTTTTTGCAAAAGGTCCATTTAAATTCCATTGAAACCTATGTTACATAACATGGTACATATGTGTACCTTTTTTCTGGAAAAGGTTAACTCTTTTAATCACGAAAACACTCTCAACAATAATTTAAACCTGCTTCTGAAAAGTTTGAAATGAAGCTTAAAAGATCGAAAACACGGATTTTTTAAAGACTTTTCATCACTGATTTTTGCCACTTTTTTTTCGATCTCATCAAACCATGGTGCAGCGCCATTGGCGGATACGGGGGGGGCGAATGGGGCGATTGCCCCCCCCCCCGCTCCGTTCGGCCCAAAAAGTGGAAAAGAGGGGAGAGGAGGGGGAAAAGCAAGAGCGAGAACAAGACAAAGGGGTCATTTAGGGGCGAAAATCCTAAGTTCGCCCCCCCCCCCGTTCGAGAGGGCTGGATCCGCCACTGTGCAGCGCTTGATGAATTTAATGAGGGACCATAAGCGATTTTTAAACCCGACAACCTCGATCCTTTACCCGAGGCCCTTCCCCTCCCATCCCTCGCAAAGGAGGACTTTTAGTGCGGGTAAGTAATATGTATTCTGCGTAACGCGAAAGCACTAAAAGTTTCAAAATGTTTACTCGAGCCAGTCCCTCCTCCTCCTTCCCTTTTGGAGATGAATTTCGCGATCATAGCGAGGCTTGTCTCATCGGCCGATAAATGTCCTACACAGTAAGCGCGAGTGGTGACTAACGTGATAGGAGGGGGGTGGAGGGTTACGGAGGGGGGATGGAGGGGGGGGGGTTCACTCAGAGAAGGTATAGAAAATTAACGTCACTTTGGAGAACTCTTGCCACTCTCGGTCTCCGTGCCTCGTAAAAAGGGGACTTATTTATCAACGAAATTAATGAAATTCCAGGAGCGCAGCGCCCCGAATAAAGTCAATAACAGAGTATCTTCATCGAGAGAGCCATACCTATACTCCACGTGAAACTCCGCGTACAGCAAAAGGAGAGGAGCCCCCGGGTCTCTGCGTCACAGAGATGGACTCAGACGTGCTCTGAAACCGTCACATGGTCGACATTTTCCAGATAGATATCGTTGCCAAATTTAAAAAAATCAAAAACGTTACTCGACAAATTGGTTTAAGTCTCGATTGAATTGTGTTTTTTTTTAAAATCTCACAACAATAATTACCGCGGTCACTGGTACTGTTATTGTGTAATAGAAGCAATAGTGCGGAAGGTAAACAAACCCTCCGCCACCATTTGCATATGCCTCTTGGGGCTTCCGTGTAAGAGCCTATTAATCTGGGACCAATAAATGTACGGTACAGGCGGGCTTTAGGTCGTACCTAAAAATGGCGATTCTAGCCTCACATTTCTTTAACGGCACATCGGAATGTTGGGTGCGCGCCCAACTTTACGTTACTTGGGGCGGGTCTAGAGCCTCTCTAACCCACCCTAAGTGCTATTTTGAGGTTAGTTTTGTGGTTGCGCCATTTTAAAACGGTCCGATGCGGTCCGTTGGCTGGTGGCCGATGATTGTTGAAGTACTTAGGGCGGACTTGGGGCTGACTTGGGGCCGAGGACCGTGTGACCGTACATTTATTGGTCCCTGGGCCCAAAACGGGCTTTAGGTCGTACCTAAAAATGGCGATTCTAACCTCACATTTCTTTAACGGTACATCGGAATGTTGTTGGGTGCGCACGCAACTTTACGTTACTTTGGACGGGTCTAGAGCCTCTCTAACCCACCCTAAGTGCTATTTTGAGGTTAGTTTTGTAGTTTCGCCATTTTTAAACGGTCCGATGCGGTCCGTTGGCTGGTGGCCGATGCTTGTTGAAGTACTTACGGCGGACTTGGGGCCGAGGACCGTGAGTACCGTACATTTATTGGGCCCTGATCATCGATGAAACCAGAGCTGCCGTTTTGCGTACAATTAAAGACATTTTTCAATTCAGCGATGCTTCCACCGGTTGAGAAAAGATTACACAGCTCAGCTCAGTATATATGGCTGTACTGCACGAAAATACTCTGATCAATCTTTTCTAGATCGGCGAACTCGCCGTTAAATCATTAAAATAATATCCGCAAGTTTTTTTAAAAGTCATCGACGACTCCACCGGTTGAGAAAAGATTGTAGATCAGAGTGTTCCATGCAGTACAGTCATTCACTGAACTTAACTCTGTAATCTTTTCTCAACCGGTAGAATCACCGGTGAATTGAAAAATGCCATTAATTATACGCGTAACGGCAGCTCTGGATGAAACACCTTGACTGGCAACTCTGTTCCAGCAGCTCTTTTTAGTTGCGCTTTATTTGTTACAAGCTTTCGGCTATTATGCGATAGAGAGAGAACAGTGACTTACAGGAGGCACTGAGGATTAAAGGACTAGACTTTGAGATCGTTCATTTAACTCCCCCCCTTCCCCCCTTCCCCCCTTCCCTTCCATCTTCCCTCAGGACCCCCATTCCTTCTTCCTTCTTTAGTAGTACGAATGGTTGTATCGGCATCAGCATCGGTGATCACGGCCTCGCGCGATAAGAATCCAATTATTCCACCATCCACCCATCTTCTTCCTGACTTCCTTCTCCTCCAATAGTTTCTCATCTATTTTAGTCACGGCTTCCTTGAGGAATTTATGGCTCAGATGGACGTTCGTCGCCTTCACGATTCAGAACAAAAGCCAGCCGCGGAGAAGAGAATTAAATTTATCGATTTTTTTCCCCAGACATTTTTAAGCCTCCATCCGCAGAGACTAAACGTGTTAGTATTAACCCATGAATGCCCTGAATGGGGCTCTTGCAAACTTTTGCTACATGGGATTGAAGCGTTGGTTCTTGCATAAAAATCTGTAAAACTGTAAACTAAAAAATCACGAAATTCACTCCCAGAATCGAGCTTAATGGCGGAGAAACGCAGGTATTATGGGAGATTCCTATCTAAATTGAGACATATCTCTGTGTTTTCGTAGAGAAAGTGACAAATTAGACAGGAATCTCCCATGATACCTGCGTTGGACCGCCATTACGAACTTGCCGTTACAGCAGTTATGTGAGTTTATTACTGAATTTTAGTCTTTTTTGGTGTGATTTTCGTGATTTTCGCTGATTATTACATCAGTATGGACTAGTCATTTGCTCACAGCAAAAGTTTGCAAGAGCCCCATTATTTTTTTTAGGTTTTTTATTTAAAAAACACAAACTGAGAACTACTTATAAACATGAAAAATGAAAAAAGAAAAAAGAAACATGAATTTCTTGGTGCAGCTAAATTTTACGAGCTAAAAACTCTCAAAATTGGTTTTTGAGTATTATTGATCCAACTTGACTGGTCCTTATAACAACAAGTGGGCCACTGACGGAATTTTTATTCTTTTGTAATTTATTATTAAGGAATTTATTATAACTTTGTCCTTATATTTAAAAAAGATAATACCTACGTTCCACAATTTCATGAGAAATTTTGATCCACGTGCGGGTTATTTTTCCTCACAGGATTTAGTTGACACAGTAAAAGTTTTTTTTTTTTCTTTTTTTTTTCTGGGTAGTATTTCTTCCCCCGTTAGTACTTACCTACACTTTAGCACGTAAAAGTTTTGTGGAAGAAGGGAGAACATTTTACACTTTTCACCGACCTTGTTTTTTCTTTAAGGATATTCTCAACTTAAAATCAGAAAACTGGAAAAGTTCGGTTTGTTGCTCGAAAATGCAAAGCGCTCTTGAGGAGCTTCAGTTTAGGGAAAAAGGCTGGACCTTAATAGATTTTTAAATGAAAAAAGACGATTTTAAACGGGCGAAGGAGGACACATGGAAGTGACGACGAGTTTTGAAATTTGTTAAGGTTCCTGGTTCTGACACGTATTCAAATCGATGATTGAAACAGAGAGGGGACAGAACCGCTTCACCCCCACCCCGACCAACCCCCACCCACTCCCTCCCTCCGACCACCAATCCATGCTCCCTAAATGCCCTTTTTTTCGAACTTAGTACGTTTGGGGGCGGAAAGACTGTGACTGAGAGGGTTAAAAAATTTGTTGAATTCTAAAACGAGGAATCTCGGCGTGCGGTTGCCAGATCAGACATCCTTAGAAAAATTCACTTTAACCCTTAAACTCCCACGTTATGAAGACAAATCTCCACTTATGCTCGCTTTAATTAAGTGGGTAGACAAGAATTCCTACTCCGAGGTGTTAATTTTGCCTACCCGTCTAATTGAAGGCGCTCTGTTGAAACATTATTTTGTAAACCTCAACAACTTGAAGTAGCGTAAATTAAACCGAGACAGTATTAATAATACAAAGTTAAAGTAAATTTACTCCTTCAATTTATAGGGTAGGCAAAATAGTTACTTCCAAGTACGAACAGTTAACTATACTCAATTAAGTTAATAATGTGGTTGTTTAGAGGGAGTAGATTATATAAACTTTTCGAGACATTTAATACGCTTACAGCAAATTTGCGCCTTAAATTTCAAGGGTAGACAAAATAGTTACTTCCAAGTACGAATGGTAAATCAATTATTAACTTGGTCGTTTGGAGGGAGGGCATTATAAAGGTTTAGTTAATATGCTTATTATTGGAAGGCTTCTGGAGCGATGTTAAATTTTGTAAAACTAATCAACAGAAACCAGTAGCGAGGCGTGAAATTTGGCAACAATGTACTTTTTCCATCTGAGCGTTCGGTAGAACGCACACGGCAAGTCAGACAACAGACCACAGAAAACTACCGAACGTATATTCACAGGAATCATCGACTCCGACCACTTTTTCGGCTGATATCCTAAGCTACAGCAAAAACCAGGGTTTTACTAGGGTTGTATGTTACATGGATCGATTCAGTCTGTTTCCGTGTTTGAACTTTTGCAAAATTCACGAAGTAAAACTCGCTAGTAACAGAGAAATCTTTAAAAACATTATCTCATTTTAAGTATGGTTCCCGCCTTTCAAATATTTGAATATCTACGAGCTCGAATCTCATTGGTTGTTAATCATTCGCCGAGCGGACCCGAGCGGACCCGACACACCCAATCGTTTCCATCTGATCTGATATTGTTTCTAAATGCAGACTGAATGCAATTGAAGTGAAACTGCCTCAAATTCTTTTGTTTAATTTATTCATTTTATTATTTATTCCCTACATCGATAGCAATTTTCAGAGCTGCTGTTTAGTTGTTTACTTAGTGAGTTTTATCCGTGAGTTTTCTTGAGTTTTGTCAGTTCTCTGAGGGCATTCATAACATAACCTACAACGACCGGAGGATGTGATTTTAGTGATTACCAATTAGCTTCTTTCTACTTTTTCTCTTACTGTGTATAACCAAAAGTTATCTTGAGTTTCAAAAGTTCTCCATTCTTCCTAATTTGTCTCACATTCTGTAATCTATTTCTGCCATTATGCACCGTAGAATGAAATCATTTCGAGTGACTCTGGACAGGTGAAGCTGGCCTCGGAGGAAATGATTCTTCATTACCGTGTTGATACTTGACAAAAACAAATCTTAGCTACACAGGCAAATAGAAAGTTGTGTAATGAGAGCAGGTTTGTAATAATCTTTTCTCTCTATTCACCATGTCTCTCTTCTCTGGTAGGTACATAATTGAAGATGAGCATGGAAATAAGATTGAGGCTCAGTTACATGCAGTCTTATGCTTAGAAGGAACTACCAAACGCAAAAGTTTTGGCAGTCATTAATTCAGTATAGGTGACAAATCTGTGTGTAATCCAAGCAATCTTCGGTGATCCGCGTGCATTCTTTGACTGTCAATACTTTTGCATTTGCTAGAACATACATTTTCACCAGATAGAAGTTCCACTCCTCATGCTTTCCTCCCATAATGAAGCTAGAAGCTTTATTAATTATATCAGATAGCTTTGATCTCGATATATTGTTTAATACTTACGGAGTATTGACAATAATTGGCATCAAAACTAACGTAATCTTCAGGTATTCTCCAACATTCTTCTTTAAGGTAAGCAAAAAATGTTTTACTACTGGAAACCAGGATTGTTTGGGGCTCAGTTTTCTGTTGCAATGAACTATGTGTCTCTGATTAAATAATAGTGCACTACTGGCGTCTTGATTACTTGCGAGAAGAAATTGAGATGTATTTTAGGCGCTCTAATTTTAATCAAATCAACCAACTTCTTATGAGACTAGAGATATTTTGTTGATCTATTAATTACACTAGTCTTAGAAACCAGCATGCCTAATGATCACCAAAGAGCAGCTTGATTACTCTTGAAAAATAATCGGACAAGCAGTGGAATTGCATGTTATTCGGCCACTCAACATTTTGTCCATTCAAACCAATGCAATATATCTACACATTTGAGGGAGTGCACTGCGCACCTCTAAAAATTCAACCTTTTGCATGCGTTTAAATGGACAAAATTCAGTGTTGCCAGACTGCCGTCATTGTCAGCGCCACTGCGAACAAGACTATATGTCCAACTCTCGGTTTAATGTATACGGCTCCAGTGGCTTTCTTAAGCAATTCATAGGGTCTGATAGAGGTGAGTCCACGTGTCTGGTCTCCATCAAATGCAATAGGCTGATGTATTAATCGGGTATGAGATGGTATGCATTACTTCCAAAATTTCAAAAGTAACTGCATCAATGGACCAACACTATTCAGAATAGTTGGCTTTTTTTCTGTTCAGGAGGAATGCAGGAACGACGCTGATTTTCAGCAATAGAAAAGTTCTGTGTTTCATCTCCTTCCGCTTAAAATATTAGACTAGCGTTTCTAAGTAGGTATCTTAATTGAACTCTTTTGATAATTAGTAATCAACCTTTTAGTCCTTACCAAAAACAAAACAAAGCTACCAGCAACAGAGTTGGGAAAATGAGACTCCATTACCAAGGTTGAGCTGCCGATTACTTTTCATAGGTAATCAAGCTGACACTTTGTCTGCATTTTGTAATCAGGATTTATAAATTTTCCAAACTGATATTATTGTGTGATCCGGAACTATTTTTACAAGTTACATGTAACTGAATGCTATCTTATTTCCGTGATCATCTATGTGTGCTGTAGAATAAAATTATTTCAAGCGACTCGGGGCAGGTAAAGCTGGCTCAAAAAAAGTTATGATTCTTCATCGCTGTGTTGACATAATCACATCTTAGTTTTACTGACTAAAGGTTCATGCAGAAAGGTCAGTCCTATAGCGACAGAATCTTTTTCTCCTTTCAGTGTATGCCGTCAGTGGGAGCTGACCAAATAGAGAAATGGACACCCATTAAAATAATATGATGGTTTCCCTTTTTGGTCTCAAAGACTACACGTACACTTACAGTGCTATCGGACTGACCTATTTAAATGGACTTTGGGTTGCCAGAAAAACCAAGATTTATTCATGTCGACGCAGTGATGAAGAATCATCATTTTTTCCGAGCCTGCTTCACCTGCCCACGGAAGTTGCTAGAAATAATTTCATTCTACAGCACATCTAGATGATTGTGGAAATAAGGTTGTGTTCAGTTACATGTAACATGAATTGTGTTTATGTCAACATAGCAATGGGGAATCAATTCCTTCGAGCCAGCTTCGCTTGCCCGGAGTCACTTGAAATAATTTCATTCTACAGTGCATTGCGGCATAAATAGACAGGGTGTAAGAAAGGTCCACCCCCCCCCCCATCTAAACTTTTGAACGGCTAAACATTGATGAACGAAACTCGGGGAACGTTTCTAACTGAAAGGAAACTAACTTTTTGCGTTTTTAAAATTTCGGAGGGGGGGGAATTCAGGTTCGGCATTAACTCAAAATTTTCAAGTAGCAACTCCTATCTTGTGATACATCTTTAGCAAGGGCACACAATTCTAAGAATTTTGGCGGAAAGGGAAGGTCATTATCGTTTTTTATTTTCGATACATCGAAGGTCAAAGTTTGATTAAGACCCATTTTCAAAAAAAAAATTTCTTCCATTTGAAAAGTCAGAATTTAAAAAAACTAGGAATCTAGAATATTCTAAAAAACAAGTACGTTTCAGATAAATGCGGCGAGCGCAAAAATTCAGCCCTCATTTTGTTATACAGCTCACCTACAGTTTTCAAAAAAATTACGCCTCATTAGGTGGGCTGCCTCGAAAATTCCGAGGCACGACGCCTATCGAGTGATACATGTCTCAAAAAGGCACACAAAACTGAACATTTTGGTGCTGACTACAGGTTGATGTGTTTAGATTTCGACATATGATAAAATTGGATTTTCAACGGTTGTCAAATTTCGATGTATCGAAAACCAACAACTATATCGACCTCCGGTTTTCGCAAAAATTCTTGGAATTTCATGCTCTTTTTCACGATGTAATCACATAATAGGAGTTGCTGTTTAAAAATGTTGGGTTTGTAGGCGAACCCCCCCCCCCCCCCAAAGGGGCGCCCCGGATATTTTGGATACGCTAATCGGTACTTCCCATTCAGTCGTTCAAAAGTTATGTTAGGGAGGGGGGACAGAATTTTCTTTTTTGGGTTAGCAAAATATGGAACAATTCAAGAAGAATTAAGAAATGTCGAAATTCAAAAAATTATAGGTAAATACTAAAATCATATCCCAGTTGCTGTAGGTTAAGTTATTTCTTACTTTATGGCTCGGTCGCCTCTGGTCCGCCATACGATTCATACGAAGCTCTAAACATATGCGCAGTAGACTAGTGCGCACGGGGGCACTCTGATGATGTATGAGACCAGTGTTGCCAAACGTGGACAGAGACGACCACGTTTGGACCAAAACTGTCCACGCTC
Source organism: Trialeurodes vaporariorum (assembly GCA_011764245.1). Classification (NCBI taxonomy): domain Eukaryota; kingdom Metazoa; phylum Arthropoda; class Insecta; order Hemiptera; family Aleyrodidae; genus Trialeurodes; species Trialeurodes vaporariorum. The sequence continues at coordinate 63,365,345 of VMOF01000024.1, read as the reverse complement.
CCCTCATGCTGGCAATGGCGTGGACAGTTTTCGGTGGCTCAGACCTGGCAACTCTGTATGATACCCCGGAAACGTGAAAACTTGAATGTAGAAAAAAAAAATAAAATAAAAAATAAATAAAAAAAAAAAAAAAAAAAAAAAATAAAATAAAAAATTCAACCCTCCTTTTGAGAGATGTATAAAATACTAGATTTATCCAATCAAAAAATGGCTGATATCCGACCAAAAACCCTCTCGGGTGCAAAAAAGACGGCAAGTCAATAACTCTGTTCCATGCAAAAAATTGTTCCAATGCATCATCTCAAAGGTGTGATATCATCGGAACGTCAACTCAAAAAGCTCTTCACTTTTTCACCAATTATTTTTGACGAATCTTTGCAGAAACAAAATTTGGGGCCGTGAGCGCGAGGGAGACTCTTCTTCCAAAACCTCGAGAGAAAACACCACACGGAAAAAAGGGAAGACGGTGTGGTCAGTTTCAAGATAGGTACTCCAGCTAAGCTTTACCAAAAACACCCCTTTCCAATTCATCCTCTAAAAGAGATGATATCATTGAACGACAAGGCAACCTCGTAAAATGCCGTTAAATGAAGGAGTTTGAAATGGTATAATTATTATAGACGATTTCAAATGCAACCTTTAACATGGCTTCTTTGGAGTGAAGCAAAATGACAAGATAAGCGAAAATTTCAATTTAAAAAACGGAAAAAACTTGCCGTGCTTGGCCGCTCCTAGCTCTCTTTTGCACTCCAACACAAAAAAGAGAAGAACAGAAAGAAATACCGGATTAAGGGACAAAGTCGGTCCCTATAGTTTTGAGGACTTACTATTATTTAATGGATATGGAAAGTATCACTGAAAATTCGTTTCGTTAAACGAACGAAAGCTCCAATTTTCTTTCAGACTTCAAAAGTTCATTGAATTTAAACAAATTTTGATACTCTAATAAAAATGCAAATGCCGATCATGAGATCCGAACACTAACACTCAGTTTGTGAAAACAGTGAGACCACATTACTCGTGAGTGAACTCTGATTGCCCACCAAATGCTAAATTGATCACTACAGTGCATTCTCTCTTGAGCGGCCAAGCACGGCAAGTTTTTTTCGTTTTTTAAATTGAAATTTTCGCTTATCTTGTCATTTTGCTTCACTCCAAAGAAGCCATGTTAAAGGTTGCATTTGAAATCGTCTATAATAATTATACCATTTCAAACTCCTTCATTTAACGGCATTTTACGAGGTTGCCTTGTCGTTCAATGATATCATCTCTTTTAGAGGATGAATTGGAAAGGGGTGTTTTTGGTAAAGCTTAGCTGGAGTACCTATCTTGAAACTGACCACACCGTCTTCCCTTTTTTCCGTGTGGTGTTTTCTCTCGAGGTTTTGGAAGAAGAGTCTCCCTCGCGCTCACGGCCCCAAATTTTGTTTCTGCAAAGATTCGTCAAAAATAATTGGTGAAAAAGTGAAGAGCTTTTTGAGTTGACGTTCCGATGATATCACACCTTTGAGATGATGCATTGGAACAATTTTTTGCATGGAACAGAGTTATTGACTTGCCGTCTTTTTTGCACCCGAGAGGGTTTTTGGTCGGATTTAAACTTACTGAAAGAATCGAATGCTTCGGTCATCGGCGATGACCAGATGTTTCGACTTTTCTAATGTGTTTAAAGGGGCAAAAGGGAACGTTGCCAAGTTGCACGCTTCGCCATTGACCGAAACGAAAACGAGTTTAATCGGGCATGGTATTGAAAGGGTTAAAAATAACGAGCACAAAATTCAATGTTGTCTCGGATTAAATCAAATTATTCGTTTTTGTGAATTTTTTTAAAGAAACGACAGAAAGACTTCAGTTGCGAAGAATGTTAGAAGGACTCGGAAGGAGTACAGGTCATACGATAGCGCAACGAACTGAGAAATTAAAAATGTAAATGACGTAATGAAAAATTTACGAGCGATGGATGATTTTTTACTTCAATATCTTGCTGGGATTGTTACCAGTTGCATAAAAATGTAATTCTTTTTTAGGAAATTGATTTTTTTTTTTTTTCTCTCAATAAAATTCATGATGGCAAGAAAGACGGCACACTGTGGGGTTATGGACCCCAATCCGTGATCAAAATTCAAAGATGAAAATTTTTTGTCGGACCAAAAATGTTCACATATTTGTATTTTGCATAGTTTCCTGCATCTTGAATCACAATCAAGAATATTTTTCCATGATTTGTTCGTCAGCAATCCAGCAGGGAACTTATCATACTTTCCGCTATAACCAATTTGGCTCACGCGCGACTAGACAGCAAAGAGAATTGGAATAAAACGTAGTATCTTTTCCAGTACGTTTCCAACACCCGAAAACTCGTAATTTTAGAAATCGCGTTTTGCTATCGAATGCTCCACGATTTTCAAAATTTGTTTGAGAGAAAAGTTAGTTTAATGTGCGTAGTTCAAGATTCAAAACAGAAATCACACAAAATCCGAAAATCCGAAAAATCTGCAACTTTGAAAATTGAACAAATTTAAGAAAAAAATCGTGAAATTTTGCCAGTCTCATCAACGTTATATATTCCCATTTTCGGGTTTTCTTTTTCATATTGACGAAAAAAAAAAACAACAAAACAAAAAACAAAAACAAACATTTGGCCACGTATATATGTATCAGTGCCCACTACTCTTTATTGCGACAACAAAAAATCACCAAAATAATTTAAATCTTAAAACTAGATTCTAGAGTGATATTCTTGGTCAAGTGAATTCTAACGATATTAAGAAGCGAAACCAGTGGCGTCGCGTGCAATTTTGCAACAATGAATTCTACCCATTTAAACTCATGTAAAATATCGAATTCAGGGGGTGCACAGTGCACAAGGAAAATTCGATGTATTCAATGAGTTTAAATGGAGCAGTTGCATTGTTGCCAGATGGCACGCGACGCCACTGAGCGAAACAATATGGGGACGTCTATTATACATAAATCAAAGTTTAGACAATTCTGGCACTTCAAAAGGTAATATCCAGTGAAAGTACAAAAAGGAAAAGAAGACAATTTTCTCCTCCGGCTATAGGTAAAGACGGTAATTTCTTCATCATAGGTGCGAAGAAAATGTTACGAGTTGACTGTTTATGCCTTGACGCAAAGGAATTCATTAGAGTGGAAATAAGAGACAGCTTGACGACACGATGGCGATGGGATGGACATAATTCGATTTAACCTCGGGCCGACGCACAGTGAGAAGCGCAGAGACGAAAACTCAGCTAAAAAGTTGGTTTGGATTTGGATTTTAGTAGTTCAGTTCAGGCGATTTCTGGGCAGAAGGGCTCATAAAACGAAATTACTAAATATGTGCTCTTTCACAGTACAGGAATATCTTAAGGTGGATCCTCAGCGTTTAGTTCCATATTCTGCCACCAGAGAAAGATACGATCTTTAAATGGAAAAAAATAATGGTAAACGCAAAAAAATGAAAAAAAAGGCTTCGATGGAGCCTCGGAAGCAATCTAAGGAACATTTTAGCACAAACCGTATGCTAAAATGTTACGGAATAAGCGAGAAACTATTGAATTTCGTAAACCCCCTAATGGAGTTTAATATAGAACTGGACTCCATTAGGGGGTTTACGAAATTCAATAGTTTCTCGCTTATTTCGTAACATTTTAGCATACGGTTTGTACTAAAATGTTCCTTAGATTGCTTCCGAGGCTCCATCGAAACCTTTTTTTCATTTTTTTGCGTTTACCATTAATTTTTTCCATTTAAAGATCGTATCTTTCTCTGGTGGCAGAATATGGAACTAAACGCTGAGGATCCACCTTGAACTATAAAGAAATAAAAAGTCATGGTGATATTCCTATAAGTTTGGTGTTGCCAGATTTTAGGGAAATATCAGTAAATTTACCATATGGATCAATGTATAAAATCTATGATATTTCCCTGACTTCCGTCCACGCATCCAGCTTTATGTCAACTGGATTTCCTGAATGGCAATTTTATCAATTTGTGCTCCGACAAAAATAAATGCAACTTTAATTTGAAAGCAATTTATAGTAGTTGCAGACCGAATTTTACTACTAAAATTATTAGTTTGGACTAAGTAATAAACATGTATATTGTATATCATGTGTCAAACTTTAATAGCAATTTTTTTTTTCGAGAATCAGTTAGATATTTTATCAAAATTCAAAGACGACGGTCGAATGAGCGGGTATCAGTAGCGCACCGAGAGTTTCTTCATCTCTCTCTTTTCTCCATTAAGAAACGTATATTAGACAAGGATGGACAAGGGGATAAAACCCCCTCCTTCTGTCCTTTTCCTACTCATAAATTCAAATGGGAAATGAGTGAGATGGAAGATATCCTGGTTGCGCCAGTGGCGGGTATCAATGGGGTACAGTCCCATCGAATGGGTCTGTTGCACACTTCGGTTAGAGCGTTTTAAAGTATCAATTATTATGTAAAAAGCCGTAACAATGACAATGGCAGCATTAGAAAACACCAAAATTCATTAATTAACTCACAAATTGCGAAAAACACTAGACACTATTCACCTCTGCATCTTTCCACCAAGTGCACAATATTTCGCGAGATTAGAGCGGCACATTCAAATAATCACGCGGCCGACTGTCATCATAGCTGACTTCATAAACAAATAAACAGCAAACATACTGACTGCTTCTGTTCGAATTCTTACGTCTCAATATCCTCAATTCCTCACAAAAGGTTGTGAAAGGTACGGAAACCGATATTTGTGTCGAAAACATATCAAAATGAAACAACAACATACAGGAGTTCTACGTAGGATTACAACTTCAATCATCATACTTGGAACTCCTGTGTGTTGTTGTTTCATTTTGATAAGTTGTCGACACAAATATCGGTTTCCGTACCTTTCACAGCCTTTTGTGAGGAATTGAGGATATTGAGACGTAAGAATTCGAACAGAAGCAGTCAGTATGTTTGCTGTTTATTTGTTTATGAAGTCGGCTGTGATGACAGTCGGCCGTGATTATTTGAATGTGCCGCGCTTATCTCGCGGAGTATCGTGCACGCGTGGTAGAAAGATACAGGGGTGAGTTTAGTGTCTAGTGTTTTTCGCAATTTGTGACTATTAATGAATTTTGGTTTTTTTTCTGATGCTGCCATTGTCATTTTTACGGCTTTTTACCTATGAATTGATACTTTAAAACGCTCTACAGCCGAAGTGTGCAACAGACCCATTGCAGAATGCAGACTTTTCCCAGCATGCAACGGTTCCCCCCTGATGGTTTTGTTCTTATTCGAAATCCCGATGATGAACGAGGAGTCATCAGTGGATCCACCGGTGGATCTGTTCTTCTTCTTTTTACCTAACTTTTCCCCAGCATGCAACGCTTCCTCCCCCCTCCCCCCTATCGTTTTGTTCTTATTCTTCCCAATTTCATCCGCTCATTTTGATCGCAATCTTTGAATTTTGCTGAACTTATTTATTGAAATTGACGCAGTTTCCGGAAGAAGGCCGTTAAAACAACAGATGTGCTCTTTAGCTAAAAACCTCCACATTAGCTCAGAATGTAAAATTCTCGGGAAGAGCAGATTGAGCGCTTACCCATTGTTTAATGACCCTTTTTTCCGAAGTGAGCTTTATTTTTATTGTGAGTTATTTTCGAGACTTTTCGATGCTTTCAATTTGATTTTTCACGCGACAGTGAAAACAAACTATGGTACCGTTCTAGAATTCATCCCTTTACTTATATTGTATCGATGCAGAAAAGATTATGAATAGCAGCACTTTCCAATGTACATAGATATACAGTATCACAGGATAATGTAATCTTTTTTGCACGGATGCAGTAAATGGTTGAATTCTAGAACGCTACCAGTGGCGTCGCGTGCCATCTAGCAACAATAAAATTGCTCCATGTATAAACTCATTAAATTATCGAATTTTCCTTGTGCACTGTGCACCCCCTGAATTCGATCTTTTACATGAGTTTAGATGGAAAGAATACATTGTTGCCAAACTGCACGCGACGCCACTGTTTACAAAGAAATCAACCCTCCATAAAAAGCAATGACAAAATTTTGCAACAGACCCATTCCTACTCTATACAGAACAATTTGCTCTCGGATATCAGGACGGCAGGAGTTGGCGCACTGTGTAAATTTCCTACTCTTTGACGGGAGCAAAGGAGCTCACGCTTATCCGAAAATGTATCTCCGTTCCGCTTAACTAATTTCGTTTTCGCGCGGCAAAGCAAGCGCAAGCGTCCCTTCAAGTTGGAGTTATACGGCACAACGATGCGTTTCCATTCCCGCCCGTCCCCCGTCCCTGAGAGAGGCGACAAGGGGGAAGGGACAAGGGGTGCTCGCAGGGATAAGCAAGCTCACGACCGGAAGTGGAAAAATGCCGGGACGAATCTTATTGTAAGAGCTGGGAAGAGTATAGAGAGGGCTAGGCTATGCAGGGATACCTTTAGCTTACCGGCTACGACGACGACCTCCTCGAAACGTGACACTTTCGACTTCATTTCCGCTTTGCCGCTATCACGTTTTCTTCATCCGCGCGCGCTATCCCTTTCAACCCCCGACGTTGCCACAACCACAACCATCGCCGATTGTTTCAAGCATACTAAGGGGGCGCATACTAAAAAAATAAACTGTAGGGAGTACCCCGCACGCGAACACTTTCTCACATTAAACTTAATCTGGGTCAGCCTCCGTGGTATGGCGGTTATAGCGCAAATGACCGCTAACCCAGAGGTGCCGGGTTCGAATGGGGCTGTTGCACACTTTTGCTATAAGCGATTTAATAGTCGATTCAGGTGTAAAAACCTCCGAAAATAACGATGGCAGCACTAAAAACTTCCGACATCCACTCCTAAACTCGATAAACACTTTTATTTGCACGGGCGGAATGGTGGCTGAGGGTAGTAACAATGGGAGATTCCCATCTAACAATACTGTAACTCCATCAAGAAGTGACCAATAAGAGACGACTTTCATTTGACACCGGTGCCACTAGGTGTTGCGGTATCATTCATTGGATGTGGATCATCACTCTCATGACTAAGTACTCTGTGAATCATCCTTGTCAGCATAGAAAGAGTGACGAAATTAAGATAGGAATCTCCCATTGTTACTGCCCTCGGCCACCATTACGCCCTCGTAAATAAAATCGTTTATTGAGTTTAAGAGTAGATTTTGGGAGTTTTTAGTGCTGCCATTGTTATTTGTCGAGGTTTTTACACTAGATTCGACTGTTAAATCGCTTATAGCAAAAGTGTGCAACAGCCCCATTGTCATCAAAAGTCAAACAGCTACATTTGAAATATTCAAATTTTTCCCTATGTTTACCTATTTTACCCATTTTTCCTTTGATTTTTATGGAAACCTTTCATCCTCAAGAGCTTGCTTACAATTAATTAAAATTTCTAAAAAAAAACAAAAGAAGCTCCTCATATTAAAAGCAACTTCTCTGCAAAATTTGTATGCATACGGACCATTGGTTCAAAAGATATGCTGGGATACAGACAGACAGGTATCTGCCCCATATATCGCCGTACTTTCTCAATTTCTAACTTCGTCAAAGAGAGCAAGTAAAAAATCAGATCACACTTTAAAACAACAATTACCAGATAGGAAGAAAAAAAAAAAAGATAAAAAAAAAGAAAAGTAAAAGTAAAGTCGGCAACATTGCTTTCTTGAGACACGCTTGTTATCCTGCGAGATAGTGGATGAGATAGAGCAACAAGAAACGGTGGGGGAAATGGTGGGAGGGGAGGGGTGGAGGGGGGAGGGGTGGAGGGGGGAGGGGGGGGGGTAAAAGAGCTGAGAATTGCAAAAATACCGGAAACGAACGGGAGAGAGAACGTCTGGAAAATTAATGAAAATGTCGCTCGGAAGAGGATTATGATGCCCGCGTTAAGAGAGAAGGTATATGAAAGAAACGGTTGGAAAAACACGAGAGGAAAAAAAGTGAGTACAGATAATGGAGGATGTTTTCATTCATTTTGATCACATCTACGGCTATTATAGAATGTAACTATGGTTACGGCTATGGTTACATTCAAAGTAAATTTTAAGAAGTGGGAGAATATCACATTTTATATAGAAGCCGATACATTTTAAAGGCATTTATAACTGGAATCAGCGATAAATGAGAAATATCGGTCGTTGGTAACCATAGTTCGAATTGTATACAGGTAAGTTTGTAGAAAGAAAAATTCGATTTTGTATTTTAATGAAGAAACAGAACCTAGAATTCGGATTATGCAGGTTTCATCTCAATGAGTGGAGCTTGCGGCGCAATAAGAATGATGATATTTGAAATATTCTCGATATTTGATACTGGAATGAATTTTGATTTATGCATAGCAGTCGTTCACCGCGGTATTTTCATAAACACTTTGCTTAGCAGTATCTATCTCTAGCTATCATGAAATGGCCCTTGAAAGGCATCCAAATTTAACTAGCAGACTCAAACGACGGAGGACGTTTGAATTGGTTTCAGGTTGCTATCTTAAAGGATGAGACATTTACATGAGCGCCCAGCAGGGGACAAGGAGGGTAGGGGCCCCCCGGCCCCCCTCTGGAATTCAGAACAGTCAAAACGTCACGATAAAAAATAAAGGGAAATAAAGAAGACGAATTGTTAATCAAAGGAGTAATAGTTGACGAACGTTACTATCATGTTCCGCTTCGTAAATTTAACTCTTATTTTTGCAAGGAATAGTAGAAGTATACATTTTTCTTACTATCATTATCATGTCTGTTGTCATTTATTTTTTGTGTATCAAATACGTTAAAAAGTATTATTATATTATTTGATTTACAGCTTAAAATTGTACCGTTTGGAGGACTTTACTTTTTCCCGTTTTCTTGGGGGGGGGGGGGGGGTTCGTTTAGACCTTCCATTTGGGTTCAACAATTTTGTCCCCTCTGCAAATTTTTCTGCGGGCGCCCATGGACATTTCATCTCACCAAATGAATGGACTCTTATATAATGTGTATAATTTCAACGATTCACTTTTACGGTCCGTTATTGTAATCATAGAATTTGCTGCAATTAGAAACTAATTTAACAGACAAGTTCATTAATGTAGTGGCTTCGGACGTTTTTATGATGCAATTTCTATGGCATTTTTTGACATCAGCGGAAAGTCCTACGTTACAGTAGAATTTTCTGAAGTATTTATTTTTAAATTCTCTGAAATAAAACTAACACAATGAAAAAGAAATAAAAGTATGGTGGAACACTTCCACCACATTTCTGATTTTTCACTTGTGATTCGAGAATGATCAACGTTAAACGTGAGCAGAGTAGGTCAGAAATCGATATCGGATTCAGAGCTGCCGATTTGTGTGGATGTAATGACATTTTTAAATTCACCGATAGTTCCACCGGTTGAGAAAAGATTACATTGTTCAATTTAGTGTATGAAGCTGTAATGCACAAAAATACTCTGATGTGTATTGTGAAATCATTTCTCAATCGGTGGAAACACCGTTAATTAAGTATAATGTCCGCAAGTTTTCAAAGTTATCGACGACTCCACCGCACCGGTTGAGAAAAGATAAAAGACGCTGTAGTATTTTCGTGCATTACAGTCATAAACTGAACTAAACTCTGTAATCTTTTCTCAACCGGTGGAGTCTTCGGTGAATTTCAAAATGCCATTAAATCTACGCAAATCGGCAGCTCTGATCGGATTCGACAGTTCAATACAGTGTGATCCAGAGACAAATAGAGACCGTGCACTACCTATTCTTCCCGTGGTTGCGCGCGGTGTCAACTTTTCGTGAACCACTATTGTCGGGACTCATCGGCCTCAACGATCAACCTTCATCTAATATTGGATGGTGAGCTCAACAAAAGGCTGTGATTGGTCCGCGGTCCCGGAAACGGAAACAGGTTCTGCTTGGCGAATGCAAACCACGAGCTCATCAATCAACAAAAGGCAAATGTTAGCTGTTTGTTTCGATGAGTTCCGACCAAAATTGAACCACGAAAAGTGGACACCAGTCGAAAGCATTGCGCTGGGTCTCTAATTTGTCTCTGGTGTGATCTATAAGCAATCAATAGAGAGAGATCGGTTCAAAGGATCGCATTTTAAAACATGAAGACACAACAAAAATAAGGCTCAAATCTAATTTTTATAAACACTTTTTTTTGCTGTAGGCTACAAGATGCGTTGCGCGCCGCTGAGACGAAATTGTATAAATAATGAAAACATTATATCAGCTTTAAAGGGAGCAGGAAGAGGAAAATTGAAAAATGAAAGTTGAGTGAAAGTCCACAAAAGAAAAAAAAATATCGTACTCGGCAGAAAGCATCGAAGACTAGCTGCTCGCGGTAACTAAGGAGAAGGACTATACAGAACGAGGGCGGATACAGGAATTAGTATTTCTCTCTCTATTTCCATTTGAATGCGTGCGTTAGAAAATGAAATATAGAAAGGGGACGAAGTCACGTGGTGGCCCCCTTTCCTATCCTTTTCTAACACATGTGTTCAAATGGAGGTATAGAGAGAGAAAGACAAAAGGAGGCACACGCGCGCCGACAAATGAAGTCGAGCTCTCTTTAGCGGAAAAGTTTCATTAGCCTCAAATAAAGCGTCGAGTTTTAAAACTCGGGGCAAAACGCTGTTGCAAGCTGCTTCGGAGGAGGCTGAAAGAGGGGGGAGGGGGAGGGGGAGGGGGTGGAGGGATGAGTGGGAAGAGGGGGGAATGGGGGAGAAGAGCTCCCAGTTTATTCCTGATGGCGAAAATAAAACTTGTCAGAGCTCGCTCCCCGAGAAATTTCAGAGGAAAGTTTTAAGTAGACAAAACTGTTGCTCCAAACTATACTAAAGACCGCAAAGTTGTCATGTTTCACCGCAAAGCGCCAGAGCACAGTTTTGAGTTGATTTAGAGCCGTATGCGCAGTGCCGCGTTCCTTTAAACAAATCCTCGGAGTTGCATATATAGTGTTTCCAAATCTAACGATAAAAGTGATTCCACTCTCGCGGTAACAGGATTTTTTTTTTTTTTTTCGATGACGCCGAAAAACGTCATTTGTCCGCAGAAAGACATTTATTTGGCAGAAGAAAAATTAAGAATAATTATGGCGGTTGCCGTACTGTAAATAAGTAAAATCAGCGAGCGCAAAAAGTAAACAGAACTTTCCGCCGTTAGAGTTTTGCCTCTTGGACCATTAGCGCACCGAGAGTTTCTTCATCTCTCTCTTTTCTCCATTAAGAAACGTATGTTAGACAAGGATGGACAAGGGGATAAAACCCCCTCCTTCTGTCCTTTTCCTACTCATACATTCAAATGGGAAATGAGAGAGATGGAAGATATCCTGGTTGCGCCAGTGTCTTGGACCTACTTTGAGAGCCTAAATCTATACGCAATACAGCGGCAGAGGCGGATCCCACGTGGGGAGGGGGAGGGTGGCACGTGCTTCTCTCCCCGAAGCCTCAAATTTTGCCTTCTTTGCTTCCACAGATGCTTTAAATTTCTAAATTTTACAGGCGTGCTTCCCCCTCCCAGAAAAATTTTTTGGATCCGCCACTGCCCGACAGTATTCCCAACTGTGGCCGAAAAGATCACAGAGCAAAGTATTTTCGAGGGCCGTAATCATACACACTGATTATTCTCGAGCCCCTTCATAATATAGATAGAGTTCGTTTCAAGAGTGTAAAGCACCTACACCGCTAAAATCTTTGGAATTTTCCAACATTATATTTCTCATGCTACACAATGAAAATTAATGTGAATGAATGGGTCTGTTGCAAACTTTTGCTACAACGATAAAGATTGTTTCATCGTATGTAAAATTGCTCGAAAAGTCTATTGGTGGCATCAGAAAGTCATGAAATGCGATGATAAACTCACAAGAGACGTATAATGAAATCCAAGATGGCGGAGAAATATCGAGCAATTTGTATGCATGCACCAGGAATATCCAAGGATGGCCAACTTTGACAACCTCACTGGAGGTAGAGGTTACGTGTTTCTTTACGTTGTGATTGGTTGTGATCGAGATTGTGAGGTTGGCTATCCTTGGATGTTCGTGGTGCATGCATACAGGTTGCTCAATATTTTACCGCCATCTTGAATTTCATTAAACGTCTCTTGTGAGTTTCATACTGCATTTTATGACTTTCTGGTGCCACCAATGGACTTTTCACGCGATTTTACGTGAGACTGAACACTCTATAGCGCTGTAGCAAAAGTTTGCAACATACCCATTGTCTGTTGTAAATTGAGAGTTATTTGTTCATTAAGGAACGCTTCGAAATTAATTGTTCAAAGTTGGGGTCAAGTTTTACTTTGATTTGAAGGAATAGAAATTGAAATTTCGCCAAAGATTATGGTCCAAGTGCGCCTACACTTCTGAAACGAACTCTAATATACATATGAGACACTGGCGCAACCAGGATATCTTCCATCTCTCTCATTTCCCATTTAAATGTATGAGTAGGAAAAGGACAGAAGGAGGGGGTTTTATCCCCTTGTCCATCCTTGTCTAACATACGTTTCTTAATGGAGAAAAGAGAGAGATGAAGAATCTCTCGGTGCGCTACTGATATGAGAGTTGCGCCGTGCCAGAATCCATTTCCGATTGGCGCTTTTATACTCATCGCTTTGAGACGGGTCCGAGCTGAAAACAGCTCACAGCTAGCGGACAAAAAACCCATCCAGCCTCGCTTCTTTCAAACCTATTTCTACTAATCTGGGCTCGTTATTAATTACTATTGGGCTTGCACTCAGAAATATAACTTTGATTATTATTTCACCCTAAGCGCGAAGATAAAAAAGCTCGGTGAAGTGTTTTCCTTCCAGCCTCTCCGTCCTTTTAATTAAATGAAAGGAAGTTGCGAGTGAAGTCAAGAGATAAGAGATTATGGAAACAGGAGGTTCATATTCGCGGTTGAGACAGGTAAGTGTAAGTGAGGTAATTGTATAAACAGTAGGACAAACAACCGACGTTGAAGAGTGCTGAAAGTCAACACTTTAATAGAGATTATATTAAAAAGATCAAATCACCGCATTTCAACATTTGTTTATTCGAAGGAACATTAAATACATGGAATTATTTTTCGTGGATAATATTTCTCGCCATGATATTTTTAATACATATTTACGTATGATCCATTCGCTTGCGCACGATTCTTGGAAATTTTGTGGCCCCCATGAATTTGTCTTTTGTTTTTTGGTTCCCCCCCCCCATATAGACATCAAAAAATGACACGACTCGTCTTCATGCGATGCACATAACAGTGCACAGTGACCTTTAACAGAAAATTTCGAAGTCCAACATGCAGTGCTGCCAAATAAGGCAAAAAAGATTCACACTATATACAAAATCATAAGGGAAATTTGTATTTTTTTTTTTTTTCAGGAAATCTGGCAGCGCTGCAAAAATGTTCGCACCACGATTTTATGACATTTTCTTGGAAAAAGCCGAGTGTTCATACGCGCGCACTTTATGGTTTACTTATACTTAACTTTTGACGGTGATCGGGGAAAAACTAGGGTTTCAAGCTTCGAACTTTTTCTTGACCTCCATGCACTCTGCGACATGTGTGTTGCCATTTTTCGGATAGTTATCTGATTTTCCCCATTTGACTAAATCGGAGACAAAATAAGGATTAAAATGGAAACTTGGCCAACAATTAATAAAACCTTCCGAGACGTATCGGTGCACTCACAGCACCATTATCAATCGGAAAAATAAAATACAAAAAAACAAATACTCAGAACGAGGAGCACACTCGACAAAGTTGGAAGAGGGACTGATTAACAAAATACCGCAACATCGGTTACATTAACAAAACAGACCAACAAAACGCGCAGACAGAGCCTCAATCAGTAGTTAACGTTTGGAAAAACTGGATGTATGCAACACTCAACTTTTCCACGTCTGCCCGGTAGTTGCATATGGAGTCTCTGTTTTTTAGAGTGTGAATCATTTCCAACACAGCTCTAGCATTGTAATTTTTCTCCTGTGCTAGAACCTGGATGTTATCAAAATCAAACGGATGACCTTACACTTCCTGATGCTGATAATGGGCAGTTTCACCATCACTCTTGTTGTTATGTTTGTGGCCAAAAATCCTTTTATTAAATCCCTATCCCCCCCCCCATAAACCCACCACAGCCCTGACATTTCACATTATACACTACACCAGCCAATTGATACGTAGATCTAGGAGCTTTTAATTGTGACCAAAGTAATCTCGGAAGGTTTTATTTATTGTTGGCCTATAGTTCCCATTTTAATCCTTATTTTGTCTGTGATTTTTTTTCGCCATTTAGTTTGTAATTGTTTTAATATTTAAACAAATGTAAAAATATATAATAATTGATACTATGATAATTTCTATAAAAATCTGAACTTGATAATTTCAAAAAAAAAAAAAAAAAAAAAAAAAAAAAAAATGATAATTATTGATAATACTATCTAAATTGAATATTGATAAATTCTATAAAAATCGTCTGCGACACTCATCAAGAATTACCGAGCATCAAATTAAGTTTTCAGAGATAGAAGCAACTAATCCATTCTCATCACAGCGCGTGTTAACCCTAAAGTCCCTATATGCAGAGAGTTAAGACAAGTGAAACCATAGGTGCCGAAGTAGGCCTCTTTAACGACATAACTGTCCGCGAAAGCACCAAACATCAGTGTTTTTTTAAACTAAATTTCAATGTATTTCATTGAATTTTCTTGTTAAATACATCAATAGTGTGCTCATCAATTGTATTTGGGACGCTGATTTCAAAAATGATATAATTTTTTGCTTAACTCGTCCCGATTTTACGCATATTCCACTTTTAAAAAATGTTCGTGATAAAGTTTAAACTGTGGAAAATTTAGAATATTTCGATCAAAACTAAGGCCTGATTCGAACTCGGCAGGTAAATTAACGTCTGTTGAATCATTGTCATCGCGACTTAGGGTCCAATTATAAGAAAAAAGCTCATGTTTGTGTCTGAGGACCCTTGTTTTGTATTTATTGGGGGCGGACACCTATGTCGTTAAAGCTATGCACATTTGTTTATACCTTCGGAGGGCCGTTGTTGTGTTTTGATCCACTACAAAGATTACAGTGCCGTAGAGTTTCTAACGGTGTAATCTTTCACTGTTTTTTTTGATTGACATCAATTTATGCTTTTAAAGATTTTTTTGGGAGTTATAGACATTTTTGAGGTGCATTATGATTAAAATTAACAAGTTCATCAACTCTTACCTACTCTTTTATCCGTAAAAAACTGTTGGACCCCTTCGTTTGTAAACAAATGTACGAAAACGCATTCTAGCGGCGCCCGTAGAGCCTAAAACTCGCTAACCAGTTGACTACTTTCTTGTCTTCACTCTCTTCGATAGGGTCTCTAGTTAACCCTTTCTATACAACACCCGAGTATATTTGTTTCTGTGACATAGATCTTTCTCAGACAATTATACAGTTTTCTATTCACATTAATGGGCCAGTTGCAAGGGTCAGAAGTTTTGTGTTTTTCATGAAGGAAATGATAGTACTTGATGAGCTGAGAGCAATGGTGACTTTGGTTTTTTCCCTGAAGGTCCCGATTTTGGAGATACACACGTATAAAATTATAAAACATCGTGTGCGTATAGTGACGTCACAACGCGGAATTCCCATTCACGTATTTTGGGTCAAAATCTCAACTCCGGAACTATGGGACGTAATTAGAAACCAAAGGCATCTTTGTTCTCAGCTCATCGAGTACTTTGAATTTATTATAAAATATTATTATTTATTTATTTATTTATTTATTATTTTTTATTTATTTTATTTATTATAAAAAACACAACATTTTAGACCCTTGCAACTGCCCCATTGTGGCTCTTAAATTAATATTTGAAAAATAGCATTTCCTCATAAGTGCGCCTTCAATCAAGTGTGTATGCAGAATCAGCATCGCGGTCATGGGCGGAGCCGGCAATATGGCAACTGTGGATTCTTCCCATTTGAATTATAAGAAACAATCGATTATTGAAGGAGCCATGGCCCAAATACTAATATAAGGCGAATTTTCGTGACGAATATATCCAACGAAATTATACAAAATCATTGCCAACCTACGCATGACAACAGTGGATGACACAAAACTGGATCGTGTTTTTCGAACTTTTTCGGTGTTTTCAGTTATCGATGGCATCAATTCGATTTTGAATTCATGTCCGGAGGTGAATTCGAAATCGAATTGATGCCATCGATGCCCCGAAAACACATCTAAAAAGACAATTGAGTTTCCTCAAATATGTAGTTAGGTTGGTATTGTTTATGATATTTGATCGCGAAAATTCGCCTCTAATTGTTTCTCATACATTCAAATGGGAAGAATCCCAGTTGCCAAATGGGGCTATTGCACACTTTTGCTATAAGCTATTTAATAGTCGATTATGGCGTAAAATCCTCAAGAAATAACGATGGCGGCACTAAAAACTTCCAAAATTACTCCTAAACTCAATAAACGCAGTTATTTGCGCGAGCGTAATGGTGGCCGAAGGCACTAACAATGGGAGATTCCCATCTAACAATTCTGAAACTCCATCAAGAAGTGACCAATAAGAGACTACTTTCATTTGACACCGGTGTCACTAGGTGTTGCGGCACCATTCATCGGATGTGGATCATCACTCAGATGACTATTTACTCTGTGAATCATCCTTGTCAACATAGAAAGAGTGACGAAATTAAGATAGGAATCTCCCATTGTTAGTGCAGCCTTCGGCCACCATTACGCTCGCGCAAATAACTGCGTTTATTGAGTTTAGGAGTGGATTTTGGAAGTTTTTAGTGCCGCCATCGTTAATTTTTGAGGTTTTACGCCATAATTGACTATTAAATCGCTTATAGCAAAAGTGTGCAATAGCCCCATTTGAGAGAGTAAACATTGATTTGTCTGCTTAGCCACTAGCCAGGTTGAGAAAGGGTTAAGTTCCTTGTCAACCAGTGATTTGAAGTTTTCTTCTAGTAATCTCCCCAGTCCATCGTCATTCATATTTTCACTTAAATATTTATGTTATTATGAATATGAAGACGGAAAAAAGCGAGTGCTGCAAATGACAACGCGCACGTCGACAAAGTAACTCTCCACACGGTTACTCAAAGTATATGTTGATCCAGGGATCTTCCTAGAAAAGTTTGATTGGCTTTGGGGAGAGGTAAAAGAGAGGAGAGCCTCAAAACAAATAAATAAAACAAAGCAGGCACGTCAAAAATGGACGTCCAAAGAGTTCCGAATGTTTTTTATTCGGGTTCTCAGAAAGGGGTTTTCAACGAATAGCTCGATACACCATTTAAAAACTGTTTCCGGCGGAAACAAAGGGATCGAGAGAAAACTAACAGTAACTGAAGTAACTGACTCAAACAAAATGTAGAGATATGAACAGTGCTGCCGGTTTGCGTTTTATTCATGACATTTTTTTTCAATTCACCGATGATTCCACCGGTTGAAAAAAGATTACACAGTTCAGTTCAGTGTACAGTGACTGTGATGCACGAAAATATTATGATCTGTAATCTTTTATCAATCTGTGAAAACTCCGTTAATTAATTAAAATACCCGCAAGTTTTTTAAAGTCATCGACGACTCCACCAATTGAGAAAAGATTACAGATGAGAGTATTTTTGTGCATTTTACAGTCATACACTGTAGTGAACTAACAATAAGTATAATCTTTTCTAAACCCGGGTGGAATCATCGGTAAATAGAAAAATGTCATGAATTATACGCAAAACGGCAGCTCTGGATACGGACAGAAGATAGAGGGTAGAAGAGAGAAAACGACAGGTTTGTAAACTCCACTTATAAACAGAGAGTATTCATTTCAAACTGAAATATTTTTTCAAATGAAAGTTTTATTACTTATTTTAAAAAAAAAAAAAAAAAAAAAAAAAAAAAAAAAAAAAAAAAAAAAAAAAAACCTGAGTATTGAAAATTGAGGGACAAATTTCTCATAATTCAATTCGTCGAATAAAAAAATATTTATTAAAAAAAAATAAATAAATAAATAAATAAGTAAATAAATAAAAATAAAACATATAAAAAACTTAAAAATAAAAAAATTAAAAATATTTTTACCTGACTGCGTTTAAAGCAACGCCTACTTGAAAACATTGCTATTAGTTTTACCAACTTGACAAACTAACGATCCAATTTTAAAAAAATTTAAATTTAGAAAAAAAAAATAAATAACAGATTTTCAGTTATTATATAGGTACGTAATTAACCAAGGTGGCATGTGCACGGTGTATAGGTTTGAATCTTGCTGTTTATTCATGATGCAAATGAAAGTATCGTCCGTCGCCGCGTACTCGTTGAGTGAAAACAAGAATGCCTTTTGATTGTTTCAAAGTTTCACTGGTCTAGAAACGCAATTTTGACACTGGATGCGCACTGCTTGAATTGGGAATAAGCGCGGTGACGTCACGATCCAAATGCTTTTTCGCGATTGTACATTAGTGTATCTCTGAAATAGCGATACTTCTGAAAAATTTCAGGTTTTTTCGTTCAATACGTGATTTCAATCTTTTTGGGGGGGGAAAAAAAAAAAAAAAAAAAAAAAAAAAAAACAGGAAAAACGGGAAAAAAAACAGGAAAAAAAGGAAAAAAGAGAAATAAATTAGACCCGCACCCCTTTACCTCGAAGCGTAAAGACGACACGTGTATAATAATTAATAATTATACTCGTAGTCAGTGGCTGATCCACGGCAGAGGCGTGGCCAGGAATTTTTCTAGGGGGGGGGGGGGGGGTGTCCGAAAATTGTCAAGGGGGGTCCAAATTACTAATTTGATAAAATCAGTCTGAAAACGCAAAAAATTACCTTTTTTAAGGACAAATTTTGGTGTCAAGGGGGGGGGGAAGGTCCAGACCCCCTGGACCCCCCCTGGCTATGCCACTGATCCACGGAGAGGGGGCATGGGGGCACGTGCCCCCCAGAATCCTCGAATTTTGAATTTTTTCAATAGAAAATAGCCCGACATTGCTTCCACCGACGCTTCAAATTTCAAAATTTCGCAGGCGTGCCCTTCCCCCCAGAAAAATTGTCTGGATCCGCCACTGCTCGTAGTATACAAAGTTAATTTTTTACTGTCAAGAATTTCCTGAGCTGACACCCAGTGACGATCCGTGGTCTCATCTAAACTGTTGGAAAAGAATCGGTCTTCAGAGAGCTCAACTGCATGACGCTTCAAAGAATACTTGATCGATGCCTTTGCGTTGGTTCGAACGGGTATAAATTAATTGACGATCAAATGTTCTCGGCCGCTATAGCTAACACATAACAGAAACAAATGGGCTACATCACGCTGGTGTTAATGGGTCAGTTTAAAGGGCTAGAAAAAAAGGTTGAAGGGATAACTTTTATTTCCCCTCTTTTTGTTTTTGACTTCTTCTTCCTCTCCATCTCCAAGTTACGTTACCAACACGTACAGAGCGCTCTTAAAAAAAAAAAACCGACACGCTTACGTCCGAAATAAAAACACCCATGGGGAAATTTAGAATGCTGAATGCGGAGTATAGATACTTGGTTGCGAGGTATGGCGCGGTCATACCATGTTCGAGTGATAGAAACTGGGCAGGGATGTATAGGCATACATACCGGAAAGTCACCTACCTACCTTAACCTTACAACTCCCCCCCCTTTCCATACTCCACGACCAAAAAATGAAAAGAGATCTATCGCGGGGAGAAAAAGTTTTCCTCGCGGAAGCACTTTAAGTTCATTCTATTTCACGCATAGTCGCGCTTCAAGCGCCCATAGCAGTAAGTGGCGAAAGACGTTGGGAGGGGGAGGGGGTTGGTGGTAAAGGAAGGTAGCGGCGGGGCGGGGGAGGGGTGATGAGGTGCGGGGGAAGGGTAGGGAAATGGAGAAAAATCGTTTTTTACTTTCCAGCACCCGCAGCCGCGACTGTGGCGCGGCGCGCGAGTAAAAACGCTGGCAAGTTGATCGACAAAAAGTGGCCACAGTTTAGGGGTGGGAGGAAATGTGCAACAGTTGTTCCGAGGAATAACAGGTCGCATTTTCAAAGGGTGAACATCGCAGGGTCTACACAGAGGAACATCACCGACAGTCACGCTTATAGCATAGCGGGGAAAAAAAGATATGCTCCCTTCTCTCTGCTATCGTGCATCTCCACTCAGGATTGCCGAAACTTTTAAGGTAATTCCAGGCGAACTTTTTCCCGATTTCAATCCAATGGATAGCACTATACTATAGTCGCTCTTGGAAAAAGTCGTGTTTTTGACATTTTAAAAATGAAAACAAAGAAAAAATATAAAATCCAAGAACGTCAGGAACACGGAGCAAAATTTATATTAGGGGGTACCAGAATTACTTCTACGTAATAGTTAAATGTAAATTCTGGCATCTATGAAGAGATTGCTGGTTTCAACGAAAAATGTATTTTGAATATTACCAGACATCTAGTAAAGGATACGCGAATGAATTACGTAGAGGTAATTCTGGTATAGCTCCGAATATAAATTTTTCTCCGTGAACTGCCCATTTTAAGCGTGCCGTATATATACGGTGCGCTTCTTGTTTTCATTTTCATATCTAATATATAAGTCCAATGCCTTGCTTATGGCAAAACCTTGGCGGGAAAGGTTTGAAAAATTAAAAACGTGTTTTCTTAAAACTGGTTTCATTAATCGTTAATTTGTTGCTGCAATCCAGGAGGTCTCGGCGTCTATTTTCTTAAAATTGTAAAAGTTTTGGTATTCCTGTTAATTTCAATAAGTTATTAAGCGTCAAAGTCGAATTCCTTCAAACGAGAATTCCATACAGGTCCAGCAACCTAAGTCATTTGTGCCAACCTATGAGTCGAAATTCCAAGGCAGGAGGGGGGTGGAAACATCCTTCACAGAAACCCTCTTTGCCCCTCGACTTTGGGCTCCACCGGTCTCAAGATTTCTTCACGGTGCATTAAGCGCTCGGTTCTAGCATCGTAAAAGTGTCAAAATCGGTTTGACGAGGGTACATCGATAAGAAGCGACGAGGTATTGATGAAGAGCGGGAGGGGTATAGAAAAGAGAGAGGCTCATTCATATCCTTAAGTAGACCTGTTTAGTGATGACGTCACGATCAGAGTTAGTTCCAAACAAATGCTCTATCTCGCTCACTCTCGTGGATTTACCAGATCCAAATTTTCGAACGCAAATTCATGCTGGTTAACCAACAGTTTTCTCAAATTTTATTGCACCATTAGATTCCACTTGCCTTAAAGTATCTTTTCACTGTAACATAATTCCTAAAAGATCACAAGCGAATTTACAATCACAGTTATACCGAAAGACGTTCTACGTTTTGTCCTTGTCTTACTCACGGTCTCTTATGGTAGTATCACCGGCATGACACTCAATCATTCTAACTTCTCTTCGTATCGAAGCTATTGTTCGAGGTACAACACATGCCGTGATGGTGCTGATGAGCCTATATCCTAGAATTTTGTGCTCTTAAGAAACTGTGAGTGTGACAAGGACAAAACATAGGACTTTCTTCGATATAACTGTGATTGTGCATCGATGCGCGATGTTTCAAAAAGTTTGTGATAGCGGGCTCATATTTTATCACTGAGAAAAAAGTGGCTGTTAAAACTGTAAGAATAGAACCATAGATGATTTCGCCTTATTTCAATCATGAGACCTATCGTTGCTGTAGTCAGCGCGCTTGAATCTACACGAATTCTGATTGTCTCTATGGAATTTCGATTATTTCTATGGGAAATAAAGCGCAGGAATATATATCCAATCGGAAAATTTTTTGAAACAATCGGGAATTTTTATAAGGGACGTGGAACCCAATGGTGTGATAAACACAACGTGTAAAGAACGTGTTGTTTACTAGCACTTGTATTTGAAAATTTGGACTGTGTTTCGTATGGGAAAACCCACGAGAGCGAGTGAGACGGAGCCTTTGTTTGGAACCAATTTTTTTCATGACGTCACACTAAACAGGTCTTTGCATCGAAACATTTGAAATTCTGGGGGATCGGCAAATTGAAAGCCCCTCAATGAGCGTCGATGGAATCAAGGGATTTTTGAGGAGATTTTTGGCGTTTTGTTGAAAAATAGGTGTTCAAAATCCAGAACACAGGGAGCCAGAGGGGTAAAATTCGCATTAATTGCTCTAAAAAGTGAGAGGGGCTGTCACGTGTCTTCCACCCCTGGACAGCTTCCTCGCTGCGGCTATGGAATTGACTCTGGAATAACTTATTTACCTATCCTAAAAAGTTCGTTGCGTGTACAAAATTTTTCACTGGAAGCTTCTTCAAATTTTGGAAACTATAGGTCCATATGGAACTTTGCTTTTCCAACACGAAAAATGATATCGACCGACGGCAACAAAAAAAAAAAAAATAATAATATTACAATGCGTTATAATGAATAATGGCTTAGTTTTAATTGTAAACTTTCGATTTTTTCAACAAAATAAATGGGGAGAGGGGGAATTAAAATCCACAAACCTCTTAAACCTCCACACCTACTAATCTATACCCCTAGAATGCTTGATGTGTAAAGGGCACTTGAAATGGTTAGTTCTGTATATTAAAGGATTATTGTTTCATGAATTCGCAAGTGTTCCATTTATGCATATTACGTATCTACATCGTGACAATTGCAACAAATGCTGACAGCACCTAAAACGGAAAAAAAGATAAAAAAAACTGTTTATTATTTAGAATCACGGCTTTTCCGAATATGACACTTTTTGACTTCAAAAGAACGCAACCTCATGTTTGATCCCTGAACAAGCCGTTTAAAAGGTGGAGGGATTTAGAAATATCTATTGTCTATAGTTTATGTGGGTAAAAAAGATCGAGCCTTATCAAATAATTTTCTCTTTTCAGCTTTCAATGGGTTTGTTGCAAACTTTTGCTACAGTGCTATAGAGTTTTGATTCTGATGTAAAATTGTCTGAAAATTAGATTGGCGGCATCAAATAGTCATAAAATCCACTAATAAACCCAAAAAACGCATTATAAAGAAAGCCAAAATTGCAGTCGTAAAGCCGAACAATCTGTGCACGCGCACGGCGAACATCAGAGATAGGTGACCCATTCTCCCCTTTTTCGTTAAGGGGGGGGGGGAGAGAAAATATCTCTACAGTCAAACTGTGATTTTAAAAATGTGCATGGTCAAGATGTTGTCTTTTGTGAAGGGGGCGGGGGGGGAAGCAAAATATCAAGAACAGGGTGTTTCAAAACTTGAGTACCAAACTTATGGAGTGTATTTTTGGGGTCAACATACATATATATAAGACTTTATTTTCCTACATGAGTATGTGCTGCAATTGTTTCTCTTCTGAGCTAGAGCCCTCCAAAGTTTTGAAAACAAAATACAAAAAACAAACCCAAAAAACAACGCCTTTGACTCATCTCCTTATAGATTCATCTGATCTAAATTTATTTTTTTCATAATTTCTCACCAAACAAGCTCAATTGGACAGCACTTGTCACAAAAGAACCGAGTGACATTTTTGATAAAATTGAGTTATTGATTGATAGAGCTAGCAATACTGAATCTCGAAGCAACAAGTGCTTCTTCTGTAATAACAACTATTTCCCGTCAAAATTCCAGGTAAAAGTGAGCTGGTGAGCCTCATTGATGTCATTGTCCATATGATGAAATAAAATGAGAACTTGGTTCCTTTGGCTGATTAGGTTAAACCTTAATCCGAGTCACGTAAGGAACCAACTCCGACTTGGTTCCTTTCAGTGGCGGCTCGTGCGATTTGGCAACCACGCTTTTTTACCTTTTAAACCTATGCAAAAGTATCGATATCTTGGGGGTGCATTGCACCTCCTGAAGATCGATTGTTTTACATTGGTTTAAATGGAGGGATTCCACTGTTGCCACATTGCACGAGCCGCCACTGGTTCCTTTTATAGAATTGGGAACGGACTTAAGTCCGGATTAACGGATTTTAAAATAATCAACAGTGTAAACCAACTCTGCCGTTTGGTTTCTCTTAGAGTTTCGTTTTTCGTGATTATGCCAAAAAAAAGAAGAAAGGAACCAAGTCACTTTAAACGCTAAAAATTAAGTACCTTTCCTACATAGTAAATTCCACTTTTCCGGTGTTGAAATGCAAAAACACAAAACGGTAGTTGAATGAAATCAAAACGTAAGTAATTCCAAGTTTTTTGTTTAAATGCTAGCTCTTCAACTTTGGACTCAATTTTCTCGAGATCAGCTCCATGTTGAATGCTGTCTAATTATTATCATTGCTAGCAAAAGCATTAAAGCTGTTCAGACTTTAGTGGCACGCTTTTCCAACACCTGCGTGTTGGAATTTTCCCTGCTTGTTTTTTTTTTTTTTTTTTTTTTTTTTTTTTTTTTTTTTTTTTTTTTTGGATTTTTGAGCCCAAAACGAGCAAACTTGGTTGAGAATGGGGCTCTTGCAAACTTTTGCTGTGAGCTTATGAAGAATCCAATCTGATGTAAAAACCAGCGAAAATCACGAAAATCACACTGAGAAAGTCTAAAATTCAGTAATAAACTCACAAAACTGGCATAACGGCAAGATCGTAATGGCGCTTCAACGCAGGTATCATGGGAGATTTCTGTCTATTATGTCTCTTTCTCTAAGGAAACACAGAGATATGTCTCAGTTCAGATAGGAATCTCCCGTGATACCTGCGTCTCTCCGCCATTAAGCCCGATTCTGAGAGTGAACTTCGTGATTTTTTAGTGTACTCATTGTCGTTTTCACAGGTTTTAAAGTAAAAATCACTTATTTAATCCCATACAGTAAAAGTTTGCAAGAGCCGCATTAAAACCACGTAACTTATGCAATTCATTTCTAATTCATTCGCCATAAGCTTAGTGAACGTGCGAGTGACTCTGTCTATCTGTCGCACTCGCACTCATTGAGGCCAAAGATTACTTATACTCCAGATATGGCACTAGCTATCTTGCCAATGTTAAATTTTGTTGAGCGCCTTCATTTCTAAAATCGAGCTAAAACACATACACTGGCCCGCGGTTTGTTTACGTTTCGGCGAGCGTGAGACGTGCGGGCGGGGTGGGGGTCGTGGGCCACCCGACTGGCCCCACCCCGCCTGCGCGTCTCTCGCCCACCGACACGTAAACAAACCGTGGGCCAGTGTATGTGTTTTAGCAATGAAGGCGGTCAACAAGATTTTAGCTAGTGCCATATCTGGAGTATAAGTAATCTTTGATTGAGGCTTGTGGGATTTTTCGTATTACATAAACTCCGGCTTTATTTTTGAGTGTTTCATTAGCTAAGATTCTTTCAAGGTATCTTCCTGAAGTATGTTCGCAGGTGCTGACGATCCTCAAATTTGTACTTTTTGCACAAATTCCATCAATTTTAGCCAAAAACTGTTAACTTTCTGAGTAGCGCAACTGGTTTACTATATCAAACGCAAAAATTTTGGCAGTCAATAATTCGAGATAAAGTGACGAATCGTCGAGGAATCAAAGCAACATTCTGCTATCCTTGTGCATATACTTGACATGTCATAACTTTTGCGTTTGTTATTACATGCACACAATTTGAAATAATCGGCCCTGGAATAATTCATCTTAACTTTCGAAGATTCCTGCGGCCCACGTTTTTCGAAGTTTGTGGAATCTTAACCCTTTACTGCATGATTTTTTTTTTCAATAAAATACTTTTTTTTTCAGTACAATTTTGATCCTTGAGACAGGGAAAAATAGTGAAAAATTCTTTCCATTATATTTCAATGGTAAAAAGCCTGAATATTAATTGTTCCAAATATGGCTTTACCCTCATTTAGGTATCCATGCAACTGAAAATAAAGTTTTCAGGCTTAAAAAAAAACAAAAAAACAAAAAAAACAAAAATTAAAGTAGTAAAAAATAAGTTAGTAAGTTTCAATAGTTGTTTTTTTTGTATATGGCACCCCTGCGTTACTCCCAAACAAAACAATGAAAATCGGAAAATCTCTATCAGATTTTCAGTGAGCTATTTACAACCACTCTGCACGTTCTCTATCCTGTGCTCCGCGCTCTTGGACAAAATCGACAATTCTTACTCGTTTAGTATCTGTTCCACATGTGGCCCACCATGCAGCGACAGGACAACTCAAGTCCCCTACTTTTAGATAAGGCTTCAAAGTAATTGTTCCAGATCTGGGGTCATCTGCAGTTAAGGGTTAAGGTGGAATTTAGAGACTTTAATTTAGATCTACTTGATTTGACTGAAACTTGAAAAGTCCTTTGACATCTCACTACAGCGTATCACGCAGATCCAGCAATCTGGCAACTGCGTCCTCTTCCCATTTGGATGTATGCTAAACAATCGATTCTTGGAGGGGCTATATCCTCGTGGCTAATCGATATGTCTCGTGCAATCAAATGAGAAAAATACATTGTTGCCAGGTTGCTGGATCCGCCAATCTTGCCATGCGTGCAAGTCTTTAATTTTCTCTTTTCTTTGTTTTTGCCTCGAATAAAACAATCGGCTACATCTTCCATTTCCAGACACAAATGAATGAGCGCACAGAATTAAACGCGGCCCGATCACTTATTACGCCCCGCGTCAGATGGTTTCATCAGTCATTTAGCGTTCAAAAGCTCTTTATTCGAGAGCTTTTAAAACAAAAGGATTTTATCAAATGAAGGGCATGAAGCTTGGAAGCTGAGGTAGCATTCTCTACCGATAAAATTAATGGAACTTTCAGAGTGATGGAGTGAGAGGCGGGAAAAATCGGCTGGGATTAAATAAAAGTGTTTGAAAGCTTCGAGCGTTTTAATCAACAATTACAGAATGTTTGAGAATTGTATGTACACGGATTTTGGCAAATATTCGATGAAACAAAAATTTAATCAAAGTTTTGAGACTACAGGCTTGACAATTTTGTTTTTCAGAAAATATGTCAAATAGCATTCGATGATTAGTAAAAACTGTCACGAATATATTTACCAGGCCGTGTGCCACAATGCCGATCGAAAATTAGACAACTTTTTCTTTACAATTCACCAATTATTTTAGATATAGTTTAGGGCTGTATTTTAAAGAAATTGCGAATCATGAAAAAACAGTTTTTCAGTGGTACCTGCTAAAGTTTCCACAAAAATTTCCCAGAAAACGCCGATTCCACACTGAAAAAACAAAGGAAGTTAAGTTAAAAACGGCTGCAAAATGTGCGATAACCTTTGAGATGCTAAATTTACATCCTATAAAGAAGACGTAAAAATAAGCGTCCATAGACACCGTAAGTACTATACAGTAATTTTTACGTCTAGGAAGTAAATTTACCTAGAATCTGACTGGTTGTAGCACATTTCGCGGGGTGTAAATTTAACACCTTCTTTTCAGAGAATTCAATAACGCTGTATAGGACGTAGAAATGATCGTCCAGACAGTTATTTTTACGTCAAGAGGACAGTAAATTTAGCATCTAACTGGTTGTCGCACATTTCGCGGGATGTAAATTTAACACCTCCTTAACAGAGCCTCTGATTCTCTGATTGAATGCTCTGATTCAGAGCATTCAATAACGCTGAATTTATCTCAAACGCAACTTTTTAACAACTCTAAAATTGTTTCCAAAATGTTTGCCACGGGACTGCAAGAGTTAAATTTGGAGAAATAGATCCACCATACGTTGAATAGTGACTATACGAACTGCGAACGTAATTGAAAAGTATTCCTAGAATAAATCTTGATTCGCAGACTTAAAAAAACAAGCAACATGGACTTTTTAGAATATTTTTTTCTGACCTTTTGTGGACTTTTTGAAATATTCAGAGTGTGCGTCACTGCAGTGGAACAATTACAATAGCGCGTGCTTCTCATGCTCTAAACACGGGAAAAATTTTCATTACTTCGCCGAAATTAATGAAACGCCCAGACATGACGCCCAACACCTTTGGGAAAGATTCGGATAAATTTAACATTTTAATGTACAAGAAACAATTACAATAGAACACGTTTAAAAAAGAATACATTTTTCGTTATTGCGCCGAAATTTATAAAACACCCAGACATGACGTCCAGCCAGTGTTAGATCCAAGCTCTTTAACATCAGTCTGTGAGAATTAATCGGATTTAAGCAAACCTCCTGTTATATCACTGTCCCCCATTGCTGCTATACTAATCTCAAAAACAAAAATACAATGTGGCCGAAGAATAAGGATTGATGCGGATAACAAACGTTGGGTGATGAATGCCTATCTTCCAGAGGAAAATAAATCAATTAATTTTTAGACACCAATACGACCAAAATATGACTCCTGCTGTGTCCACGCTCTTTCTGCTTGCGATTTTCCCGGTCTACTCGCAAGGAATGCAAAACAATAATCCGCCACAAGTTAGTATACCTGAAACGTACATTATCTCTTTCCGCTCCAATGTCGAATGCATTCGAAAAAAATAATACATGCATTCCACTCTAATGTCGGATATGCTATCAGCACAAGAAAAGAAAAAAAAATAAGAAAAATTATAAAGAAAAATTAAAAAAAATTGAAAAAAAAAGAAAAATTGTAAAGAAAAATGTTTCAAATCAAAAAAATTAAAAATAAAAATTATAAAGATAAATGAACAAAAAAATTAAAAAGAAAAATTGTAAAGAAAAATTAAAGAAAAAAAATTGAAAAAAAAAGAAAAATTGTAAAGAAAAATTTTTCAAATTAAAAAAATTAAAAAGAAAAATTATAAAGATAAATGAACAAAAAAGTAAAAAAGAAAAATTATAAAGAAAAGTGAAAAATAAATAAAAAAAAAACAAAAAAAAATAAAAAATAAAAAATAAAAAAATAAAAAAAAAATAAAACCAAGCAGCTAGCCTTCAAAACACATGCGCGTATTAAGAATGGATGCACGACCTTAATCAATAATTGATGGGCAGGGTGCTTCAGGTTTACGCAGTCAAACGATTTTGTAAGGCTGATTTTTATTACTGTTGTTTTGTATTTTCCTCAAACATCAAAGTTTATTACAAATTTAGTTTTCGGAGTAGGGCATTTGTGGAGTGAAAAATAGTGTAAAAAAGAGTGAAATCGAAAGTCATAATTTGCACGTCTCTGGAATTAAAAAAATTACGATACTCAACCAAGGAGGCGTGCGCACCTTCAACAATAGTATTTTCTACTCTATACCCCCGGTACATTTTTTTTCACTACGCTTGAGAGTTAAATGTGCCCTCATTTTTAAATTCACTCTGATTTCCCATTCCGGATTTTGTGGCCGATATATAACTGTGTACCTACAGGGGTGCAAAATGTTCCAAAACTTCGGAAGTTTCACGCGATCCATGACTTATTTCCTCACAGGATTTCAAAAAATTTCCTCACAAAAATTTGAAAATGATAACTTTTTTTTGGTTATTTTAACATTTCAACACTGTATGTTCGCAAAATGACCGATATTTTTCCATTTTTTACACTATTTTCTTGGAAAATGCTTATAGCCATTACTAAAAAAAAAAAAAAAAAAAAAAAAAAAAAAAAAAAAAAAAAAAAAAAAAAAAAAAAAAAAAAAAATTGGACACATTTCCTCACTTTCCCAAAAATTTCCTCACTTTCACGCGATCCGCGGATCGCTAGATCGGGCACATTTTGCACCGCTGTAGTACCTAATTACTCCATGAAAAAAATATTATAAAAATAAATAATTAACTTTGTTAGCATTAACATGAAATTTCATTTTTAAACCATTGCAGGGTCCGCCTTTGCATGGTGCTCCGGTGTTGCACGGTGCTCCGGTGTTGCAGGGTGTTCCGGTTTTGCAGGGTGTTCCGGTGTTACAGGGTGTTCCGGTGTTGCAGGGGATACCGGTACCGCCTCCACAGCTTCCGCCGCATGTAGTCGAACAAAGGATCGAATTATCTCGGTCGAGATTGAGAAAGGCTTTAAAGGACGATGCGTGCCCTTGCGTGGATAATGAAACTAACTCAGGAGTGTTTTTGAAGCGGGCTATCTCTATCTGCAAAAATGCGATGACTCAATTTAAAGCTCTACCAGAAAGAGAGAGACAGCTCTGTCCAAATATTCGAAATGCCGGCTGCCGTAAGTGTGGAACAGAGAAGAAGCATTGCGGATATGAATGTTCTCCAACTCAACTCGAAGCTCAACTCGCGTATCGGCGCTTGGAAACGCCCAAAACTGCTATTTGCAAACATCTAAAAACAATCTTAGGTAGGTAACTTTTTTTTTTTTTTATAGGTAGGATTCCTAATGATTTCTAAACCATTGGTTCAAGACGTAGCACGATCTTAACCCTTGTGAGCCTAAGGGGGGGGGGGTAGATTTGTACCCCAGGCCAGTTTTTTTTACGCCATTTTGTCAAAACTGCTCAAAATTTTTTGGGACTTCATGACATTTTAAGTTAGGATACTTAGAACACGTCCACCAAATTTCATTAATTTTTATGAATTTTTGTCGATATTATAGAAATTTAAAGTGTTGGGGTACAAATATACCCCCCCTTCGTCCTGCCAGTTTTAAGTTTGGAACCATCTATTACAGTGAATTTTACGGAAATTTTATGTAGATTAAGAATATTCAGATCATTGAAAAAAAAAATTGGAAATTTATCAAAAATGGAAAAATAAGATGGTACCTCATTTTATTTTTTCCATTTTTTTTATTTTGACATTTTTTTTAAAAGTAGGTGTAAATTTGGCAACATAGCAAAAATTTACTCAAATTTCACATAAATTACTCTCTTAGGGTACTAAATACATAATCCATCCATTAAAGTTTCAAAATTATTGATACTGACTGTGCTGCATGAAAATATCCTTGGGGTACAAAAACACCCCCCCCCCCCCCTTAGTCCTTTGTGTTACCGAAATACCTTAGGCTCACAAGGGTTAAGACAGAGATGGACGTTGGAAAGGTTCCCACTGTTCCCTGATGATTAGTCCACAGCCTTTGTGTCCAAAACGTTTTCGTCCAAAATTTCATTTGTCCTGTTATATTTTCGTCCAATATGTCATTTCGTCCAAACGTTCTGATGATGCCCAACGCATAACAATGCCCGCGAATAAAAAGTCCATGTCCAAAAAATCGTTCAAAGGTTCATATTTAATGAACAGAAGTATTCCAGTACAATTTTTGTATTCTTGTCTTCTATAGAAAGCTTAAAATGAATCTTCCTGTAAAAGCCATCAGATGATTTGAAAAAAGTACCTACATACCTGTTGATCAACCTACTTGTTGATCGAACTTGTTGATAAAAGGATTGCCAGGTATGCGATTCAAAGAAAAAAAAAACAAAAGATGAGAGAGAGAAAAAAAAAATACGATACATTTTTTGCATACTGATCGTTTGGAAAATTCATTTGCCCCTTGGACTTTCCAATTTTCTGGACTTCATTTCATGGACTTATATAATCTCTGGAAATTTTAATTTTGGCCTTTTCTCCTTTTGGACAATTCTTCTTTAGACCTAATTTTTTGGACATAATTTTTGGACTTAGAAATTTTGGTCATAAAAATTTGGACTCACCATCTGCATATCGTTGGAAAAAACCAGTGATGGGCAGAAATCATTTTTTGAATAACCATATGAATAATTGACTAAAACAGAAAACTATTCGCTTATCATTTTCATGTTATTAGTAAATCAAAGTTTTGACCCTGCCAGCATATTCATCTGTCATAGAATCCCGATAGATACCTATTCCCGATAAGATATTCATCTGTCATATGAGATGAATGACTAGTAGTGTTTAGACTTTGATTTACCAATAGGGGAATAACAAGAGAATAATGCGAATAATTTTAGTTAAATACATATATTCATAGGTACTCAAAAAAAGATTTTTGCCCATCACTGGAAAAAAAAAAAAAACAAACAAATTTGTGATTTCACATGCTCATCTGTTTGGACGCATTTGTTCATAACTTTTAAAGAGTGATAAGTACCGCTGGCGGCGGATCCAGCCCACACGAACGAGGAGGGAGGACCTAGAATTTTGCCCCCCTCCATGATTACCCCTTTTTTCTGTTTCTTCTGTCCCCTTTTCCGGCTTTTTTTGCCGAACGAGGGGGGCGAATGGGGCTGTATCCGAAATTGATGAGTGCATTGATAATCATTGTCTTCTGTAACATCGCGCAATGAAGTGGAGCAAGTTCGTGAGTGAGGCCGGCAGTGGCGTCGCGTGCAGTTTGGCAACAATGTATTATATCCATTTAAACTCATGTAAAAGATCGAATTCAGGGGGTGCACAGAGCACAAGGAAAATTCGATATATTTAACGAGTTTCAATGGAGCTGTTGCATTGTTGCCAGATGGCACGCGACGCCACTGGAGGCCGGGCATGGTGTGGCGACTTTAAATGAGGGTATCTCTGTTAATACGCATCATAGAAGTTTGAAAGTGATTTCATTGATTTTATTTGAAAATTTCCTACAAGAGCCACCCTTTATATCGTATTTTTTGTCCGCAAAAACATTCAAATTTGCATTTTTAGTCATATATTAAACAGCCGTATCGTCCCCATTTAAATCAATGTAAAATGTACGGCTTTTTCACCCCAATCTGACAGCACTGTCGACAACATGAAAATTACCATTTCAAATGTGGGTGGCAACACAGCACAGCATCTGCCGGAATCAATCAGATATCACAGATTTTTTTTTTCAAATGTTGTTTCCCCAGAGGGAACGTATTGATTTGTTTAGAAACATTTCCCGTGCACTTAGGATTTTTATAAAAGGTATAAGGAACAATTTTTCTTGCACGTTTTACAGGTCCACGCTATGGATAAAGATTGGAAGGTAGCACGCAGGCCTATGACGAGCGGTTGATCGAAAGATAAGGATGCCTAGTCATGACCTGGTAATTTTCGGACATTGTGCGTTTTGTTTCACAAGAAATTTCTCATTTGGCACATTCAGACCCTCTAATGATAAGCCCTAGTCGTTGAGTTCAGTTAGTGGACTTTTTCTCTTCGTTTTTTTCTATTAATTTTATTCAATTAAATCAAATCGTATCATCATCTCACTCTCCTACCTTTCCCCTCTCCCCCTCCCCCTCCCACCCCCTCCCACATTCACTCACCCCCCACCCTCGCACCCTCCCTTTCGCATTTCTTGCAATTTGTCTAGGCTAATTGCAAGCCATTAATTTATAATCGGAAAACATTTAGATTTAGCGTAATGTTGACTTCCAGAACAATTGGAATGAGATTTACTATAGCTCATTTGAAAGTCAATAAGCTGACGAAATTAGTGAGCTCGTCAGATTAGGTTTATTTTGACTAGCTCTTTACCTATAAGGCGGTGTTTTAGATGAAGAGTCATTGAACACCTGTATTTAATCGCTTCAAAAGTTCATAAATCGTCCCGGTAATATGGGAATATGTGCCCGAAGAGCTGACTCAATTAGAAACGTTCCAAAGTGTTAAAGTGCAAATAAAAAAGTGCGGTTATTTTCCAAAAGGGGAAAAGAAGTTAAAACCATTTTTAAGTAGATCCCTTTAAGAATAAAACATAAAAATCATAATGGGGGGAAAAAAAAGAAAATAAAAGAAAAACAAAGAAAAAAAAACCGGAGGCATAAAATTGTTAAAAATAAAACGGGAGCGCCACCATCCAGGGTTGGGGGGGGGGGATTAGAGAAGAAAGAAGAAAAAATAATTTTAAGAAGAAATCTCATGCATTGCCTTATTTGTTTATTTTAATTGTAAAAAAGTTTAATTCATAAATATAAGTAATTAAAATTTATGGCAGTATTACAATTTTAAGAGTAATTTCAAATTGGAAAAAAAAGGGGGGAAAGAAATATTATTATTTATATTATTATTTATATAAAATGTCGCTGTGGTCGATAGCCCCGATTGTGGGGCTGACCAGTTTATTCTATTGTAAATATCTTGTAGAACATTTAATTTCAATAAAGCGTTTAAAAAAAAAATAAATAAATAAATAAAAAGAGGATCAGTTGAGGAAAACTTGATCTGTGGATATATCAATATGCTCGTTCGCTTATTGGCTTTAGAATGAGCGAAATCAAATTTCGACATAATTATTTTGTAAGTCACCATTACGTTTGATCTGAATTTTTTCTGATCATAAATAAACGGCTTGACCACTGCCTAGGCAAATCGCAAGCCGATTGCTAATTGCCTAGAATGGGCCTGTTGCACACTTCGGCTTCAGCGTTTTAAAGTATCATTTCCTACGTAAAAAGCCGAGAAAATAACAATGGCAGCATCAGAAAACACTAAAATTCAGTAATAAACTCACAAATTGCGAAAAACACTAGACACTATTCACCCCTGTATCTTTCCACCACGTGCACGATATTTCGCGAAACTAGCGCGGCACATTCAAATAATCACGGCCGACTGTCATCACAGCTGACTTCATAAACAAATAAATAGTAAACACTGACGGCATCTGTTCGAATTCCTACGTTTCAATGTCCTCAATTCCTCACAAAAGGTTGTGAAAGGTACGGAGACCGATATTAGTGTCGAAAACTTATCAAAATGAAACAACAACACAGGAGTTCCAAGGATGATTCCAACTTCGATCATCATGTTTGGAACTCCTGTGTGTTGTTGTTTCATTTTGATAAATTTTCGACACTAATATCGGTCTCCGTACCTTTCACAACCTTTTGTGAGGAATTAAGGACATTGAAACGTATGAATTCGAACAGATGCCGTC
This sequence comes from Trialeurodes vaporariorum, assembly GCA_011764245.1. NCBI lineage: Eukaryota > Metazoa > Arthropoda > Insecta > Hemiptera > Aleyrodidae > Trialeurodes > Trialeurodes vaporariorum. Next base: position 63,330,733 of record VMOF01000024.1, on the reverse strand, counting down.
AGTGTTTACTATTTATTTGTTTATGAAGTCAGCTGTGATGACAGTCGGCCGTGATTATTTGAATGTGCCGCGCTAGTTTCGCGAAATATCGTGCACGTGGTGGAAAGATACAGGGGTGAATAGTGTCCAGTGTTTTTCGCACTTTGTGAGCTTAATACTGAATTTTAGTGTTTTCTGATGCTGCCATTGTTATTTTCTCGGCTTTTTACATAATAATTGATACTTTAAATCGCTGGTAGCCGAAGAGTGCAACAGACCCATTGCTATTTGCCTCATATTTACACATATACATATTTTCAATGCTTCCCGTAACTATTTCCTAACTAGCTCTTTCCAAATGACACATTACAAACAACTTAAAACTGATTAAAAAAAGTGCATTATTTAAAATGTTGGGTATGCTTCCTCCGACACTTGCATTGAATAATAAAATTTCACTGCTTTTTTTTTTTTTTTTTTTTTTTTTTAAACTGACCCATTTTATTAGATGCATACTCTCGCGGAAATCAAGTTTTGCGTCGGTTCCATATTTGATGTTTGATGAGTTTTTACTCAACGTTCAATTGAACAACAAAACTTACAGCAGCTAGAGAGCAACGGTGCTTGAATGCCCAAAGAGCATTTACAACGAAGTGAATGTTCTCCACTGTCAAACAAACATATCCCTTTCATCCTTCTGCGCTTATTACAAGTCAGTGACGTCGGCCATGGAAAAGGGATTCAAAGCCACACCATAATCGGACTCAGCTTATTGTTCGCGCTGTAAATTTACTCGCGGAAACCTCGGCACACTACGTTTAACATTACACATTGATTTTTCTTCAGCTCGCTCTCTGCCCCATCTTCCTTTTTTTACCCGAAGTTGATATCACATTAAACTGAGAATATTATCATTATTATCGAAGCATTCGTATACTTTAGGGCTAATAAACTTCGCCGAAATGGAAGCCATTACTGCGCCCCGCGCTGGGCTGTGGCCTGTGACCCACCACACAGTGGGGTGGATCAAAAAGGAGCAAAGGGCGAGGCGTGCGATTTGGCAACGTTCCTTTCTACCATTTAAACACATTAGAAAGGTCGAAATGCCAGGTCATCGCCGATGAGTGAATCGTTCGACTTTTTTGGTGAATTAAAATAGAGAAAATAAAAATAGAGAAAATACATTGTTGCCACATTTCACGCCTCGCCACTTATAAAGGAGTGATAACAAGATAACAAGAGCAGGGCTGCCGTGTTGCGTATAATCAATGCTATTTTTCTATTCACCGATGATTCCACCGGTTGAGAAAAGATTACACAGTTCAGTTCAGTGTATGACTGTAATGCACGAAAATACTCTGATCTGTAATCTTTCCTTAATCGGTGGAAACTTCGTTGATTATAATTAAAATATCCGCAAGTTTTATAAAGTCATCAACGACTCCACCGGTTGAGAAAAGATTACAGATGCGAGTATTTTAGTTTATTACAGTCATGCACTGAACTGAACTGTGTACCTAAACTTTTCTCAACCGGTGGAATCATCGGTGAATTGAAAAATAGCATTGATTATACGCATAACGGCAGCCCTGAACAAGAGATATGTCTCAAATTAGATAGGAATCTCCCGCATGATCAGTAGCGCACCGAGAGTTTCTTCATCTCTCTTTTTTCTCCATTAAAAAATGTATGTTAGACAAGGATGGACAGCTGGATGAAACCCCTTCTTTCTGCCCTTTTCCTACTTACACATTCAAATGGGAAATGAGAGAGATGGAAGAGATCCTGGTTGCGCCAGTGCCCATGATACCTGAGTAGCTCCACCAATGAGCCTGATTTTGAGAGTGAATTTTGTGATTTTTTAGATTCATCATCATTTATATGCCATCATCATTTATAGGCAAAGAGCAAGCCGCCTATTTACCACCAGAAAAAAATTCAGATCAAGTGTAATGGGTCTGTTGCACACTTCGGCTACAGCGTTTTAAAGTATCAATTCATATGTAAAAAGCCGAGGAAATAACAATGGCAGCATCAGAAAACACTAAAATTCAGTATTAAACTCACAAATTGCGAAAAACACTAGACACTATTCACCCCTGTATCTTTCCACCACGTGCATGATATTTCGCAAAATTAGCGCGGCACATTCAAATAAACACGGCCGACTGTCATCACAGCTGACTTCATAAACATAAATAAACAGTAAACATCTGACGGCATCTGCTCGAATTCTTACGTTTCAATAACCTCAAAAGGTTGTGAAAGTTACGGAGACTGATATTTGTGTCGCAAACTTATCAAAGTGAAACAATAACACACAAGAGTTTCAAGCATGATGATCGAAGTTGGAATCATTCTTGGAACTCCTGTGTGTTATTGTTTCATTTTGATAAGTTTTCGACACGAATATCAGTTTTCGTACCTTTCACAACTCTTTGTAAGGAATTGAAGACATTGAAACGTAAGAATTCGAGCAGACGCCGCCGTCAGTGTTTACTGTTTATTTGTTTATGAAGTCATCTGTGATGAAAGATGGCCGTGATTATTTGAATGTGCCGCGCTAATTTTGCGAAATATCGTGCACGTGGTGGAAAGATTCAGGGGTGAATAGTGTCTAGTGTTTTTTTGCAATTTGTGAGTTTAATACTGCATTTTAGTATTTTCTGATGCTTCCATTGTTATTTTCTCGGCTTTTTACATAGGAATTGATACATTAAAACGCTGTAGCCGAAGTGTGCAACAGACCCATTGTGACTTACAAAATAATTGTATCGAGATTTACTTTAGCTCACTTGAAAGCTTATATAAGCTGACGAAAATGGTGATTTCATCAGATTTGGTTTACTTCGTTTAGTTCTCGACCTACGGTGTTTTAAATGAAGTGTTTTTGAACACTGTAAGGTAAGTGGACCCAAAGGTGGTCATAACTATGCTTGGGCCAATATGCACGTATAAGTCATGAGAGATAAAAAAAAAACCTAATATGTCAATTTACTATTCAGGCAGTTGGCTATCACATGTTAATTTCATTTTTCTAAAATTTGCTTGTTTTTGAGGTTTTTTTTGCGTTTGAAAAAAAAGTAGAGTTTTGACATCGCGCAAATCGTGCACCGAAGGTGGCCACCCCTAATTTTTTTGATGTAGGTACCTAAAGGTGGACACCCCCTTTTAAATTTCATTAATAAGTATTCAGATGCTATTTTATCGTTCAAAAACGGAATCTAGACCCTTGTTACACCAGAAATTAAAGTGATTATGATGAATTGAAAGTCAAAGGTGAAATCAATTTAAGAGCTTAGCTTTTACGATTGATTACTTCCGTGAAAATTAGCTGAAGACCTGCGAAAATGGACGTTGCACCGTTCCGCGCCGACTGAATCGCCCAATGCTCTTGATTTTTGGAGTGGGGGAAGCGATAGCATCCTGCTACTCAGCACTAACGTCATCTATTGTCAATTCGTGTAATTAACTGAAATAAGCTGGGGTGGGCCACCTTTAGGTCACTTACCTTATGCAATCGCTTTAAAAGTTCATAAAATGAGAACCAGTTGAAAAAAAACTTAATCTGTGGATATCAGTACAATTGTTATAGCTTATTAGCTTTAGAATGAGCAAAATCAAATCTCGGTATATTTATTTTGTAAGTCACCATTACGCTTGAGCTAAATTTTTGCTGATTGTAAATAAGCCGCGGCTTATTTTTCTGCGTTTTTTGAGGCCATAAAACCTTTTGTTGCAATTTGTTGCGGGTTGCCCTGCTTTTCGGCTTAATTTGCCCCGACTACTTGCGCTCTTTGCCTAGGCAAATCGCAAGCCGATTGCGATTTGCCTAAGATTTCGGTTGGCCTACGACATATACAGGCTTTTAACTCAAGAATTAACTCTTTAATCACATTTGGCGCAAAAGTTTGCAGGAGCCCCATTGCATATACAGCACAAGCTAGCAAGAGTCGGAGCCCTATTTTCAGAAAAATCTCACAACATTGTAGGTGGCATTACTTTTGTAATACGTATATTTGAGGTATATAGTACAAGTGTCTACCAAAAACAATATATATTGCCTTTATTCGATAATCCTATTCTTTAACCCTTGTGAGCCTAAGGTATTTCGGTAACACAAAGGACTAAGGGGGGGGGGTATTTTTGTACCCCAAGGATATTTTCATGCAGCACAGTCAGTATCAATAATTTTGAAACTTTAATGGATGGATTATGTACTTAGTACCCTAAGAGAGTAATTTATGTGAAATTTGAGTAAATTTTTGCTATGTTGCCAAATTTACACCTACTTTTAAAAAAAATGTCAACATAAAAAAAATGGAAAAAATGAAATGAGGTACCATATTATTTTTCCATTTTTGATTAATTTCCAATTTTTTTTTCAATGATCTGACTTAATATTCTTAATCTACATAAAATTTCCGTAAAATTCACTGTAATAGATGGTTCCAAACTTAAAACTGGCAGGACGAAGGGGGGTACATTGTACCCTAACACTTTAAATTTCTATAATATCCACAAAAATTCATAAAAATTAATGAAATTTGGTGGACGTGTTCTAAGTATCCTAACTTAAAATGTCATGAAGTCCCGAAAAATTTTGAGCAGTTTTGACAAAATGGCGCCAAAAAAACTGGCATGGGGTACAAATGTACCCCCCCCCCTTAGGCTCACAAGGGTTAAAGGAGTACATGTGCTAATGTACTTACAATCTTACATACCTATGCAGTATGCGTGCACAGCAAGTCCAATGACCCTACTAAGAGTCTATTTGTTTATCAACAACTACAATTAAACGACAACAACCAGCTTAATTGCGCCGTGCGTCAGACACTACACAACGAAACGTATAGAACACAGTTCTTTCTTGGCATTAAAAATTTATTCCTCGCAAAAATCAATTAGTCCAATAAGTACTCATGCAACTGTAGTGCTGCAGTTATGTATACGAGGGACGTTCAACTTATAAGTTTCCCTATTTTTATCTCTAGCCCTGTTAGTGCTAGAAAAATTTCATTCACACGGTTAAATCCGCCAAATCCTCAGCTTTCCAACGGTATTTTTGTTTTTTAAATTTGAGCAATTTTTGTAGGAGAAAAAGCTATATTTCTACACCCGTGTCGAAAAAGTCCCCGCCAATTTCTGAGTTGGGAAGTAGAAACTAACTTTGACACTTGGAATGAAGAACGCAAAACTTTAAAATAAAAGATACATTTTATTTTTGAAGTATTCCATTTTTACGACTTTTCCACATAATTTCCTTCCAGATTGATACATTTTTCGCAGCGATGAACCAGCTTTTCAATACCATGGGCGAAAAACTCTCGGTCTGAGGACTTGAAAAAAATCATCACGGTATCCTTCAGGTGGTCATCTGACTGGAACTTTACGTGCGATACTTTCGCCGACAATATGTGATTATAATGCATCTCATGATCATCTTAGATAAGATTTCACGACAAAAATTGAGCGCAGCAACAGGTATGGAGCGATAACGGCTCATTTTCGTCGCTAATCAGACGAATGCTGTTCAAAACAGGCGAATACTTTTTGCTGAAAAAGTTGGCGGGGGACTTTTTCGACACGAGTGTAGAAATATAGCTTTTTCTCCTACAAAAATTGCTCGAATTTCAAAAACAAAAATATCGTTGGAAAGCTGAGGATTTGGCAAATTTAACCGTATAAATGAAATTTTTCTAGCACTAACAGGGCTAGAGATAAAAATAGGGAAACTTATAAGTTGAACGCCCCTCGTATAAGTGTGTCGATTCAGACGGGGAGTTCAAACCGCACCTTGTGTGAGAGGGAAAGAAGGAGGAGAGGGGTCAAACGCAGACGTAATGTCCGCACAGCTCCAGATATCCGATTCCAATACCCTCACCGGAGAACCCTGCAATTTGATCGGGCAATCCTGTCTTACTTCTCGGGGTGTGCCTTCATTTTTTAAGGTAGACTAAAACGGCATAGGCGCGTACAAATAGTTGGCTATGACTATACTTTCCAACTCACAATTAAAGCTATCTGATTCACATACTCCATCCGAAACTTATCCTCGCTATTCGAGCGATTAGTCTTATACTTTTATGGTGCGCCTTCATTTTTAAAGATAGACTAAAACGGTGAATAGTTAACTACTTTCCATGTGAATTTAGGAATGATTTACGTTTCCTCCCATTTCCTTTTCCTGAATCAGATGAGGCAGTGCCTCACTTGCCTCACCCGGCGAGCCGCCACTGCCCTGACAGCTGCACCTAGGAAAGTCCTAGGTTTAGGTTCAATGTGATTTTTACGCGATTTTGCGCGTAGGAATCGACCTTTCATAATCCTGCAGCAAAAGTTTGCAAGACCCATTGATGGTAAAATGGGTCTGTTGCAAACTTTTGCTATACAACGATTAAGAGTCGAATGTAAAATCGCCTGAAAAGTCCATTGGTGGCATCAGAAAGTCATAAAATACAATAATATACTCACAAGAGGCGTTTACTGAAATCCAAGATGGCGGAGAAATATGGAGCAATTTTTATGCATGCACCACGAACATCCAAGGATAGCCAACCTCACAATATCGATCACAACCAATCACAACGTAAACAAACACATAACCTCTACCTCCAGTCAGGTTGTCAAAGTTGGCCATCCTGTGATGTTCGTGGTGCACGCATACAAATTGTTCGATATTTCTCCGCCATCTTGGATTTCATTAAACGCCTCTTGTGAATTTCTTATTGTATTTTCTGACTTTCTGATGCCACCAATGGACTTTTCAGGCGAGTTTACATTAAATTTAACACTCTTAATCGCTGTAGCAAAAGTTTGAAACAGACCCATTATGAGAGAAAAATAAAAAAAATAAAAAGAATCTATAAAAGAATGGTAACCTTTTATGTCTGGAAAAATCAATGGCCCTCTGTGCGTTGGTTTATAAGGGAGAAAAAAAAAGTTCGTTTGTCCGGTTGTTCACGCAAATCGCTTCACGATAAAGTTAGAGGCATCAGGAACGACTCAATTAAAAAAGTGCGTCCTTGGATGCGGGGAAATCGCATAGAAGTGTTACGACAAGGCGTGACTCGGGCGGGCGGGCGGATCAATGCTCCGAAAAGGATGAGACCGCCCTTTCCCTTACAGACCTTTCAGTTTAGAGCTTGAACTGATGGTTTCGAGATAATGACGCGAGATCGACGGATCCGTGCCAAAGCGCATCTCGAATTTATCTCTCACAGTTCACGCGCCATTTATCCACGAGGAATCTATTTTTTAATTGGTCATAAATTCCGCGCAGGAGATTTGGAGCCTCGGCTCTCAGCAATGCAACTGTACCGCGATTCAGCGCATTCAGCGATTTTTAATGTTGCCAAATTGAGCTGACCGATTTTTCCATACTGAAAAACTTTCGAGAGTTCCATATGTCCAGTGGCGTCGCGTGCCATCTGGCAACTTTGCAATTTGCCCATTTAAATCCATAAAAAATGTCGAACTGTTGGAGGTGCACAGTGCACTCCCTCGAATCGATATTTTACATGGTTTCATAAATGGTCAAATTGCAACGTTGCCAGTTGGCACGCGACGCCACTGCATACGTCACACGTGCCTCATCGCGTTAGATTACCATTTTCACTCCCACTTTTCACAATGTAATATCATACAAATTAAAATTTCTCCATTCACAGATTTTCGTGACATAAAGATAAAAGTGTTGAATTTAACTCTTTTCTAGTTAAAAGTGTGGACACCACTTAAAAACTGTTAGTTTGACTGTTTAAATTAGTTAAATTAACAGGGCACGGAGGTAATTGACCTATTTTAAACAGTCAAACTAACAGTTTTTAAGTGGTGTCCATACCTTTAACTAATAAGGAGTTAAATTCAGCACTTTTTTCTTTCAGAGCTGGTCACGAATTCTTAACCTACACAGATAAGACAGAAAAAAACACTTTGGTAGCGCTGACAAAACCTTTGGTAGAAAAATGACCCAGCAGAAGACTTTAGTTGAGCCAACCAAAGGTTCTTTACGCTTAACTAAAGAGATTTTGCTGAGTGAATAAAAAATTTGGTTGGCCCAACTAAAGGTTTTTGCTGGGTCATTTTTCTACCAAAGGTTTTGTCAGCACTACCAAAGTGGTTTTTTCCGTTTTTTCTGTGTACCTCGCTAGGTAGGTTTTTGAAACCGTAACCTAGTTGCGAAATTTGAAACCAAAGATGGCGGACATACATTAGATTGTACATATTAAAAAAGTGACCGAACTAGGTTACCGAATTAAATATGCTTATAGCGTCACTCATGGACAGCCAGGGGGCTCATTCTGCTCTTTTGGACGTGACGGGACGAGATGGCAGGAATCGATCAATCCCATTGGTTCAGCAGTGCCTCGTGCAATCTGGCAACCATGCTCTTCTGCCATTTAAATCTATGCAAAAATATCGATACCAGGTGAGGCACGACGCCTCACAAAAAATCGATTATTTCACGGTTTTTAAATGGAGAAAATCCATTGTTGCCAAATAGCACGAGCCGCCACTGCATTGGTTTAATCCTTTTACTAACAGGTTAGGAAAACGAATCTACGCTTGTTCACTCAAATCAAATGGGTAATGGGGCTATTGCACACTTTTGCTGTAAGCGATTTAATAGTCGATTATGGCGTATAAACCTCACAAAATAACGGCGGAGGCACTAAAAACTTCCAAAATCCACTCCTAAACTCAATAAACGCAGTTATTAGCGCGAGCGTAATGGTGGCCGAACGCACTAACAATGGGAGATTCCCATCTAACAATTCTGAAACTCCATCAAGAAGTGACCAATAAGAGACTACTTTCATTTGACACCGATGTCACTTGGTGTTGCGGCACCATTCATCGGATGTGGATCATCACTCTGATGACTAATTACTCTGTGAATCATCCTTGTCAACATAGAAAGAGTGACGAAATGAAGATAGGAATCTCCCATTGTTAGTGCCTTCAGACACCATTACACTCGCTCAAATAACTGCATTTATTGAGTTAAGGAGTGGATTTTGGAAGTTTTTAGTGCCGCCATCGTTATTTCTTGAGGTTTTTACGCCACAATCGACTATTAAATCGCTTATAGCAAAAGTGTGCAATAGCCCCATTACAATTAGATAGTAATTATTCTTACTCAGCTACTTTGATTTTGCATATCCATTTAATTGAAGGCACTTAACGAAACACTTTTTCAAAAATGTCAACAACTTGAAGTAGCCTCCGTCAATAAAAAAATTAAATGTGTTCAGGCAGATCTAAAGTTAAGAAAACGAATATACTCGGGCGCGGAATTGAAAGGGTTAAACCGAGGTACTTATATTTAACAGGTATGCTCGACTCGCTTCCCGCGTCATCTTCAGTGGCGCGCAGTTCAAAATCATCGGCGAAGATGGACGACAAAAGAATTGAAAACAAACTGACTCACTCGAGCGACTCCGAGAGTGTCACCGGCGCGAGTGAGGTCGGCGCAACTCGGAGCCGCTCGAGTGAGTCCGTTTGTTTTCTTCTTTTGTCGGCAATCTTCGCTGATGATTTTGAACTGCGCGCCACTGAAGATGACGCGGGAAGCGAGTCGAGCATACCTGTTAAATATGTATAAGTACCTTGGGGTTAAACGGCATCACTTGATCGATTTGAAGTCATTTGAATCGTTCATTTTAGAAAAAATGACTCCTCCGTCCATCAAATGACTCGAAATCTGTCAGGTGACGCACGTAGGAGTATTTACCCCCAAAAACCTGGCCAAAAATATTTGCGTGTTCTTGAATATTTGAAAATCGATTTTGGTTAATTTTCCAGTTTAAACTCAAAACTCCTATTGCACGGTTTATGGTTGGAAAAGGGGTAAAAAATTAAGAATTTTGGCTCAAACGAAAGGTCGATAGCTCATTCTTTTGCCGAGTTATTGACGCTTATTTCATAAAAAGGCTTGACTTCAACATGTTTTTTTTTTAAAAAAAGGGGCAATTTCTTGCAATTTTTGACTGTTGGAGCAGTTGCTTAAAAGTGTCTACTCTGACCCCCTTGTTTTGGTTGTGCCCGGTTTTGCCCGGAACGTATTCAAAATTGCCTTTTTTTAAAAAAAGATAGAGCCTAAAATTAGAGATTTTTTTTCATGTCCATTTTAAATTAGATGTAAAAAAGTAAAAAATGCACGGAAAAATAAATTGTTGCCATCAAAATGAAGCACATACCATCTAAAACAACGTCCATAATCGCTGAAATGTTTGGATGCCCCAACGCTTGTCCTCGATGGAACATGTTGACTGATTATTAACAGCGCTTCGAGCGGTGAACAACCGCAGGTGCGTCGAGCGCTCAGTTCCATGTTGTCCCTAGATAGTAGATACACGTAGATGTTCCGACATATCTATTACGCAATAGAGCGGTTACTTACCTCTCAAAAACCATCAATAGTTTGTTTTTTGGACGACTTTTCAATTTTCCGTTTTTGGCCAGGTTTTCGGGTCAAATACTCCTGCGTGTGACGCCATTTAAACCGAAGGGATTGGTCATTTCCCGCTTTCTCGTCTCGTCTCGTCTCGTCTCATCAAAAAGAGCAGAATCAGCCCTCAGCACCCTAGCCTGATTGTGAGTCAAAAATATAGGTCCACTGAACTCTTTGAGGAGTCGTGGTGTAAAAACAAAAAGAGTTGAACACTTATTTTATGACAAGTTCTTAGCTCGAAAGTTTGGGCTTACGAACCGGAGGCGGAGCGGAACTATTAAGTTCCTCTATACGTATGTGTGTAAGTATGTATGTAGCTGTATTCCGAAATATAACATGAGGTAGACTATTGAGGTGGGGATGGATTGCGGAGGAGAAGGAGGTGAGCTTTATGAGAGTTGTTAAATGTTAAGAGTAGATCAACTTCGTCGAAACAATGTGCGTTTACACTCGACAGCACATACATATATAAGAGCCCCGTTTTATCGATCCGACCGACGGCTCTGATAATGATTAACTCGTCTGGGCGAATTTTACTACTTCGCGGACAGTGGGCTTCTTGAGATGACTCCGAGTCAATAAAAATCCGAAAGCGGATCCAGGAAAAATACTGAACAAATTCAGCAAAATTTAGAAAAAAATCATACTATAATCCGTTTCATTTAAATAGAAAGCTTGAGCTCGACTCTTTCCCCTACGAGTTTACCCTCACTCTCGTACCTGCGATGACTCGAGACCCGTCCCGTTAGTCGGGGCTTTCGCGCCGTCACCATATAGACTGTCCTTTGGACCAGTGGCGGCTCGTGCGATGTGGCAACAGTGTTTTTATCCCATTTGAATACATGGAAAACAATCGAAACTCAAGGAGGCTGCCAGCCTCCGCTTGAATCGATTTTTTACCTAAGTTTAAGTGGGAAAAATGCATGGTTGCCAAATCTTACGGGACGCTACTGCTTTGGACATAGACAGTGGCGGATCCACGGAGGCACGTGCTTCCTCCCAGAAGCCATAAATTTTGTTTTTTTTTTTCAATATAAAATAACCCGAAATTGCTTCCACCGACGCTTCAAATTTCAAAATTTCACAGGCGTGCCCCCCCTCCCCCTCAGAAAAATTTTCTGGATCCGCCACTATACATAGAGTAAGTATTACTACGTAATATTTATTCTATGATTTGGATCGCTGACTGTCCATTGTGACGGACGGAATCCCCGACCGATGGGACAGGTCTCGAATCATCACAGGCACGAGAGTGAGGGTAAAACTCATAGGGGAAAGAGTCGAGCTCAAGCTTCTATTTAAATGAAACGGACTATAGTAGGTCTGTTTGCACTGAAAAAAAAAGTAATTCCTGGATTCTTGTAATATTAACAGAAGCACATAAAGATATGTATACCACAGCAAGTCAAGTACTTTGACCAGAAAATTCTGGTGTTAATACCAGAATATGGTTATAGAACTAGAATTTCTTCAACATTTTTAAGAACTATGGTAAAAACACTAGAATTCTGGTAATTGTGTTATCCTTTACATTGGTTTACATATCATAACGCTTCTGCTCGTAATCTTTTTTTTTCAGTGTAATATAACTCTGTCCATTTATCACTGGCACAGTGGCACGTGATCATAGCCGTAGCGTAGCTAGGATATCGCCTTTCTCTCTCTTATCCCGTGTAAACACACATGTGTTAGAAAAGGACAGAAATAGGGGCTGAAGTCACATGACAGCCCCTATATCTATCCTTTTCTAACACATGTGTTTAAATGGGCTAAGAGAGAGAAAGACAATATCCTGGCTACGGCTATGCACGTGATAACAGAAAAAAGGTAACCAACAAACCAAACAACAAAACTGGCGAATGAACCGAGAGTCAGAATCCAGTTTGTGGAAGCTTCACGCACCATTTTGAGACCTACGCAAGAGGAGCTTGCGCGAATTTCAGTTTGAGAGCATTTTTAGGTTGGACTCTTGCGAAATATTTCCTCTAGCCTTATTTATATGTGTATAGTTCCGGATAGTTTGAATTCACATATCACTCGGCAAACCATGAGCAGCTTATCACCACCCTAATCCCTGATGACCCTCCTCAACTCAGGGCTGCCGTTTTGCGTATAATCAATGCTATTTTTCTATTCACCGATGATTCCACCGGTTGAGAAAAGATTACACAGTTCAGTTCAGTGCATGACTGTAATAAACTAAAATATACTCGCATCTGCAATCTTTTCTCAACCGGTGGAGTCATCGATTACTTTAAAAAACTTGCGGATATTTTAATTATTCAACGGAGTCTCCACCGATTAAGGAAAGATTACAGATCAGAATATTTTCGTGCATTACAGTCATCCACTGAACTGAACTGTGTAATCTTTTCTCAACCGGTGGAATCATCGGTGAATACAAAAATAGCATTGATTATACGCAAAACGGCAGCCCTGCCTCAACTACGTTCTCTTCATGCTATACCGGCTTCTGAAGCGTAATCACAAAACAAATCTGTACTTAAAATTATTTTCTTCCCCGATGAATTGAACTTGGTAAAGTAAGCGTGCATAGGTGGATTTATTAATACTTATTATGGGTTTGATTAAAATGAGAAAAAAAAAAATTGACAAATCCGAACATGGTTAAGCCGATCTCGCTCGCGTCACTGGGAGTCACTAATGCTTGTACGAAAGGGGGAAATAATTACATTTTACTTATTTGCGAAGGGATGAAGAGAGAAAGAGAGAGGCAAAGATAGAGATAGCGAGAAAGAAACGAAATATATATAAAAATATAATCGTCATTTAACCGTTTGAGGTTCCATTTTTGACTGTTTTTATTCTCATTTTTTTTTTTTTTTAAATTTACGCTGAAGATGGCTGATGTTATGCAGCCGAAACGTTTAATTCCTAAAATCTGTAATTGTAATTTTCTTGCCTTAATATTGTTTTTCGTGAATAAAAGCCAAGAAAATTATTTTAAACAAATATTCAGGCATTTATCACTTATTTTGTTTTACTAATTACTATAAAAATATATATAGTCACGAAAATAAAGAGGGTGGAAAAATGTTATCCGTTTAGCGGAGTAACGGCATTGCCAGATTTTTCACGGAGAAAAATTTACATTTGAGGCTACCAGAATTATTTCTACGAAATAGTTAAATGTAATTCGCGTATACTTAACTACATTTCTGGTAATGTTCAAAATACATTTTTCGTTGAAACCAGCAATATCTTTACAGATACCAGAATCACATTTAACTATTACGTAGAAGTGATTCTGGTAGCCCCGAATAAAAAATTTTACCCCCGTAGGAAAATATCAGTAAATACATTGATCCTTACGGGAAATCTAATGAAATTTCCCTAAAATCTGGCAACGCTGCAGAATAAAGACAGGATATTCCACAATCCACAGTATAAATGAAGATAATTGAAGAAGCTGCGATAGTGTTAAAAGCTCCGATAGAGTCCCCGTGAGGAACGATTGCAACAATAATTGCTGGACTGATGTGTAATGCGTCGTTCGTCCGTTATTCGCCGATAATCACGAAGCAACCGGACCATTTCGATGATATTACAGCTCTTGCGTGAAAAATTGAAAATGAGGAAGATGGCCTGTTAATAAAGTCGCCCGATTAGAGCAAATGTGCGAAAGAAAATCTAGCAAGATTGACCATCAGGCATGGGCGTACCGGGGGGAGAGGGGGGGGACTGCCCCAGTCGGCACTCTTTGCGGGGACGGAAAAATCGTGGTGAAGAAGCAAAAACAAAACATCAAATTTAAAAACTCATATCTGAAGGCGGCAAAATCTGCGCGCTTCAACTTTCGAGCCTACTAAACCTTGTGCCGTTCTCCCTCATTTTTCTCCCTTCCCGTGGCTTCTACGTAAAAATTGCTAGAGACCAAAATTGAAGACCATAAAATTTCCTTTCTTCTCATTGAAAGTTTTATTCCTTTAAGTGATTTTTAACTGAGATATGAAACAAAAAGCCAGATATATAGTTTCGTTGAATTTTCTGTAGCCCCGCGCACGACCCCGCTTCACTATGTTCAACGGCTCATATCTTCCAAACCCAATGAAATCCGGTTACAAATTTTTCAGGGTAGTTTGTCCACATACCCAGCATGCCAAAAATGCCAACGAGAAACCGGAGCTCACCGGAGCTAGCTTTTGAAAGTCTATAACTTTGCAAAAGTTCCTTCTAATTCGAGGAGTTGGCAATATAAGTCTTGCCAATGCATGATAATTTTTTTTTTTCAAACTAACCATGAAGGTTTATTAAATAGGTCTTATGTTGTCCAGAAAAGTGCCTCCTATTTCAAAAATAACGATTAAACAGTCTAAAAGTACCGATTTAAAATTTCCAAAAAATACAGCAAATTTCGGTTTTATGAATAAAACTCCAATTCCAAGCCTCATATCTCCAAATAAAATGAAAAAAAGTCGAAATAACCGTCCAAACCTATTAGTCTATACCCTAAGGAGTAGAATTACCTTAATTTTGAAGAGTTTCGATGGATTTGGACAAATAGGGTTTTTGCCGCTTAGGACACACTGTGCGCCGGCGCCAGCGCGGCCGGCCCCTGCCATAACGATATACATGATTTTGGAGCATGATTTTGGAGCATGATTTTTCTACCCGCAAAAGATATAAAATTTACGAGACAACGAGATGAATCGAACAAGTGAATGAATAAATAGTTAATCTAACCTAAAAGTTACTCCGAAATTAATCCGGCCGAGGTAAAGTCACATTAAAAATATTCGCGCTTAGGCGCCAAACCTAACTCTTCATTCGTGTGCCTAAAATTCTCAGCCTGCAGCAAGATTTCGAATTCCAAACTTGTTCAAGGATATAGCAAGAAGACGCCACCTAGTTTCTAGAAATGTGGCCTCTCCCTGCAAAATTATACATGTTTGCACCCCTATAGAGCAAGCAAGGTACACATGATGTAAGCTCAGAACACTGAGAGAAATCACTTCTTTAAAAACAAAGAAGCACGTTTACTTATGACAGTTTTCCTTGCGCGAAGTAAAACCTGATTGCATGAATAGAGAATCACATAACAGGGAATCTTTTACTTGTAGCAGCAGACATTTTCCTTGGGTTGAAGGAATTCCCTCTTAGTCAATATTTCACTAAGCAGTTTCTTTTACACAAACAAAATAAAAAGAATTCTCTCACAATCAGTGCAAAAGGTTGGTATTTCAGAAGCCGAAGAGTTAGTTAACATTTTACCATTCATTGGCGAGAATAAAAAACTATCAGCTATGAGAATCGTGAAGAATCTATATATAAATCAACCGTAGGTATATGAATTGATCAGAATTTACCGTTTCAAAAGTTCCGTTTTTTCTTTCTTTTTTAAATTGCTTTAATTGCTTGCTTGTCTTTTTCCCATTAGCGCCCATTGCCGCTCTCAATAGAGCGATAATAATAATAATAATAATAATAAATAATGAGACTAAAAAAGATCAAACACGACTAACACGAGTGTTTTTTCTTGGGGGAGGGGTTGGGTTGAAAGACCCACGTCACTTCCTTGTCTGGGGGCCCGCAAATCTTATGGGGGGCGATTTATTACGGAGAAAGAGAGAAAGGAAAAAAGGAAGGGCTCACTGCTTACGCTTAAACAAAGACTGTTTGATTACAAAGTCTTCCCCTCCCTCGGCTGAATGAAAATATGACATGTTCATTACAGTGAAACTTTCCAATCGCATACAACGATTTTTGAAAGTGGGGATCAGATCTTCTCCTTACTATTGCTGAGAGGAAATGAACCATAAAAAGGAGGCGCCTTTTCTGCGGCGCAATTCTTACAGTGTTCGTGGCTTTACGGCCGTGGTGAGAAATGTTCAACTCCAACTCACAAAAAGCTAAGAACACTTCTTTGCTTCTGCAAGCTGTTGTCATCATCTTACAGGCAGTGAACGAATCGAATCAACACGGCGGAGACCCAAATATCATACCAGGATACGAGCATCCAGAGCACCAAATTATAGATAAGGACGTTTTTTCGCCTCCTCCAGACACTGCACCTGGTGAACCGTTGGTGAGTTCTGAGAAATACGACAACTTCATTCTAGATTTGAAAATTTTTACACCACTTCCAGAAACTGCACCTGGTGAACCATTGGTCAGGAGAAGTATTGCAATTTCATTCTCGATAAGAAAATGTTTTCACCACCTCCAGAAACTTCACCTGATGAAACATTAGGAGAGCTGAGAAATATTACAACTTCATTCTAGATAAAGACATTTTTCCCCACCTCCAGAAACTGCACATGGTGAACCATTGGTGAGTTCTGAGAAATAAAGGATTTTCAATCTAGATAAGGAAATTTTTTCGCCTCCTCCAGACACTGCACCTGGTGAACCATCGGTCAGTGGTGATGAGAAGTATTGCAATTTCATTCTCGATAAGAAATTTTTTTCACCACCTTCAGAAACTTCACCTGATGAAACATTAGGAGAGCTGAGAAATATTACAACTTCATTCTAGATAAGGACATTTTTCCCCACCTCCAGAAACTGCACATGGTGAACCATTGGTGAGTTCTGAGAAATAAAGGATTTTCAATCTAGATAAGGAAATTTTTTCGCCTCCTCCAGACACTGCACCTGGTGAATCGTTGGTGAGTTCTGAGAAATACGACAACTTCATTCTAGATATGAACATTTTTACACCACTTCCAGAAACTGCACCTGGTGAACCATGGGTCAGGAGAAGTATTACAATTTCATTCTCGATAAGAAAATGTTTTCACCACCTCCAGAAACTTCACCTGATGAAACAATAGGAGAGCTGAGAAATATTACAACTTCATTCTAGATAAGGACATTTTTCCCCACCTCCAGAAACTGCACATGGTGAACCATTGGTGAGTTCTGAGAAATAAAGGATTTTCAATCTAGATAAGGAAATTTTTTCGCCTCCTTCAGAAATTGCACCTGGTGAACCATCGGTCAGTGGTGATGAGAAGTATTGCAATTTCATTCTCGATAAGAAATTTTTTTCACCACCTTCAGAAACTTCACCTGATGAAACATTAGGAGAGCTGAGAAATATTACAACTTCATTCTAGATAAGGACATTTTTCCCCACCTCCAGAAACTGCACATGGTGAACCATTGGTGAGTTCTGAGAAATAAAGGATTTTCAATCTAGATAAGGAAATTTTTTCGCCTCCTCCAGAAATTGCACCTGGTGAACCATCGGTCAGTGGTGATGAGAAGTATTGCAATTTCATTCTCGATAAGAAAATTTTTTCACTACCTCCAGAAACTTCACCTGATGAAACATTAGGCGAGCTGAGAAATATTACAACTTCATTCTAGATAAGGACATTTTTCCCCACCTCTAGAAATTGCACCTGGTGAACCATCGGTCAGTGGTGATGAGAAGTATTGCAATTTCATTCTAGATAAGACAATTTTTTGACCACCTCCAGAGGTCAGTGGTGATGAGAAGTATTGCAATTTCATTCTAGATAAGACATTTTTTTGACCACCTCCAGAGGTGATGAGAAGTATTGCAATTTCATTCTAGATAAGACAATTTTTTGACCACCTCCAGAAACTGCACCTGGTGAAACATTGGGAGTGCTGAGAAATATTACAAGTTCATTCTAGATAAGACAATTTTTACATCACTTCCAGAAACTGCACCTGGTGAACCATCGGTGAGTTCTGAGAAATATTACGACTTCATTCTAGATAGTAACATTTTTTCACCACCTCCAGAAACTGCACTTGCGGTGAACCATTGGTGAGTTCTGAGAAGTATTGCAGCTTAAGGTATGATGCTTGTCGCACTTCATAATGTCGGAATTGTGTTCATGAAGATGCTCTCTTAGATTTAAGGACAATGTAAGCTCATTTTTTTTTTATTGAGGTGAACTTTTGACGTTTTGAAATCCGATCAAAATTTTCGCGGACACGTCAATAATATGGATATGAATAAGTATGCACGTTAAAACACTTTTTAAAATGAGCTAAAGTAAGTAAATGTCGATACAGTTATTCTGTAAGTCAACATAACTCTTGATTTGATTTTTTTCTGATCACAAATGAACGGCTTGCCTTTGCCTAGGCAAATCGCAAGTCGATTGCCACCAGGTATTACTATACAGGGTGTCCGAGAAATGAGTTCACACTTTTGCTGTGAGCGCCTGGTTGATTGTAAAAATCTGAAAAACTCAGGAATAATCTATGACCCCTAAGGGACTTTAGAAAAAATGTCGGGGGGCTCCCACCCACCTTTAGGGGGGGGGGCGTAGGCCCCAAAACGTACCCCGTGTTGCCAATATATCGCATATTTCAAATGGCAGGGGGTATCTTTTATTTCATCATTCAAAAGGGCTTACAAAATTGAGCAATTTCGTTTTTTCAGATTTTCAGTAGCCCCTCTCAAAACAAAATGGCGGCCAAATAGCTACCCCATACTTTAGAGGCCCATAACTTCGGTTTAAATTAATATTTTTTCAAAAAATCAAAAGTTTCTGAATCCTTAGAACGTCCTCTTTCCAATAATGTGCCACACTATCATTTGGTGGAAAAAAATGGGGCGCGGAGCCCCCCCAAAAAGTTTTAAGTTTGGGGGGCCGTAGCTCAAAAAAGTCAAATTTAAAGCGGGGTCGTGTTGTACATTAATCGAAAGGTCTTAAAAAAAGAAAGATTTTAGCGCAAACTCGAAGTCACTACGATGCGTCTATCGAAAATGGCGGCCATGTAACGATTTGGGGGTGGGAGACCGCCCCCCAAATAAAATCCGCTCCATCGAGTGATACATCAATCGAAAGGTCTTGGAAAAAGAAAGAGAATGGTGCAAACCAGACGTCAATACGATGCTTGTATCCAAAATGGCGGCCGGTCAAAGTTTTTTGGCTATAGCCCTGCAGAGTGCAGAGTCATAAGCCATAAGGTAGTTGGGTTTCCGAAAAAGGCACCCCTAAATTTCAATCGGCCGTAACTTTGGATGGAAAAGTCGGTTTGACTCGCAGTTTAAACCATTCTTTTTCTCTATTTAAGGCCCTTTTAGCCGTGTATCGTTCAATTTTAAATCATTTTTCTGAAGGTTCCCTCTTGAGCCCCCCAAATCTTAAAACGGCCGCCATTTTGGAAGGGTGTTGTTTTTACGACTTTTGGGGGGCATCAATTTTTTTGTCTCTTAAAGACCTTTCAAATGATGTATCACAAGCCATACCTTTACATTTGAAAATTTTTACGTAGGGCCCCCCGAAGCCCCAAAATTTTCGGGTGAAGGGGCCTTGTACCCTTTTTCACAAAGGCATGTGATACATCAAAAGAAAGCCCTTGGTCTTTCCTTTCAGAAACTTCTTAGTTTTTTGTAATCCAATGATTTGGAGGGTCACAGCGGTCAATCAAAGATTACCCCTAAATTTTTTGGAAACCACCCCTAACTCAATAAAGGGTGGTTTTCAGAAAAAAAAAAACTTATTTATGAAAAAGTTTTATTTTTTTATGCCGTATTAGATCCCAATGTCAAAACATACCCTTTACATTAGATTATTTCGAGGTACGGGTACCCACCCCCCTAAATAGCCCCCAAGGGGTGGTTTTGAGCGGCTGAAAATATTTTCCCCGAATTCTTTGGGGTCGATATACGTTACACGTGTTTTACCGACTTTTCATATTCGCCTTAGTTTGGCCACAATAAAAGCTGAACAGGTGGTCTGAGACACTCTGTATATACCGTTGACAAATGTAAATACACAAACACACACGCACACAGTAAAGCATTCAAAAGTCTAATTGGTTTCTAACACTGGCGCAACCAGGATATCTTCCATCTCTCTCATTTCCCATTTGAATGTATGAGTAGGAAAAGGACAGAAGGAGGGGGTTTTATCCCGTTGTCCATCCTTGTCTAACATACGTTTCTTAATGGAGAAAAGAGAGAGACGAAGAAACTCTCGGTGCGCTACTGGTTTCTAAAAATGTTTGCAAAAAGTTCGCACACATTTAGAGTCTGTCGAGTATAAATACGAGTGCGAAAGTGTTTTGTCCTAAACTGTCACCAAGCCTTACAATTATAGGGTATAGTGCTTTTTAGTCGTAATAATCAGCGTGTATAAAAAAACAAATCTCAACAAGGTTTTTTTTTTTTTTTTTTTTTTTGTTGGCTCAGCATTTGTTTACTCTCTGTTCACAGTGTTGGTATGACGTGGTGAAAAAGCAAAAGAAGTGGGCTCATAATAATTGTAATAAAGAGTGCATAGCATTGACCGAGAGAACGGACATTATATTCGATCATTATGGAGCCAAAACGTTGAGAGATCCAGAGAGAGGTGATCAGCCAACGACATTGCTAGAATCATACGTGAGATCACTTCGTCGCTACTGTCACGGTTTCGTCAGAGGACGTTGTCAGAACTTTGGAAACTGGCAGTGGTGGATTCCTCAAACCAGTATCTGCCGTTGTGAGGCGTTGGACTTCAATTTCTACTCATTTGCTTGTCGCAATTACATGACCTACACCAGGGAAGTGGTCAACACGCGAATTGCTGTGCAGAATTGGTTCGACGGAGTAGATTTGCAGGCTACTGCAGCTCACGCGGGAGAGATAAAAAGAATACGTTCTACTCATAGACCTGAAGTCACCGGGGAAACTGAGTCACGGCGGAAGAAACACACCGAACCTGAGCAACGGAAACGAAAACCTGGTCACTACACGGAAAAAAAAGATTAGTGAAAATAACCATACGGATACCTAATTTTGGCACCTGCTAGATGTTATGGTAAACTTGACCAGAAGTATGGTACATTTACCGATACTTTAAGTAAATTCGACATGCAATAAGGTAATATCACCTAGTACCTGGTCAAAACATGGTATACTTCTGGTTAACATTACCATAACATCTAGCAGGTGCCAAAATTAGATATCCGTCTGGTTATTTTCACCATAGTTTTTTTTTTCCGTGTAGAATACATTGGATAACTTCCGCTTCCTCAATAAAATATAATAAGTGTTCATACAGGGTGTGAGGAAAGTCTCCCTCCTCCCCCCCCCCCTGTCTAACTTTTGAACGGTTGAAGATAAAAAGACGAAACTCGGGGGATGTTTATAACTTAGTGCGAACTACTTATTGACGTATCCAAAATTTCCGGGGGGCGCTTCTAAGGGGGGGTTTCGCCCCCTAACTCAAAATTTTCAAATGGCAACCCCTATCTTGTGATACCTCGTTTTAAAGGGCGTAAAATTCCAAGACTTTGGCGCAAACCGGAAGTCGATATAGTTTTTCGTCTTCGATATGTCGATAGTCAAAGTTCGATTTTGACCAATTTTCAAAAAATCAGAACTCCCATTTGAAAAGTCAGAATTTAGAAAAATAGGAGTCAAAAATACTCTAAAAAGCAAGTAATTTTCAGAAAAAAATACGGTTTTGATATTTGTCTAGACTTAGAGCCCCCCAAAATTATTCAAAAAAATGACCCCTCAGGTAGCTATCTCAAAAATTCCGAGCCACGACCCCTATCGAGTGATACATCGCTTGAAAGGGCACACAAAACTGAGCATTTTGGCATAAACTGCAGGTCGATATAATTTTTGGTTTTCGATACATCGAAATTTGCCAATGGGTAAAAATCCAACTTTGTCATTCGATATATCAAAAACCAAAAACGATACCAACCTGCGGTTTGTGCAAAAATGCTCAGTTTTGTGTGCCCTTTGAAGCGATGTATCACTCGATAAGGGTCGTGGCTCGGAATTTTTGAGATAGCCCACCTGAGGGGTCATTTTTTTGAATAATTTTGGGGGGCTTTAAGACTAGACAAATATGATAACCGTATTTTTTTTCTGAAAAGTACTTGCTTTTTAGAGTATTTTTGACTCCTAGTTTTCTAAATTCCGACTTTTCAAATGGGAGTTCTGATTTTTTGAAAATTGGTCGAAATCGAACTTTGACTATCGATATATCGAAGACAAAAAACGATATCGACTTCCGGTTTGCGCTAAAAGTCTTAGAATTTTACTCCCTTTAGCACGAGGTATCACAAGATAGGGGTTGCCATTTGAAAATTTTGAGTCAGGGGACGAAACCCCCCCTTAGAGGCGCCCCCCGGAAATTTTGGATACGCCAAAAAGTAGTTCCCACTAAGTTATAAACATCTACCGAGGTTCGTTCTTTTTTATCTTCAACCGTTCAAAAGTTAGACGGGGGGGGGGAGACTTTCCTCACACCCGGTATAATGCAATGGCGGTTGATGCAACCAACAACGTCTCCTCTACATTTAAACCATGTAAAATAATACCAAACCATTAATAATACGTCTCCTATTCTTATTCTTGTTTGAAAAAAGTGTCCCTTAATTACATAATGTACCCGGAATGTGTCCTATAGAATTGCTTAAGTCAAAAGGGCTGTGTAAGCGTGTTTGCCAAATTGCACAAGCTGGCATGCGCTTGACTATGCTGTGATACAGACCAAACATCAGACCTCCATAAAATCAGAAAAAATATGAATAAAAATGTTGACTGATTCTTTTCTCACTTTGATCCAGGTTATGATTCAATCAGAGTATTTCAGTAATAGCGGCAATATTTGTTACACGAGGTTATCTCTGACCCGAGAAGAATCTGTGCAGCTAACATATAATCACGAGAGCAGCGGCGTCGCATGCCATGTGGCAACAATGCAACTACTCCATTTAAACTCATTAAATATATCGAATTTTCCTAGCGCGCTAGGTACCCCCTCAATTTGATATTTTACATGAGTTTAAAACAAAGCTGAATACAATAATATACGTTCCTCCTTTGACCGAGGCGAAGCAGTAAGTGCATTGTGCAATCTGACAACCATGAATTTTGCCATTTAATCCTTCGTAACAAAAAACCATTCAAGAAGGCACAGTAATCGAAGAATCGATTAATTTTCATAATTTTAAACGGAGTAAATTCATGATTGCCACACTTTACGGCTGAAACTTCCATAAGAAAATAAGTATGTGAAACCGACGGAGCATGAGATAATTATTATGGGTTGTGATCGTTTCAGTTGAGGATTCATGGCATTTCTCGTTAAGATACACAACATTCTGAGAGTTTAGACGTCAAAAATGTCCGCTAGTTTGTGAAAACTTGAAAGTTATGCATGTTGCGCACAGATCAACAATGGGCCTACTTGGGAGCGACTTATTTAAGGATCAAAGCTGCCGTTTCGCTTGTAATTAATGGCATTCTTCAATTCATCGATGATTCCACCGATTGAGAAAAGGTTATACATACATTGTTTAGTTCAGTGTATGGCTATAACGCACAAAAATACTTTGATCTGTAATCTTTTCTCAATCGGTGGAAACAACACCGTTAATTAATTAAAATATCGGCTAAGTTTTTTAAAGTCATCATCGACGACTCCGCGCCGGTTGAGAAAAGATTACAAATCAGAGTATTTTCGTGCATTACAGTCATGAATTGAACTGAACAGTATAAACATGTGTCATCATTGCTCAACCGATGGAATCATCGGTAAAATGAAAAAAAAAAAAATGCCATTAATTATACGCAAAACGGCAGCTCTGTTGAGGACCCAATTTGATTGCCTATATAAAGAGGCTCCTTTATAGGTCCGGTGTAGTCGACAAATTCAAATAATATCAGAAAACTCCTCAGAGTATGGTTCAGTATTGGCAATACCTGCATTTACTTATCACACTGAATTTAAATATTAGTTGGCCTAGGCCTACTGAAGCCAAAATCCAAGGCGTCAACTGCAGACACTATATTCAGTTGGCCACGCATACTGAATAGTGCGCAGGGTGGGCTAAAAGTCCCGGGACGGCTTCATAACTTTTGAACGGCTGCAGGTAAAAGACCCATTCTTGGGGGATGTTTATAACTTAATAACTTTTTGAGGTACCCAACATTTCCAAAGGGCGCCCGTAAGGGGGGGTTTCGCCCCACAGCTCAAAATTTCCAAATACCAACCCTCATCTTGTGTTAGTTTGAAAGGGCATACAATTCTAAGACTTTTAGCGCAAACTGCAGGTCAATATCGTTTTTAGTTTTTGATGCATCAAAGGTCAAAGTTCGATTTGGACCCATTTTCAAAAAAATCGTTAATACTTTTTGAAAAGTCGGAATTTAAAAAAACTAGAGGTCAAAAATACTCTAAAAAGCAAATACTTTTTAGAAAATAATGGCTTGGGCACAACTGTAGTCAAAAGTAGGTTTCAGAACCCCAATAAGTTTTTGAAATTTTGGCCCCTCAGGGGTGGATATCTCAAAACTTCCGTGTGACGACCTCTCCTGGATGATAAATCGATCGAAAGACATGAAAAACTGAGCTATTTGGGGGCTAATCGGAGGTAAATATCGTTTTTCGCATTCGATATATCGAAATGTGTACCTGCGGCCATTCAAAAGTTATGAAGCCGTACCGGGATTTTCGGCCCACTCTGTATACCTACACACAATGGCGGACGCAGGGATTAGTCCCTCTCGCTCTTTCCCCGTTTGAGTGTATGTACTAGAAAAGGAAAGAAATAGGGGCTAAAGTCTCGTTCGAGCCCCTGTTTCCGTCCTTTTCTTACACACGTGTTCAAATGGAGAAAGAGAGAGAAAGGCAAATTCCTGTGTACGCTACTGCCTACACATATACATTGGAAAGCTCACTTGAACAAGCGCGTTAGGGAAGGATATGAATTAAACAAGAGAGAGCAAAAGTCACGCGATTACTTTTTCTTCTATCATTTTTTAACGCATGCGCGTTAAAAGGTTGGGAAACGTGAAAAGCAAATCTCTGCATCTGCCTCTGGCGTGCTCCTTCGTTAGTAGCGGCTCGAGAAATTTGGCGACCACATATTTTCTCCATTTAAACCTATGTTAAGTAATTAATCGTCAGGAGGTTAATTGGACAACCCCCCCCCCCCCCCCCCAAGAAATAGATATTTTGTGCATAGATTTAAATGAGAAGGAAAGGAAGTTGCACGAGTCGCCACTGTCTTTCGTGACTTGCGATTTTGTTAGTTTGAAGGTCACTTTTTAGAAGTATACGTTTGAATAAGTTTTAGGAAATTCGAAGAGACTATTTCAATTTAGTTCACGGATGACTGTAAGTTGTCATATAATTGGCGCTTTTTCTCCACACTGATGAAAAAAAAGTGCTAGCTGGATTTAACTCTTTTTTAAGTTAAAAGTATGGACACCACTAAATGACTGTTTAGTTTGACTGTTGAAATTAGTAAAATTAACGCGGCAAGGAGGTAATTTAACTATTTTAAACAGACAAACTAACAGTTTTCAAGAGGTGTACATACTTTTAACTAAAAAATAGTTAAATTCAGCAATTTTTTTTTTAGTAAAATTTATCGTAACGACTTCATAATCCATTAGAGCGACTAATAGATCCGTAAGATCAACTTAAACTAAGTGGAAAATTGGATAGTGCGCTCGCACTGAGCAATTATGTAATATGTACACGTATGTTACTGTAAAATTGTAAACATGTAAATTAAACAACAACAAAAGAAGACTCCATAATGCTAACTCATTCAAACTTGCGGATGCAGCATTCAAAACTATAACATATTGATACACTAATGGGGCTATTGCACACTTTTGCTATAAGCGATTTAATAGTCGATTATGGCGTAAAAACCTAAAAAAATAACGATGGCGGCACTAAAAACTTCCAAAATCCACTCCTAAACTCAATAAACGCAGTTATTTGCGGGAGCGTAATGGTGGCCGAAGGCACTAACAATGGGAGATTCCCATCTAACAATTCGGAAACTCCATCAAGAAGTGACCAATAAGAGACTACTTTCATTTGACACCGGTGTCACTTGGTGTTGCGGTACCATTCATCGGATGTGGATCATCACTCTGATGACTAATTACTCTGTGAATCATCCTTGTCAGCATAGATAGAGTGACGAAATTAAGATAGGAATCTCCCATTGTTAGTGCCTTCGGCCACCATTACGCTCGCGCAAATAACTGCGTTCATTGAGTTTAGGAGTGGATTTTGGAAGTTTTTAGTGCCGCCATCGTTATTTTTTGAGGTTTTTACGCCATAATCGACTATTAAATCGCTTATAGCAAAAGTGTGCAATAGCCCCATTACTATGATGCCCAGCCATCGCATCGTAACGGTATATCAGTTTGATTTCATCACTTTTCCTTCGAATACATAGATTCTAAAACAATCGAAAAAAGCAAACCTAAAGGAAGCCGAAGCTTAAGATCGTTCGATTTCGAGCAAGTCCCTGTATACCATACGGTTAGGTACCGAAATGCGATTATATTGTCAATCGACAGTAAATTTCAAAAATAGTTCAATTTCATCGGAAAAATACCGGCAGCAAACGGCTGGTCAGTGATGACAAAAATCAATGGAAACAAACTGGCGAAACGAAAAGCCAAAGGAGGCCTCGCGATTTAATTAAAAGAGCGTTGCCTTGCATTTTGAGACCAGCGGAGGAAAAGCTGCACAAGTTTAACGATCAAGAAACCCTTCAAGGCTCATAACGAGTAGATCCTTGGACGGAATATTATATTCTATCCTTTATACAGGGCGTTTTAGGTTTAACGTCGGAAACTTCCAGATCCAATTATTCAAGTCAAAATAACACCATTTTTCCTATAAACATGGGCCTTCAAACGATTCTCTTCGGAGCTGCGATTTTTCAAAGTTTGGAAAAAAATTTGGTTTTTTTGAAACTGTGGCTAAATTTATCCATAAAATTCCACTAAAATTTGGGACCAGGGGCATTTTTAGGCGTAAAATTCATTAAAAGTCTGAAAGTGATCATAAAGTAAGTCCAAGTCTACTTTTCTGACACTCTTGAGCATTTAATGCCAAAAATTTTATAGTGCCGTTAAGAATTTTCAAAATTTTATGAAAGAATCAGATTGAAAAACCTTTAAAAAACCGTAGCTCCGAAGGGAATCATTTTAAGGCCCATGTTTACAGGAAAAATATTCTTATTTTGACTTGAATAATCGGCTCCAGAAGTTTCCGACGTTAAACCTGAAACACCCTGTATAGTATTTTTACGACCAGGATTGGGTGCAACTTTCAGGTTCGGAGAGAGCCATTATATAGGTGACGTTTAAGATGAGCCAGAGATGAGATTCCGAATTTCTTGTTTCGTCACCCGAACATCGCCATACCCCCCCTCCCCATCCCGGGGGTTAATTGGAATAACAGCGCCTCTGTTATAACGCGTCGTTAGTTCGTTATTCGTTTATTATTATCACACGTTTGATGTTTGCATGTTTTAGATACTAAAACATGCAATACTTATATTGCTCTTACTATAGTTCGTGCGTAGGCATCGGAGGGCAAAGTAACGAGAGGATTCAATAGAGCGGAGAGAGAGATTGGGAGGGAGGGAGAGAGAGGGAGAGATAGAGAGAGAGAAAGAGAGAGTGGGGGGGAGAGAGAGAGAGAGTGGGGGGGAGAGAGAGAGAGAGAGAGAGAGAGGGAGAGAGAGAGAGAGAGGGAGATAGAGAGAGAGAGAGAGAGAGAGAGAGAGAGAGAGAGAGAGAAAGAGAGAGAGAGGGAGAGAGAGAGAGAGAGAGAGAGAGAGAGAGAGAGAAGAGAGAGAGAGAGGGGAGAGAGAGAGAGAGAGAGAGAAAGAGAGAGAGTGGGGGGAGAGAGAGAGAGAGAGAGAGAGAAAGAGAGAGAGTGGGGGGAGAGAGAGAGAGAGAGAGAGAGAGAGAGAGAGAGAGAGAGAGAGAAAGAGAGAGAGTGGGGGGGAGAGAGAGAGAGAGAGAGAGAGAGAGAGAGAGAGGGGGGGGAGGAGAGAGAGAGAGAGTGAGAGAGAGAGAGAGAGAGAGGGAGATAGAGATTTGAATTGAATTGAAATTTATTATACTGATGATAGTAGGACATTGGCGCCCCTATCTTCCCTATCATCAGTTAAAAAGACAATAACGATCGTTACAAAAATTCGGCTTGGACTGACTAAACTTACTTAAATATTAATAGTAAAAAGGTATGAATACCGCTTAGAAACGAACAAAGAGGAAAACAAAATAAGAATAATATATAATCATAATAATAAATAACAATAACGAAAACAAATGCTGAAAATAATAGGGCACAATAAAGAAAGTTACAAAAAAAAAAAACAAAAAAAAAAAAAAAAAACGAAAAAATGCGTTAAAAAGGAGAGAGGAGAAAGAGAGAGAGAGAGGGATAGAGGGAGAGAGAGAGAGGGGGGGAGAAACGACAGGAAACGTAGAGTCAATACAAATCAGAGAGAGGTTAAAAAATGCCTTTAATTTAAAGCAATTAAAACTTTTCGATTACCTACGCATTAATCTCTCCCTCTTTTAGCTTAATGGAAACCAAGAAGATTCGGTATTATAAGCGCTGAATTTTTTTTTTATCGTATTAAAATGTTTCGAGAGTGGGGGTCAGAATGTTACTCGACAACAGCGTAGAGGCGCAATGAACCGTATATGAAAACGAGACATTACCATCACTCTGTCCTTGCAGCTCTTGCAGTGTTTGTGGCCTTACGGCCGTGCTGAGCAATGTTTAAATCAACAAAAATCACGCACGTTTTAATCTTGCAAACTATTATCACTTTACAATTAGTTGACAAATCAATCCAACATGGCGGTGACCCAAGACTCGAAGAGGGATACGAACACCAAGAACACAAGATTATGAAGAAGACCATTTTTGCACCACCACCGGATACTGTAGAGGGTGATCAGTTGGTGAGTAACTGCATGAGGTCCCGGTCCCCCTGCATACAGACGCAAAAACTCTGTCCATATATTTATGAACATTGATACGGATAAAAATTGGTACACATACTATATGTTCACATATTTATGTCCACTTCATTTAAGTCCACAGTCAGTTAGTAAACTTTTAAATCGTACGTCCATAACTTTTAAGTCCACTCATGTATCCTTTCCACAACTTTGACCCTCTACTGTACCGTGTGACTAATGAGTCACAAACCAATTTTTTGTGTTTTCAAATTTAAAATTGGCGCCATATCGTTGTAGGTCATTGTAACTTATTTGTCAAAAATATGGCGGACCTGAAAAAAATGTACATGGTGGGGGTATAGAGGCTACCAACATAATTTTTTCCTCTCCGGAAAGTAGCAAAGCCAGCGGGAGCAAAGATGGTCCATGTAATCTTTGGGTGCTAACATTCAGACTTAGTTTTAGGTTCGTAAAAATTGCTTTCTGGAATTTAAGTAAATGTTTTATGATTGGTTAGATGTTTTATTGTGCAAATATCATTGGTAGAAAGAAAAATTCACACTTTTTCCTTTTTTTTTTAATAATCAAAATATGATTGTGACTAATTAGTCACAATCCCTTTAGGGGTAGAAATTTAGGGTTTGAGGATTGTCCAATCGAAAAACGGTCAAAAACGTGTCTTCTTGAATGCTAAGATCTGTAACATATATTTTTTTTTTCGACGAATTTGGAGGACCTTCAGAAAATGGGTGCTGTAGAGGGTTAAGGTTCACTCATTAAAATGGTAATAAAGAGGTTAGTTAGAAAATTGATTGAACAACAAAATTAAATACATGGAAGTTTTTCTCGGTTAATTTATATAAAACCATCGCTATGGATCTGTATCTTCACATACTAATGAGAAAATATTTTTCTTCATTTTATTAAAAGTCATACGTTTATTGCAGCATTGTTGCATTTTGTCCATTTTAACCTGTGTAAAATATTGATTCGAGGGAAGTTCGAAACCTTCAACAGTTCGAAACTTTTCTTGCGATTCAATGGTGATTGCACGATACGCCCAAAATTAAGACACTGCATACAGACGTTTAAGAAACGAACTTTACAAAAGGTAGACTAAGAAGAAGTAGACAAATTTATAAGAGGACATATCATACACAGGACTTCAAAATATTGGACATACGAATTATTTAGTGGACGTTAAAAAAGTGGACTTAAACAAAAGTGGAAATAATGTCGGTGGATGTATAGTCCTGGAACCTAAAAATTAGACACTTCATTTTTTTCAACGATAATACTCTCAGCCACATGTAAGGAAAGAGTTTAGATCTTTCACCGAGGTCCTAAAGAGCGGAACCTCATATGATAGGCGTCATAACGTTAAAAAACGCTTTCAATCGTTAGACCTTGGTTTCGCTCCATATAATGGCGGCCCATGGTTAATTAAGTTCATGATAGGTCTTTAACACTCTACAAACAACGGTCAAATTTCGTTTAAACTATTTTCTCTTTCGTTTGAATGTAAACAATTGTCATAAAATCTTAATTTTGAAGAGAGGGAAAAAAGTTGTATCAAGGGAAATTCTCTATAAACTTCACTGTGTTTGGTCTTTCGGTGATTTTCCATGTTTTCGGTTGCTTTTCTGCCTTACGAGGAAACATTTTCTGGTCAATATTTATGGGTAGAGATACTTTTTCCATATAATTTTTACACGCATGGGATGTTATTAAAAAGCAGTATTGAGTTTATACGGAATCAAGCTTGTAAACGCTAGATTTTTCACTGAAAAAAAAAAAAAAAAAAAAAAAAAAAAAAATAAGTCCTCAATTCTAGTCATATTACCAGAATCGATATGTGAACCACATGCAGAAAGTCTAGAATGTTGTTAATACTAGAATCAGAATATGGTTATAGACCCAGAATATCCTCAACATTTTCAAGAACAATGGTATAAACCAAGATCTAATAATACCAGGTCAGTCAAGTAGCAAGTAGATGGGGCTAACGCATTCCGTTGCACAACGTCTCCCCGAGTTGCTAGGAATCTATATCCCCCGGTTGCTGGGATTTTACGTTCTGCAGACATTTGCGCTACCTAAGACTTTGAGCGCATCCTTTGAGCGGTTGCTGGGCATCATCACTCCCGTCGCGTCGGGCGGTTCACTTGGCGGAATCAACAGCTGTTATGCGAAATACGACGGTAAAGGAACTCGCAACGCGGGGAAACGTTGGCAAGGACCGCCTACTGGACTGACCTGGTATTAATAGATCTTGGTACAAACACTAGAATTCTGCTAACTGTACCATTCTTTACATCGGATCACATATCGTCATGCTTCTGGTAATCTTATTTTTCAGTGTGGTTGTAATCTGCTGAAAATCTGAGAAAATTAATTTTGGGGGTATAGGTGTTTTTAATAGGAGCGCAGTTATTAGGATACTACGAAAAGAATAAAACAGGTATTCTTAATTTTGTATGGAAAAAAGAGATGAAATGAGAATATGAGATAAAATCTAAATTTGCGAATTTGGTGCCAGATGATTAAACTCTATTTTTTTTGTTTCATTTTTTCCTCATCATCAACAATGCCCTATGCTTCTATGCATATGTACTTACTGGAATTTCAAAATATTCCAC
Source organism: Trialeurodes vaporariorum (assembly GCA_011764245.1). Taxonomy (NCBI): domain Eukaryota; kingdom Metazoa; phylum Arthropoda; class Insecta; order Hemiptera; family Aleyrodidae; genus Trialeurodes; species Trialeurodes vaporariorum. Next base: position 63,298,959 of record VMOF01000024.1, on the reverse strand, counting down.
CCCCCTCCTTTGAAAATTGCGTTGATTGTTGATTGTTGCGTGAATTGTCAAGAGTGGGGATCGGCAAATTTCTTAACTTTATCGCGGCATTCAAGAGGAGTCACTCCTTCTTTACGTGCGTGAGAGTGTGTGAGTGTTTGGAGAGTTCCGACCGTGTTCATCAATGGTTGACCGTCAAAGCATTATATATTCCCTGCTCCTGGAGACTGTTATCATCTTACATTTCATTGAGAAATCAATTCAAGCTGTTGGTGATGAAACACGCGAAATCGATCAGAGTATTTTCTCACCGCCACCAGACACAACGACTGATAAAGAACCATTGGTGAGTGACGCGAACAAGAAGAACTTTAAACTATTATATTAGTTGGTGAATTTTTCTCATCGAGGGTCATTCCACAGTACATGTGACACCCGTAACACTATTGATCGACATCTTTTGGTTTGAAGAAAAATAATGTCATCAAATCAAAATTATTCTACTAAAGCTCATTTCTTTCTTAGCCTCAAAAATGCAACATATTTTATTGGTACCTGAGAAATATTACTTTAAAGTGTTACGGGTGTCACATTTTCAGTGGAATGACTGTTTCGATTGTATCGAAATTGAGTGTAAGTATCGAAATTGAGTGTAAATAGTGTACAAAAAAAGTTGAGGAGTTTGGCGCGATCCGAAGCGAGGTCGCGCCGCATGAATTGGTGCCGTGTGCAAAAGCTCGCGGCCGGCGAGCCAGCTTTGAGCGAGCTTTCGCCGTCCTTCCAACAGATCGCGCGTCGCGACGCCGGGGACGAGATTCTCTCCGGTGAAAACGCATGGCCATTTGACGACCTTCCACCGGGCAGGCTGCTTCGAGGTCTTTGAATTTTGAGGTATGAGCTAGCGATATATCGATGAGTCGAAATATCGTTAGTTCTGAACGATTAGTACTTGTCGCGCCATATTGCGGACGTCAAGTGGCGATCTCCATCAACTTTTGAAGCAGCCCTCCCATTACAGTTAGCGCCGAGAAAGCGGAATATTGATAGAAACGGGGGCCCAACATATGTCCTTGTGACAGGGCCTCTATCCCATTCCAACTAGGATTAAACTGTTTTTCTCAAGTTTTCCGTTTAAGTTCAGTACTCGTCGCGCCATATTGCGGACGTCGAGTGGCTGACCTTTTTTCTCGTCGCTACACTGCTCCTGTAGGTGGGGGGCGTGGTGGGACCCCGGGGCTTGAATTTTCCTCTCCCCGGACCGTGAATATTATTGTTTGAAGTGTATATTATTGAAAATGAATTGTTTTGTTGATTGCGTTATTCTTGGATTATTATTTTTGTCGTATAAGTGATTATTATTTTCTGCGTATAATTTAGGCAAAGGCATTCGGTGCGTTTGCGAACCCCGAGTTCAGCAAACTTGCGAAGCGCTGAACCACAGCAAATGAAGCTGTGTTGCTGGAGTCAAGTTTGTTTGTAAATTTTGAACGAGCGACTTTCGCGGAACCGACCGTGGAGTCGACTCCCATCAACTAGAGGTGGTCGACGTTTTATTTGGTTATTTGGTTTTTGTTTGACTAGGCCTGGAAGCCGGCCAAAAGTCATTGAAGAGATATTGTTTATTAAGTTTATACTGCCAAGGACGGTGCAGGTATAAAAAAAAGGTTTTCGTTTATTGTGTATTATTTGTAATTATCATTATCGTTTGTGGTGCAACGGGTGCATACGTACATTAACTTCGTTGACGGTTCACATACCAACGCTTTAGCTCGAGGCGCTGAGTCTCTTCCACTCTCTCAGCGTCCCCGGTTCGAGTCACGGCAGAGTCCGTAGATTTTTTGCTACTTTGTGCGCCGTGCGTTAACATCGGCGCAACCCGTGCGACAACACTTTTCTATTGAGCTTATTTTATTTTGGTTTTACGCGTTATTAAATTGTCTTAATTATTTAACCCCTTTTATTTATGATTGAGATGACTAAGTTATTATTATTATTATTTGGTTTTAGTTGGATTCCTGTGATGATGTTATGCTCAATCACGGAAAGCAGGTCTCCTCTTTCTTGAGTTTCTGAGGTTTCCAACAAAACCCCCCACATTAAATGGTCCTCCGGTCGTGGATTGATTAAAAAGGAAAAATCAATCAATATTTTCCTAATCAGAATACAGGACTAGGAAATACAGTCTTTACAAGTGAATGTTTAATATTTTAAACCCTTTTAAATAAAACAGATTTAAACATGGCTGCTGATGAAACTAAAAAGTCTCAGCTCAGAGCCATAGAAGCTAGAATAGAAAGATTATTTAGTCGTTTAAAACGTATTCATGACAGTGGCCTGGCATTGGACATTAAAGAAAAATATGATGAAATAATTTCGATTTCAATAAAGATTGATGAAGACAGTTGTAAGTTTGAATCAGAACTTGACAAATTCATCGATCTTGCCACTGAAATTGAACCAACCCAAACTGAAACACTTAAAAAAAGGTATCATCAGCTTGGTAGTTCGTATGATGAAATGTATAATAAGTCAAAAATACGACTTATACAGTGCGGAAGGATAGAAAAGGAAAAAAGCGTGGAAGTGCGTAATGTCAATCTCAGCGTAAAATTGCCAAAAATTGAACTTAAGCAATTTTCTGGATCACTGAAAGACTGGCCCGTTTTTTATGAATCTTTTCGAACCTTAGTGCATGGGAACAAAGGTATAGATGACGCGGCCAAGTTCCACTACCTAATATCATCTCTATCTGGTCCGCCTCTTAGTTTCGCGAACAATTTACCTATAAATTCTGAAAATTATCAGATAGTTTGGAAAAGTTTAGTAGAACGGTATCAGAATAAACGTATTCTTGGTACCAATTTATTAGACTCGATATGCGAGTTTCCGGCGTTAAAAGATGCATCGTGTGACTCAATAAATAAGTTGTTGTCAACTATTAATGACGCAACCTCATCGATTTTGACGCTAAAGATCAAAGATCTCTCCGATTTCACCCTCCTGTATCTCGCGTTGAAAAAATTACCTCCTTTTCTTCGACGACAATTTGAAACGCATAACGTTGACGAGGATGTTCCGACGATTAAGGATTTAATAAAGTTTTTGAGGCAGCAATCAAAAATTGCTGAACTGTCTCAAGCAACGCCGGCTTCTGTTACGAAATTTTCCAGCTCACCATCGACACCAACGTCTCACCATAAAGTATTTGTGAGTAATGAATCACCCTCATTTACTCGAAAATGCTCTCACTGCCAAGGTGAACATTGGGTGAGAAATTGTGAAAGTTTCAAAAAATTATCAACTGAAGAAAAACGTGCGATCGTCATAGAGCATAACTTATGCTTCAATTGCTTGGGAAAAAATCATAGGGCGCTTCAGTGTTCTAGTGCAGTAAAGTGTCAAAAGTGCAATAAATCACATCATACTATGCTCCACGCACTTCTGGTCTCTAGTGACGTAGGCGGTCCTTCAGAGACCAGTGTGACTGCTCAGCCAGTCATCGCAACACGCACTTTAGCTGCGCAGAATAAGCCTCTGACCAGCAACGCTTCTCAAGTCCTATTTGGCACAGCTGTAATTAAGATAAAAGATGGGCAAGGAATTTGGCAGTCTGTTCGAGCTGTTATAGATTCTGCGTCGATGTCCTCTTTTATCACATTTTCTTGCGCGAAACGGCTGAAACTTAACGTCGAAAATAGGCCCACGAATATTTCAGGATTAGGCGATCAAACCGTCTCAACTTCAGGCTTGACAGCAATTTCAATGAAACCGCGTCAGACTGAAACCCCAATCCTATCTACTGACGCTATTGTAGTGCCCACAATTACCGCTAAACTACCCTCATCTTTTGTACCACCTGAAATCCAAGTTGAGTGGAAAAAACTGGATTTAGCGGACCCTCATTTTGGGGACCCTGCCAACATCGACATTCTAATTGGAGTCGAATTATATCCGCACATCCAAAATAGCCACAAAATTATTACAGATGACCTCTGTGGCCTCCACAGCATTTTTGGATGGGTGATTATGGGGAACTCTCCGGCGATTTCAGAGAGCCCTTCAAAGTCATCCCTTTTGACATTGAATAACTCTGCATTGAATGCCTCTCTGACCAAATTTTGGGAAATTGAGGAGGTTCCAGATCATAACCATATTGACCCTGAAGATGAGTTATGTGAGGAAATGTTTAAAAAACTTCACTATAGAGACGACACCGGACGATACGTTGTCCCTTTGATGTTAAAAACCGACAATCCTGTTTTTTCGGGCTCCTTTAGCTTAGCTAAAAATAGATTAATTACTCTAGAAAACCGCTTGCGAAAAAATCATCAATTGAAAGATAGTTATGCAACTTTTCTAAAGGAGTATGCTGACCTAGGTCACATGACAAAAGTGACTTATGGGATTGCGGCGTACTACATTCCACATCAAGCGGTCATTAATGTAAACAGTAAATCAACAAAAATCAGAGTTGTGTTCGATGCGTCTATGGTTACCAGCGTTGGGTCATCGTTGAATTCAATTCTCTACAAAGGCCCAAAATTGCAAAAGGATATCATCGATGTTCTATTTAAATTCCGTATTCATGCAATAGTGCTGACGGCAGACATTTGTAAAATGTATCGACAGATCCTCATTAGACCAGAGGATCGTAAATATCAGCACATTTTATGGCGTGATAATGAACAACAGGCGATTGAAGAATATGAGTTAAATACGGTCACTTATGGCACTACATCTGCCCCGTATTTGGCCTTAAGAACAGTCGATCAGTTACGAATAGACGAAGGAGAACACTTTCCAAAGGCTAGTGAGGTACTTAAAAATAATGTATATGTCGACGACATCCTCGCAGGCGCAGACACGTTGACAGAAGCAGAAATAATTCGCGATGAAACTATCGGAATATTTGAAAAAGGTAAATTTGAATTGCGAAAATGGTCAAGTAATCGACCCGAATTACTCACCAAATTTGCCGACTTTCAACTTGCTGAACCTCTATTATTTCACCCAGATAGTCAAGTAAAGTTAAGTGCTTTAGGGATTAAATGGGATCCTATTTCTGACACATTCTCATTTAACAGCTCAGAAATAGAAAGCACGTGTACTAAACGCTCAATTCTGTCAAATGTAGCCAAAATTTACGATCCCCTTGGTTGGATCTCTCCGATAGTATTTATAGTTAAATGTCTGATCCAACAGCTTTGGCTCCTAGGATTAGACTGGGACTCGCCCGTACCGAATGAAGTGCGAAATCAATGGTCAACGTGGGCATCGCAAATAAATCAGGTTTCATCGATTAAAATGCCACGTTACACATTTTGCCCTGAAATGGAAAAAACTCAGGTGATAGGATTCTGTGACGCATCCGAAAAGGGTTACGGCGCATGCGTATACGTTCAAGTGACAGGAAAGGATTCTGAGATCAAAACTCACCTTTTGATTTCAAAGGCAAAAGTAGCTCCATTAAAAACATTAAGCATACCTAGACTGGAACTATGCGGCGCTGTTGTTTTAGCCAAATTGCTATCTTACGTTAAAAGGTTCTATACGTCATGCAACATTCCGGTTGAAAAATATTTGGCCCTAAGTGACTCCACAACAGTGTTAAACTGGATCACCACACCGCCTTATCAACTGACCACCTTTGTTGCTAATAGGGTAGCCGGAATTTTAGAAAATGTTGAACCGGAGCTTTGGGCCCAAATTCCAACCAAAGAAAATCCCGCTGATTTCCTGTCACGCGGACTTTTTCCATCACAACTTGTAAATAATCCTATGTGGTGGGAGGGTCCGACGTGGCTAAAAAATAGTGACACGTCATCTTGGCCTTTGACCAAAATTACCAGCGTTCCCAAGGAAAAAGTCCTTGAACTAAAATCCAAGGTCATCTCATGTGTCGCTCAAACCACGTTGCCCGATCAGTTGGTCGCTTTCGAAAGATACTACCAGAAGTATCAACGAACAAAAAAATCTCCTAAGTGTTTCAGGCTTACGACGAAGACAAATAGGATTAATCTGTATCCATCTGATATCCTCCGGATCTTAAAGTCACTAAAACCTTAGATGTGACGTAGGAATGACTGAGCTTTAAAAATTGAAAAAAAAATTAAACCCCAAGGTCTTATTTATTTTTTGGTGAGGGGTATGTTTCGATTGTATCGAAATTGAGTGTAAGTATCGAAATTGAGTGTAAATAGTGTACAAAAAAAGTTGAGGAGTTTGGCGCGATCCGAAGCGAGGTCGCGCCGCATGAATTGGTGCCGTGTGCAAAAGCTCGCGGCCGGCGAGCCAGCTTTGAGCGAGCTTTCGCCGTCCTTCCAACAGATCGCGCGTCGCGACGCCGGGGACGAGATTCTCTCCGGTGAAAACGCATGGCCATTTGACGACCTTCCACCGGGCAGGCTGCTTCGAGGTCTTTGAATTTTGAGGTATGAGCTAGCGATATATCGATGAGTCGAAATATCGTTAGTTCTGAACGATTAGTACTTGTCGCGCCATATTGCGGACGTCAAGTGGCGATCTCCATCAACTTTTGAAGCAGCCCTCCCATTACAGTTAGCGCCGAGAAAGCGGAATATTGATAGAAACGGGGGCCCAACATATGTCCTTGTGACAGGGCCTCTATCCCATTCCAACTAGGATTAAACTGTTTTTCTCAAGTTTTCCGTTTAAGTTCAGTACTCGTCGCGCCATATTGCGGACGTCGAGTGGCTGACCTTTTTTCTCGTCGCTACACTGCTCCTGTAGGTGGGGGGCGTGGTGGGACCCCGGGGCTTGAATTTTCCTCTCCCCGGACCGTGAATATTATTGTTTGAAGTGTATATTATTGAAAATGAATTGTTTTGTTGATTGCGTTATTCTTGGATTATTATTTTTGTCGTATAAGTGATTATTATTTTCTGCGTATAATTTAGGCAAAGGCATTCGGTGCGTTTGCGAACCCCGAGTTCAGCAAACTTGCGAAGCGCTGAACCACAGCAAATGAAGCTGTGTTGCTGGAGTCAAGTTTGTTTGTAAATTTTGAACGAGCGACTTTCGCGGAACCGACCGTGGAGTCGACTCCCATCAACTAGAGGTGGTCGACGTTTTATTTGGTTATTTGGTTTTTGTTTGACTAGGCCTGGAAGCCGGCCAAAAGTCATTGAAGAGATATTGTTTATTAAGTTTATACTGCCAAGGACGGTGCAGGTATAAAAAAAAGGTTTTCGTTTATTGTGTATTATTTGTAATTATCATTATCGTTTGTGGTGCAACGGGTGCATACGTACATTAACTTCGTTGACGGTTCACATACCAACGCTTTAGCTCGAGGCGCTGAGTCTCTTCCACTCTCTCAGCGTCCCCGGTTCGAGTCACGGCAGAGTCCGTAGATTTTTTGCTACTTTGTGCGCCGTGCGTTAACATCGGCGCAACCCGTGCGACAACACTTTTCTATTGAGCTTATTTTATTTTGGTTTTACGCGTTATTAAATTGTCTTAATTATTTAACCCCTTTTATTTATGATTGAGATGACTAAGTTATTATTATTATTATTTGGTTTTAGTTGGATTCCTGTGATGATGTTATGCTCAATCACGGAAAGCAGGTCTCCTCTTTCTTGAGTTTCTGAGGTTTCCAACAAAACCCCCCACAATGACCCTCGACCGGTAGTGGAAGCGTGCAATTTGGCAACGTTGAATTTTGTCAATTCATATATCTATGAAAAATATCAAAAGCGAGAATGTTAATTGTTCACCGCACGACCAAAAATTCGATATTTTCAATTGGTTGAAATGAATGGTACGTTGTCAAATGGTACTCTTCGCTATCACAGTCAACGTCACCGTCATCATCATCATCACAAATCATAATTCGAAAAATGTTTCAAAATTCCCGCAGAGCGACGCCATACTATTAAGGATTGGCGTGGTACTAATCGGTAGCTTTTGGATTCAGGTTATCAGGGAAAAATCCATTTTTCCGTCCAGGCCCGGCGCACAATGGTGCGAGTCAATGGGAGAGGCCAAAAACCAAAAAAACCATTTTCCAAAAATTGTCCATCCGTCTTTCGTCCGTCTGTTCGTCTGTCAGTCTGTCTGTCCGTCCGTCCGTCACGGATGATATTTCCTCAACTATGCATCTCTTTGCATTCAAATTTGTTCTAGTATCAATTAATATGTGAGAGCAAATAAAATTAACTTGTTATAAACAAGCTTTTGTTCCCCCTTTTTTCTGGGTGTGGTTAATTATTAGGGCTCGTCCTCCACAGTGTCGAGTGTAACAAGTCACGGCCAATTAGGGAAGAGGATTATTTATTCATCCACATCAGATTGGAACGCAAAAGTTTCTCGTTTTGCTACGCCTAGAAGTGCGTCCCTCGAGAGAAAAAGCAACAACAGGCGCAAATGAGACGGATTTATCCAATATCTACCTATAGTTCCAATTAGGCCTCAAACAGAATGATCAAATAGGCAGGCAAGGCAACAAGAAACTCCCAAACTTCATAAATAAACACGTTTTTCTGGACTAATGATGATGGAACTGGTGTTTTAAGAAATTATTTGAAGGATATGTTTGATGAACCTCACACCACAGCGTTTGTTGACAGACACCGATGGAATATTTTCGGCTTCAACGCGCGACAGTTAGTCATCTGTTATAGAGGTGATTTTTAACTCAACGATTGGTCTGTTTAAGCAAACTGTTTCAGTGTGTGTTTAGACCTATCAGTGCAAGAGCCCACGGCATTTCGCTGGTGAGAACCAAATCTGTAAGGGATAGAATGCCATCACCAAATTTCGAAAAATTCACAAGCTGATTAAGCTCCTAATAAATTTTTGTTGGAATTGGATTTTTATATTTTGTGTTTATAGTGTAATTCCCCTTTGAAGGTACAGGTAACAAGAAGTAGTTTTTAAAATTTATCCCATCCTCCCATTTTACACCCGATTTTTTGTACAACCTTAAATATCACGTCCTTTAAAGAAAATTTAGAGTTTTATACATGTACATTCTTACTAATGATTAGAGTATAAGGAAGAGACACTGATCCTTTAAAAATGGTACCAGCGTAAAAAAAAAAAAAAAAAAAAAAAAAAAAAAAAAAAAAAAAAAAAAATTATATATTATTATATATATAAAGCTGACGTCCCTCCAAAATGTTTTTTCTATTTCCCGAAAATTGGCCGAAGCGATTTCCCTCGAATTTGACACGATGATTCCTTAGGGTATTTAGAAAAAATCTGTCGAATTAGTTTTCTAAAAAGTTGTCTGTGAGCGCCGCAAATTGAATTTTAAAATAAGAGTGAAAACTCATTTTCGCACGACGCACGGACAGCGAGGTGACGTGATGCTCCGCGGCATCGCCTGAGCTGGATTCTCTGATCTGCCCCTCCCCTCCACTCTACGCTCGGCAGAGTCTCACCTTATCAGTTGACGAGTCAGTACAGCGAGAGCGGTGAAGGGGGGAGGTTCGTTCGTCGGTCATCTCTTGCGCACTGATTACTTCGTTCTTTCTCCAAAATTTTTCTGTCGCTCGCCCGTACCCGCAACCTTCTCTCTCACTCCTTACGGACGCTCATCTCTCTCGACTAACGCACTCCCATTCTTCGTATTAACCATTCGTTTGCCTTTCTTCTTCTTTCCTCTCTTTTCATTTTATTCCTTAAATTTTTATCATTTCGACTTATATCACTCGGGATCGTTGAATAACGTTCCTAATATTTTGCAGTATGGTCTTGATTTAATTTTTTTTTTTTTTTTTTTTTTTTTTTTTTTTTTTTTTTTTTTTTTTTATAAAAGAAAACATTCTTAGCGCATTGTGCATTTATTTTTTCCGTGGATTGTCACCGTTATATGTAACCTTTAGGCACTCGCTTCTCTTTTATAATTCCTCTTCGATTTTCAACGCTTTTATTTTGGTATCCTCCGCGTCTTATTAGTTCTTTTTACACATTGCCCGGCAATATCTTCTTTTTTATTTATTTATTTAATACAAGAAAGTACAAGCGCTTTGCGCTCACATTCTTACATTTTCATCTCTTTAATTCTCAGCACCAATACTCCGTTTCATTTTATCATTTTTTACCAACTAGGTACCAACTAGCCCGTAACCCTAGAATGCTGGCCGTGGAGGGCGCCCGTAGGGTGCTTGGAACGGCTAGTATTATATATATAAAGCTGACGTCCCTTCAAAATATTTTTTCTATTTCCCGAAAATTGGCCGAAGCGATTTCCCTTAAATTTGGCACGATGATTCCTTAGGGTATTTCGAGGAGATCTGTCGAACAGTTTTTGAAAAAGTCGTCTGTGAACACCGCAAATTGAATTTTAAAATAAGAGGGGGAGAGCTCATTCTCGCACGACGCTCGACGCACTATGTGTCAGTATGCACATTTAACTACCATGAAGTCTAGATTGACCTAAAATGTAGCGGAAGGTGTCGTTCCAGGGGTTTTTCGGGTCGCTGATCACGAATTTAGAGTCCGTTTTTCAAAATTTTCAAATCCAAGATGGTAGCTGTATAGTAAGCAACGAATTTTGACAACAAAAAAAACAGGTGAAAGGTGTTGTTCAAGGGGTTCTTTGGGCCGCTGATCACGAATTTAAAGTCCGTTTCTCAAAATTTTCAAATCTAAGATGGCGGCTGTATAGTGAGCAACGAATTTTGACCATAAAACAGGTGGAAGGTGTGGTTTACGGGGTCAGGGGGGTTTAGGGGAATAGTCTTTCATATTTACTGTTTCTTTCGGGGTGTATTCTACTCTTCAAAAGCCTATTCTTTTTTTTAGTGCAACTTTAAGATGCGTCGTTCAGATGTACAGTCAGGGACAAAAAGAATGTCAGATGTCTCCTTGAAGTAGGCCACCAACAGTACTTATCTCAATGAATTTAAGTATTGCAGGTGGCCTACCTCAAGGAGCCATCTGACACTATTTGTGTCCCCGACTGTACATTGAAATGTACCCCAGGGATGAAAGGATTAAGACTGTCGCAACCCCCTCGGTCCTAACGCTCATCGCTTAAACCTGAGCGCTCCAATACTTTTGATCCGTCATTTTTTGTCAGTGATTTTTACCGTACTTCTTCAATCGTTCGTTTAACAACCATGATTCTTTAAATGAAAAACAAACAAACTGTCAAAGTGTCAACTAGCCCGTGCCGTGCCCCTAGAATGCTGGCCGTGGAGGGCACCCGTAGGGTGTCTGGAACGGCTAGTATTATAATAATAATAATAATAATAATAATAATAATAATAATAATAATAATAATCCCTATGGACATAATATCCCTATGGACAGAGCAACTGCGATTGCATAAACCTGTCCCTGGTGGAGACTTAATAACTCCATCCCCAAAGTGAGGGGAACCGTTTAGCAAAAATAAAAAAAAATGTATACATCACTGTAAGTAAGCCGCATGGCTTAGGACCAAGGTTTGGTCCCGCCGTGTGGACAACAGCAACACCTCGCCAAGCGAGTGATAAGAAAGAAAAATAATAATAATAATAATAATATAATAATAATAATAATAATAATAATAATAATAATAATAATAAATAAACATCGAAATATATAAATGGATCTAAAAGACATCGCCGTTGATTTTGCATTTGTTTTCTCCATGTTCACAGTGTTATTATGATGTGGTGAAGAAGAAGAGGAAATGGGCTCATGATATGTGTACTGTGGAGTGCTTGGCATTGAGTGAAAGGGCGGGTAGAATATTCGACCTTTATGGAGACACGGAGTTGAATGAAGATGAACCACAAAGAGTGGAGACGGGATACGTAAAAAACATTCGTCGCTACTGTTACGGCTTCAAGAAAGGATTGTGTAGGAACTATGGAAGATGGGAATGGTGGATTCCTCAGATCAGTATGTGCCGTTGTATCGCGGAAGATTATGAGTTCTACTCATTCGCTTGTCGCAACTACATAACCTACGCCAGAGAAATGATCAATGCTAAACTCAGTCTTTGGAATCTTTGGGACGGAATAGATATTCGAGCCAAGGCCACAGAGAAACCAACCCCAGCATTCACCCCGCGTAGATCAATGAAATCACGGAAAGTAGAAGAAGAATAGCCCGGAAAATGATGCAACCAAGACAAAAAAATAACTGCGACCACAGAAAGATGCCAGCTCCTCCCCCAGCTGAATGTAATACTTCCGATCATTTATTTCCGACTCGAAGTTTCACTTACAGACCGTCTTTTTTTTCTTGAAATAAGGCACGTTCACTGATACTGTCTAGTAACAGCGCTTTCCGAGTCACAGAATGCCCGTTTCTAGAGTGAGTCCCTTGAGAGCGAGATATTTTTGCACACATCAGAATTTCCAAAGTATTACTTCAAGAAGTCGAGCCTCTAAAGCAGCACACGTGACCACATAAATTTGTTCCGTAGCCGATATCGGAAATAAATGCTGACAGTATATATTTTAAAAGAAATAATCAGCGAATGACCTCATTCACATGTTTGAAAGCGACTCGTTCATTTATTGTTGGCCGCTAAATTGATCGGGCTTTCTGAACTATCAAATTATTGTTCATATGGGTTCAAATTTTCATGCGTCTCTTCGAGGAATGTGTAATTTCAATTGCCTCGACTCAATGATTATCGCAAACTGGCAAGGAGACAATGAACTGATTTTAATTATGGGTAAATTGAACTATAAAACGTCTTTCTCGGTTCAAAAGCTGCTTGATGGCTTCTGTAGATGTTGCATTAGAAAATTCGTTTTATTTCTCCTCAGTTCTGATGTTTGATCTTACTTTAAAATAAAGATTGCTAGCATCATCGACGTGGCTTGCGCTTATAAAGAACATTCAGATCCATGGAAAAACTTACGCGTTTTCATGAGCTGGAATAGAAAAATAATGCGTTGAACGCCTGACTCACCTGGAACGAAAAAAATAAAAAAACATCTGAGTTAATGACAGAATGGATCGTGCGCACGAATTAAATTTAATATTAACAAGAAAAAACAAGAGGGAAAACCATCCATTTAAAATTATTCAAAACTGGGACTGAAAAATTATGAAAAATTTTTCCTTTGCGTAAAAAGATGATACCTACAAAATTATAAAAAAAAAAAAAAACCATTAGAAATTGCAGATTTTGTTTTTGGTTCAGTGACGAACGCACGATATTCCGCAGTACTTCATTGTGAAAAACACGCAATTTCTGAGAAAGAGACACACGGTAAATTTCAAGAATCATTGTTTTAATGTATTGCGTCATTGATTCATTTGTCAACGCGTACTAACACGCTTGTTACTGCAGGAATATTTGATGACGTCAACTGTTACGTCTACGTTTAAGACAAAAAGAGAAAGGATCTAGAAGAGCGAGATATATAGGAGGAGGGGCGGATTGGGAATATAAAAGGGAAAAACCTCGTCGATCACGAAAACAAAAACAGTTCGATCACGCAATAACCTCCCCTACCCCTCGGGCCCTCGACGGTTGAGAAGTATTACAAAGGTTCTTAAATATTGCTTTAAATGGCACTCGTATCATAATTTCCGGCGATTGGGATCAAGTTTTTTTTTCCCCCAGGCTTTCGACGGAGTGGCATAACTAGCCGAATAAATAAAATTTGAGCACCTGCGCATTTTCTTCCCCTCCCTCGACTGAAGTAAAATTGAAAGCATCAGGTGTAACAGTTGGTAATATTTTGATCGTACCAAAATGGAGTGAGAGTGGGGATCAGCATTTCCCACGATTAAAGCGTAAATAGAAAATAAGCGATATAAATAAGGAGTCTCTTCTCCTGCGAACCTTTAGCAGTGTTAATGGTTCGACAGTCGTGCTAAGCAATGTTCAAATCAAAGAAAATTAAGCAAATTCTACTATTTCAAACTATAATCATCTTGAAGTTAGTCGACGAATCAACTGAACATGGTGAGTTAACAGATCAACCGGGATACAGGCTCCCAAAATACCCAATTCTAGACTTGAGCGTGTTCGCGCCACCTCCGGACACTGTACCTGGTAAACCATTGGTGAGTGCTAAAACCTTATTGATTTGTAAAAAATAATTGGTCATGGGTGAATATTTTATTTTTTTGAGGAGTTTCGAGGTCACTTTAACGGAACGGAGAAAAGTTAAAAACCAATAACGTAAAATTACGCACAGGAACGTAAATTTAGCGTGAATCTAAGATTTCATAGGGCGCAAAATCTCTCCTCTAGTCGCAGAGTCTTAGTTTATTATTTTATTTAAACATTGTAAAACTATCACGATGATTAAGTGAACTTCAAAGAAAAGTATGTCGATTCTGGACAACTAAAGATTTTTCGAACATGTTAGTTGGTGCCTCCAAGAACTTTAAAGGCTTAAAAATATGTACGCACCTAATTTTCTAAAGGTAGGAAAAATACATTTGAGGTCTTTTCGTGTGCTAGTTTTTGTAGAGAAAAATCATTTTTCTTGTATTAGTTTTGATACTACAAGCATAGTAAAGGCAGTCAGGCGTGTAGGGTTTACTGCCTTCGAATGAATTTATTCTGTGATATTATGTGTTTTTTTTTTTTTTACATAGTGGCAGTGGGGCCGCTAATTCGCCCAGTTAATTTTAATTCTGATTTTGCTTTGTGATTTATGTAGAATTTTAGTTTTTCATTTCTTTCTCTTATTTTAGTTCATTTTACTCGGTGGGCAGGTCTTTGATCTTTACCAAATGTTATAAATTAATAAATTTTTTAAATTATTATTTGTGAATAATAAATAAATCAAACAACAAATAAATAGTTCAGCTGAAGCCAGCCCTACCATAAAACCTTCCTGGCATGGATTAGTCCCCACATTTTCTTGATTCCATCCGGAGGGGTACGAAAGTCTAAAATGATTGAAACAGCCGAAGTTTAGAAAAAAAGAACTCTCAATCTTGATTCCAAAAAGTAGTAAAAGGAAAGTCGATGGTTGCAAGCTGTGCCAAACATAAATATTGCAAGCATTAAGAAGCCATGCGAGGTGGCAACACTGAGAGATTCTAAGAGTTCAAAAAGTTTAGGCTTTCGTCTTCTAATCTGACCCCAAAGACTTCAATTATCTAGACGACACTACTACTCATAAAACCCGCCCGAAAAGGTCAACTAATTGCAATAGACGACTTGATTTACGTTCAGAACCAGGAATTTGGGAACTGCACTAAAATAATAGAAAGTATTACTTCTATTTTGTAAACCAAGTCAAAACATTGACAAAATTTAAGGGCCAAAACAATATGCTACCGATTTTAAGGCTCATTTTACACACATTTTAATCCGGCTGGTTTTAACTATCATTTTTCAACTGAAACATTATTTTTGTGGACATATACGCTTCAAGCTGATTGTGAGTCTACCATCCTTTGCTGTGTTCTATACGGAATTTCCCATTTCCTCGGTACCTGTTGAGACTTCTTCAACTCCCTTTCTCGCTGCCCCGTTTTTGCGATCGAATTATTTTCATTAATTGATTGAAAATATATGTGATATTTTTTCATGCCGAATATTTGTGTCACTTGAAAAAGTAAAGAACATACACAATATTGTATTGTTAATGAACTACGTAAAATGAACGTAGGCAACTTCAGTGCATACATTGAGTAATTGGCTATCTTTTTAGTGACCCTGAACTAATAATGAAATACATTTTTGTCATATCAACGATTGCAAAATTGTGTTGCAAGTCTTTTTACGGCAAACATATAAATGGATGCTCAAAATAAAATTTTTAAAAACCTGTACGACTCAGTGGCGCAGCGTGCAATTTGACAACGTTGTATGTTGTCCATTTAAACCAATATAAAAGGTCGAATGCAAAAGTGTTCACCGAATACCCAATTCTTCGATCCTTTTCATGGGTTTAAATGGACGAACTGCAACGTTGCCAAATTGCACGCTACGCCACTGATGCGACTGTCCATATGTTTAACTTTACTTGTAACTGTATGTGTGTACCTTTCTCCCCCTCGCTCCTCACACCACCGTACCGAGGCACAATAGTATAAACAACGTTTCCACCCACGTAATTTATTTCATTAGAAGCCCTTAGTTTAGTTTTTGCTTCAAAACCGAAACCAAAAGTTAGATGTAGCAGCGTCAGATCGTCTTCTGCATATGCGTAATATCCGGACCTCAGGCTCGTTTTACTGCACTTTTTTAGTGTTTCACAAAAAAGCTGTAGAGTGTTAGGGAGTAATAGCTAGTTAAATATTATTGTTTTGTGGTTAAATAGAAGTCCTAAAATGAACTTTTTGGCTATATTGGTGAAAAATTTCAACCAATTTACAAGTGGTGCGGGTTGCTTAGTTTTCGGCATTTTTCGTCAATTTTTTCGATTTTTTCGATTTTTGACGATTTTCAAGGCAAAAGAAGAGGCCGCCAAATCCAAAACTTTTTTTGAAATCGGTGAAGAGGACTTTGTTTCTATTGATGAGTAGAACATTTTCCGCACCAAGCCGATGGCGATATCGAAAATCGCCTGTTTTCGACGTACCCTATCCTATAGTCTAAATAAAACCTTCTCAATATCATCATTTTCGGTGTTGCATTTGTTTACTCTGTGTTTACAGTGCAGATATGAAGAGGTGGCTGAAGATAGGTTTTATGCTCATAACGAGTGTATAAAAGAGTGTTCAGCATTGAAAAAACAGGCGGATGAAATATTTAAGATTTATGGAGGCGCGAGATTGAGGGAGCCTGATGAGCCGGCGCCAGTTGAGGAGGGCTACGTGAAATCGATTAGTCGTTATTGTCGCGGCTTCGTCCGAGGGAGGTGTCAAAATTTTGGATATTGGAAATTTTGGGCAACTAGGACCAGTATCTGCCGTTGTGAGGCGTTGGACTTCAATTTCTACTCATTTGCATGTCGACATTACTTCAGTTACGCCAGGATAGCTATCAACGCGCGACTCGGGCTGCTTAATTTGGCGGATGGATTATAGAAAAACGAGCTTGAGCCGAGTTCTCAAACCAACATGAACCACAATCGTTATGGTATCAGTTCCCTCCGCAACAAGTAATTTTATTCAGTTTTCCTCATCGAAATGTGTTATGGTATTTCAGAATATAATTTTATCCCTCTTTTCAAAAATACGCGTATTTAACGTTTATGTCCCACAACAGCTCACTTTTATTTGTGCTAATTCCGAGGCGAAGAAATTTACACCGTCAAAAACGGTGATGCGTTATACATGTACCCCACATGACAGTGATTTAATGATGATAGAAATGTTTCAAAGTGCATTTTATTATTATTCTTATTTATGAACAATTTCAAGAGGATTTCATACATACATACAGGGTGTCCCAAAATTGATAGTAAATTTTTTTACCACGTATTTTTGGGGTCCAAATAAGACTTTTTTTCCTATGAACACGTGTCCGAAAATGCCCCCTATTGGAGCTACAGCCCCCCAAAGTTTTAAAAAAAATCGGTTTTTCTTCGATTCTAGCAACGGATCTCCGTAAAAATGGATAAAAATTGGTTTCCAGGGGAAACTTTAGGCGTTCTTTCCGATTCCGGGGTCGAAAATTTCCGAAAGGGTCAAGGAGGGGGGGGGGTTTGAGGGGGGGTTCAAATTTTAAGTTGAATAATTTTTTAGTGCTCCGTGAGAAAATGAGAAAAATATCAAAAGAATCTGATGGAACAAAACAAAATGAACATTTTTGATCTCTTGTGTTTTTTTCATAAGACACACGAAAAACGAGTAAAATCGATTTTTCGCCGGGAGCGCACAGCCCGATAGCGCTGTTTCAGTGCCGCGTTGCGTCGAGTCGATCGTAAAGTCAGTTGAGTGCACAGAGCAGCGCTATCGAGCTGTGCGCTCCCGGCGAAAAATCGATTTTACTCGTTTTCCGCGTGTCTTATAAAAAAAACACAAGAGATCAAAAATGTTCATTTTGTTCTGTTTCATCAGATTCCTCTGTTATTTTTCTCATTTTCTTGCGGAGCACTAAAAAATGATTCAATTTAAAATTTGAACCCCCCTCAAACCCCCCCCCCCTTCTTGACCCTTTCGGAAATTTTCTTCGGGAATTGGAAAGAACGCATAAAGTTACCCCCCGAAACCAATTTTTATCCATTTTTACGGAGATCCGTTGCTAGAATCGAAGAAAAACCGATTTTTTTTAAAACTTTGGGGGGCTGTAGCTCCAAGGGGGGGCATTTTCGGACACGTGTTCATAGGAAATTAAGTCTTATTTTGGCCCCAAAAATACGTGGTAAAAATATTTACTATCAATTTTGGGACACCCTGTATAATTACTTTTCCAAAACGTGTTTTTCGCAAATTTTTTTTCTTCTGGAATTTAACTTTCCTTAACTTTCCTCTCACCTCAAAGCAACGGGTGTTCAGTATACAGGGTGTTTCAGGTTTTCAAGTTTATTTAAAAAAAATTATGTAGTTGATTTTTCAAGTCAAAATTATACTATTTTATATATTCTGATAAACACGGATCTTTAAATGCTTCCCCTCTCAGCTATAATTTTTCAAAGTTTAGAAAAAAAAAATACTTTTTTTAAAATTTTGGACAACATTATCAATAAAATTTTATTCAAATTTGACAAATATCAGCAGTATTTTTCGATTTAAAATTCATTAAAGCCCTTAAAATAATAAAATCAGGCCAAGTGCAGTGGCGTCAGGTGCAATCTGGCGATGCTGCTCTTCATCTATTTGAACCCATTTAAAATATTGATTCAAAAAGGGGCATGCGGCAGTGATAGTCCTTACTGTTTAACTTTTTGCGTGGATTTTAATGGACTAAATGCAACGTTGCCAGATAGCACGATACGCCACGTCACTAGCCTCGTATACCTGTCTAATACTTTTGATCATTTGATGGCAAACATTTTCTGTTGCTGATAAGGATTTTCAAAATGGTACAATAGAATGAAAATGCAAAAACCCTATTAAAGATTTCGATCACTTTCACTTTTTCACTGCGATGCAGTTTCAGTGAGACAATCGACATTAGGGATGGAAAAGTCAGCGCTTTTACCATGGTTTTACCATAGACAGACTTTTTATCCCACCATGTTGTATTTCAGTTCCATGGTTCCAAGGACTCGAGTTCGGTCTAAAATAAATTGTTTAGAATGGGACTCTTGCTCTGTGGCATCACCACTCTAACGAATTTTTGCAATTTTACGTTTTTATGAACAGTTGGTTTTAGGCTCCTAAGGGAACCTAAGCCAAAACAAATAAATAAAAACAAAAAACACGAAAAACAAAAAAAAAACAAATAAAACAAAAACAACGGAGTTTTACTTGGAGGGAAGGGACCCGTATGGAATTTGCAAATTGAAGTGTCGCAGGGAGCATTTATGGATTATTCTTTGTTAGACAAAATTTCAGACGAATTGAGGTAATTGTAAGTTGTCTATCGGCCGGAGGGGGGGGGGGTCCTATCGAATCCTTGGCTGGTCCTATCGAAGCACCTATCGAATCGATATGAATTTGCCCCACTTTGATATACTTAGGAAATATTTTCCGTTATTTAAATATTTTTATTCATAACCTAGTAAGTGGTATTACTGAAAGTACGATTAAAAATCAATTTTTTAATTTTGGGTCGAATTAATTGTGAATTTATGAAAAAGTAATAAGTAGATCATTTTTTAGGAACACACTTTTTGATCAATTTTAGCACTTATTGTTAGTTGTACAAAGGTACGCAGGTTCGATGATGAGCAAGAACTCCCTTACTTCCTTGAGCTTGTAAAGTATGACCATATCATAGTGATTAATACCATCGAAATCGGGGCATTTTAAGGGGGCCTTAATTTTTTTCTTTATTTTGCGAGACTATATACTCCGAAAGGTTTGTCTAAATAAAATAGTTTTAATTAAATCATTTTCGGTGCAGCATTTGTTTACTCTGTGTTTACAGTGCAACTTTGAAGAAGTGAGTCAGGATCAGTTGGGGGCTAGTAAGATGTGCACTAAGGAATGTTTGGCATTGACCAAGAAGGCGGAGGAAATATTCGAAATTTTTGGAGCCAAGCTGTCACAGGAACCCAAGAAACCACCAAAGGTTTATGAGGAATATGCGAAAAAGATTAGTCGCTGGTGTCGCGGCTTCAAAAGAGGAGAGTGTCAAAACTTTGGAAGCGGGAGATTTCCGCGATTGACGACAAGCGTTTGCCAATGTCAGGCTCATGACTACGATGCCTACTCAGCCTATTGCCGCAATTATATGATTTACGCTAGAACAGCCATCAACATAGGAATTGGGTTCAATAATTTGATGGATGGGATAAGAAATAAAAAATAAGTTTCAAATTTTGATGACAAGGTAGGTGACCCATAAGTGGCCTACCTCAGCTTAGAGTACCCATATAAAGAGAGTAAGGTGGTCTGCAATCATGGAGCTCTTAGGGCCCAATTTCAAGATGGCGGCGGTCATGTTGTTTGCAGTTTGAGGTTATGTTACATTGTTGATGGAAACGGAGTCGGTGACCGGTGAGTTTGATGACCGTTTCCCGCTAAAAAATGTTTGAAGATAACATCAACGGTTACACCAGTTACACGATCGACCCGGTCGGCCATCTTGAAATTGGGTACTAAGAGCTCCTTGAACGCCTAAAATGTCGCAGCCAATCAGCGTAGGATTCACAGACCGCCATACTCTCTCTTGTATAGGTAAGTACTCTACCTCAGCTTATTTCAGTTAGTTATGCGAATGGACGATAGATGGCGTTAGTGCTGAGTAGCAGGATGCTACCACTTCCCTCACTCCAAAGAGCAAGCGTGCCAAGCGATTCAGTTGGCGCGGAGTAGTGCAACCTCTTTTTTTTTCGCGAGGCTGTTTCTCATTTTCACGTAAGTACTCGTAAGTACTCGTAAATAATCAAAAAAGCTAAGCCCTGGCAGAAAAAAAGCAACCGTAAAAATAAATTCTAAGTATTTGAATACGCATCAAAGAAATTTAAAAAGGGGTGGCCACCTTAGAAGCATCAAAAATATGAGGGATGGCCACTGACCACCTTAGCAGCACGTTTTGGGCGATGTCAAAACTCAACTTTTTTCAGACAGAACAAAAAACAAAAACCAAAACCCACAAAAACAAGAAAATTTAAAAAAAAAAATCTAATTAGCATATGAAAGCCAGCTGTCTGAAGAGTAAATTAATATATTTTGTTTTTGTTTCTTCTCTCATGCCTTAAACATGCAAATTGGCCTCAAGCTTAGGTATGTCCATCTTGGGTCACCTACTTCATTTTCCTGGAAGTATGTCGGTAAGTCAATGGGGTAGTTGTAAAGGTCTGAAATTGAGTGTTTTTTTTTATAAAGATGATCGCTTAGTTTACGCGAGTTCAACCTGGGTTGAGATTCTCGCATAGACACTTCAGTTTTCGCTGAACAAGTCGGTGAACTCAGCTTTTGAGATTTTGCGCATAAACACCTCGGAGTTCCGAAACCGGGTTCACGCGGCATCGATGTCACCAAAACGAGCGAGGTTAAATACGCGTCTTTCATGCGCACTTGTCCGTACCGCTCGCGCTCGCTCGCTCCGAGCATCGCTGCCATTTTCGTCAAAAATGTAAACAAACACAGAGAAGAAGAAGGAAAAACTCCTTTGAACTCGAGTTTAAATAACGGGTGTTTATATGCGTTCACCCGAGTTGAACCCGGGTTGGAACTCAACTCGAGTTATAGTATTTGATGAGCTGAGAATAATAGTTCTTTTGGTTGTTTCCCCCAAGTGTCTCAATTTTGGAGATACACACGTGTAAAGTTGTAAAAAAAAAGTGTGTGCGTAATGACGTCATAAAGCGGAATTCCCATTTGAAACAACGTATTTTAGGCCAAAATCTCACCTCCGGAACAATGGGACATAATTAGAAACCAAAGGCATATTTGTTCTCAGATCATCAAGTACTTCCATTTTCTTTATAAAAAAAACACAACATTTCAGTCTCTTGCAACTGCCCCACTGTAGGGAGTTTCTAGTAATTTTATGTGGAGCTCTGATGATTCTAATGAAACTTGCAAAGTTCTTACCACAACTTCCTGACAATTTCAAAGATGCATTCTAAAAATAAAAGATATTTTGGTTAAAATGCCAGAAACTCCATGCTTGTCAAAGAGCAGAGTAGAGCAAACGAGATTCGGTTACCAAGGTTGAACTGCCGATTAATATTAGTAATCTGAAAATTAATGTTACTAATCGGTAGCAATAGCGCACCGAGAGTTTCTTCATCTCTCTCTTTTCTCCATTAAAAAACGTATGTTAGACAAGGATGGACAACGGGATAAAACCCCCTCTTTCTGTTCTTTTCCTACTTATACATTCAAATGGGAATGAGAGAGATGGAAGAGATCCTGGTTGCGCCAGTGATCAGTAGTAAAACCATTGTACATATATGTATATTTTCAAAGTAAACTGACAATCAACATTAAGATCGCTAGATTCAAGATCTATTAATACCAGGTCAGTCCAGTAGGCGGACCATTCCAAAGTTCCCCCGCGTTGCGAGTGCAGTCACCGTCGTATTCCGCATAACAGCTGTTGATTCCGCTAAGTGAACCACGCAACTCGGGGAGACGTTGTGCAACGGAACGCTCAATAGATCTTGGCTAGAACAATCAGGCTGCAACAATTAAATTCAACGTTCAACGTAAAGTTTTGTTAAACTACCAAGCCGCACGAATATAGTTTCTCATGATTTTTCTCACCTGATTTCAAAAGTTGTATTTGTATTATCTATAGACAGCGCGTAATTGTAAGTCTCACTACAGTGCGCTTTTTCCATACAATTGAACATGTAATGATTTCGGTGGCGTAGCGTGCAATTTGGCAACGTTGAATTTTGTCCATTTAAGCAAATGTAAAAGGTCGAAAGCGAGGGTGTTCACCGAACACCCAATACTTCGATTTATTTCATGGGTTTAAATGGACAAACTGCAACGTTGCCAAATTGCACGCTACGCCACTGAATGACTTACATTTTAACTCCCGCGATTTTTTCACTCATCAGATGCACAGAAAATGATTTAAAGAGCTTTTGATTTGAGAAGGTAGCAAATGGGTCTGTTGCAAACTTTTGCTACAACAATTAAAAGTGTATAATCTGATGTAAAATCACCTGAAAAGTCCATAGGTGGCATCAGAAAGTCATAAAACGCAATAATAAACTCACAAGAGGCGTTTAATGAAATCCAAGATGGCGGAGAAATATCGAGCAATTTGTATGCATGCACCACGAACATCCAAGCCAATCTCACAATATCGATCACAACGTAAACAAACACATAACCTCTACCTCCAGTGAGGTTGTCCAAGTTGGCCATCCTTGGATGTTCAAGGTGCATGCATATACAGATTGCTCGATATTTCTCCGCCATCTTGGATTTCATTAAACGCCTCTTGTGAGTTTATTATTGCGTTTTATGACTTTCTGATGCCACCAATGGACTTTTCACGCGATTTTACATGAGATTGAATACTTCGTAGCGCTAAAACAAAAGTTTGCAACTGACCCATTGCATCTTAGAGGTACTATAGTTTCTCAGAATTTTCTATGGAAAAGCTCCCACAGCCCTCTTCGGCTATTGAGAGTCCCTCAGACCGGTATCCGGACCGGTTTTGACTCGGAATCACCCGGGCACTGAATCCAGTTTCGTTGCTATTTCAATCAGCATGATCCTCCTCTTGATGCTAATGCAGCTTGTGAAAGTCTTGATTTTTAAAACATTCATTTGTTTACTAAATTGTTCAATGTAAAGTAATAACTATTAAAAATGTCCTTATCTTGTATAGAATCCTCGTAATTTGTGAAAATCTAGTAAAAACTGTTGCAACGCTCCTCACCCTTCACTGAAAAAAATGAAATTACTAAAAAAGCAATTAAGTTTTGTAAAATCAGTAAAATAAAGCACATGCTAATTTTACTTGTTATTTTCGGTAAATCCTACTAAACTTATGGGTAATTTTACGATTTGAATTGTAAATTTTGCTTAAGTTTTAGTAATTTTTCTATTTGGATTGCAAATTTTTCAATCTAAATAGTACATTTTACAATCCAAATCATTGTAACTTTTGCATATTACATGGCTGTCGTGGCGTGACAGCTATACGACTTGCAAAAATTACAATGCTTTGAATTGTTAAATTTACAATCCGATTGGTAAAGTTTATGATCCAAATTCTAAAATTAACCAAAATTAAGCAAAATTTACAATCCAAAACGTAAAATTAGCTATATGCGTAGTCAATTTTACTGAAAATGGCTGGTAAATTTAGCCTTTGCTTCATTTTACTGATTTCACAAATCTATTTTTTTCAGTGTTGGAAATTGATCCCAAAACTTTCTACTACCGAGTCGGAAGCCCTGGGAGCTGATTCTGCTCGTTTGGACCAGACTAGACGAGACGAGATAGCGGTATTCGACCAATCCCATTGGTTTAAACGGCGTCACGTGCAGGGGCGGATCCAGCAATTTGGCAACCATTCATTACTTCCATTTGAACGTGTGAAAAACAATCGATTCTTGAGGGGGCCAAGACCCTTTTACTAATCGATTGTTTTTCATACATTCAAATGGGAAGAATCCATAGTTGCCAGATTGCTGGATCCGCCTTTGGTCACGTGACAGATTTCGAGTCATTCGAGGGACGGGGAGTCACTCCGCTCCAGTCTGAAGTGAATGCACAGAATACTCTAATCAGAACGGAAACTCTAATTCATTTTGAAACATTCTTTACTTCGGGCCGCTATGTTCGAAAGTGAGCATCTTCGGCAGATCTCCGGCAACTGGCCGAGTTGTGATTGGTTGTATAGCCTGAAAAAGCATGTCCGCCATTTTGAGAAGTGAGTAGGCACAGTTGCCAGTTTGTGCCAGTAAATTCCAAATCTTGTTTCCATTGGCTCTTATGGGAGTTTCCCTTCTGATTGTATTATTCTGTGGTGAAAGACTCGAACGACTTAAAAATTGTCACGTGACGCCGTTTAAACCATTGGGAGTGATCGATTTCCGCTTTCTCGTCTCGTCTCGCGATAAAGAGTAGAATCAGCCTCTTGGTCGACTCGCTTCAAGATACTATAGTCTACATGTATAATTTTAAGCGCGCTAAAACGCGCGTTCGTGCATCGTATAAACACTACAAATGCTGCAACTTGTGGTGATATATCGTGAATACGATGTTCCTACGTGGTGAATACATTATTATAAGCATTCCATTTTCCATTTCATTTTTTGTAGCTTATATTGAAAACATTTTCTTCATTTTGTAATCTTGTAATGTTATATAGGGCTTTGCTCATTTATTTTGAATAAATAAATAAATAAATAAATAAATAAATAAATAAATAAATAAATAAATAAATAAATAAATAAATAAATAAATAAATAAACATAGCTAAATTAATTTGTAATATAAAGTGTAACAGATAGATCTCCGACGAGAGATGTAAATTAATACACAAATGGAGAGGAATTTTCTGAATTATTTATAGAAATAGAATATTAAAAGAAGGAGAAGAAGAAGAAGAAAAAAATGACTATAAAATGAAGTTATCATTATTAGAATATTAAGGGGATAGTTGGCTAAGTGGAATGATAGGGAAATGAACTGAGGAAACTTCTGCAAGAAGGGTCTATAAAATATGCCATGTACTGTTGTACCCTTTCCAAGGAATGTAGTAGTAGTAGTTTTCGTTTATTTTTAGGAGGTGACTAAACATCTAGGTTATTCACACCTCCGTAATGAGGGATATTATACAAGTAATTTGGTGGATTTAATGAATTAGTATTGTAATGAAAGAAGAATTTCTCTGAAAGAGTATGTGGAAGTATACTTTGCAGTGGCGCGGAGTAGCATGCAATTTGGCAACGTTGTAATGAGTCCATTAAAACCAATGATAATGAACGAAATATTGGGTGTTCACTGTTCTCGGTGAACACCTTTTCATTCAACATTTTACATGGATTTAAATGGACACATTACAACGTTGCCAAATTGCTCGCTACGCCATATAGAATTACTTTGTGTTTATGAGCCCTTCTTCCGGCATTTAGTCTCAGTTTCAAAGTTAATTTACCACTTTACTGTAGGATGTTTGCTGTATTTGATCAAATTCTTGTAATATTCAGTTTCTTTGAATGTTTGATCAAGTTGTTTCATTCCATCATTCCTGAAGAAGGCCGATGATGCCAAAAAGTCCTAATGGAAGATTACTGCCTTAGACACGTTAGACCAAAAGTTATTTTTCCTTTTTCTGCTCTTTCGTTTGATTGATTACCTGTACTTACAAATGACATGTAGCCACTTTTAACTTTTATATTTTGCCATCATTATCTTCGGAGTTTAATAAGAAATGTAAAAGTTACTCAACTTCCGTTTTTCTGCTCTCTCGTTTGGCTGATTGATTGTATAATGTATGTACAGATAATAAGTGTCAATTTAACTGAAAAATATCTGAACAAAACGAAGCGCAGCCGAAATAACCAAGATAGATTGACTTTAAAAAAGAGGACCTGCCCAGGATTTCTCAAAATCAAAATAAACAATTTTTTTGGACAGAAAACGTAAACTATGACTGATTTTTTCCTCCTTCTTAGAAACTACTTTCGATTTAGCATTGATTAATTGTAGGCGTAAAGTAAATTTATTTTATCTATCAGGTTGAAAGACGATGAATTTTTGAAAATGGGTCTAATTCCTCAGGTGGGTCTGTTTTCAATGTCACCCTGTAATGTACGTACACCACACTAACCCTTGACCCACTAAGCCTCCTCGTTCCTCATCTGGTATGCGGGTATGGTACACAGAAAAAAATGGTCGTGCTCCAGACACGAACTTTCCGTGTTCTAGACACGAACTGTTCACACCAGTACCGGAACGAGTTCTGAGCGCGATCTATTCAGGTTCAGTTTGTGTCTGAAACGCATTCCGTCGTGTCCAGAACCTGATAAGTTTGTGCTCTGAGCACGTTCCGTACTGTTGTGTATATAGATCGTGTCTGGAGCACGTGCTTTTTTTTCTGTGTATGGGTATGGTATGGGCATGGTATGGGTATGGTATGAGTATGGGTAATGGGTATTGGACCAATAAATGTTCAGTACAGACGGTCCTGTACCCAGATGATTGGTGTACACCTACGACCATTTAAAAGCACACGTAAACGCTCACCATACAACGTCTTTCGGGGACCGTCTGTACCAGTAATCTCTGGTCTGTACTGAACATTTATTGGTCCCTGATCTCTACCCTTATTTTCGCGTTAACAATTCTCAATCGGAACCTTATACTCCGTTCGGGATAAGAAGACCGATGGGAAGTCAGGTATAAACGCACTACACATTGCAACGCAGCGGTTTCTCGGCTGTCGATTCTTCTCCGCAACGTCCGTTCAAGAGGACTTGCCTTTCAGACCCTTTTATTGAAAAAGACAATACCGTGAACTGACCAATTTATAAAGTCTTTTGAACGCCCACTCGAAAAATAAACTTTTGCGGCATTCGCGAATTTTGAATAACTGACTTTAAATTTAAATTCTGCTCGACGTGCACAGTAAAATGATACCTAACGGCGCGGCCGGCGCGGCGGTTCAATAAGTAATTTTTCAAAGATTTCGGCTTTCTGAAATCACTCAATCAGGAATGCCGAAATCTTTGAAAAATTACTTATTGAACCGCCGTTAGGTATCATTTTACTGTGCACGTCGAGCAGAATTTAAATTTAAAGTCAGTCATTCAAAATTAGCGAAAGCCGCAAAAGTTTAATTTTCGAGTGGGCGTTCAAAAGACTATATAAATTGGTCAGTTCACGGTATTGTCTTTTTCAATAAAAGGGTCTGAAAGGCAAGTCCTCCTGAACGGACGTTGCGGAGAAGAATCGAGAAACCGCTGCGTTGCAATGTAGTGCGTTTTTACCGGACTTCCCATCGTACTTCTTATCCCGAACAGAGTATAGGCTGAAAGGCTGAATCGTCATTGGAAACATTTTCAGGGGAGAAATGTGTGAGTGAGGGTGTATGGTAAGTAGGCCTCCGAGGAATACAGTAATTAAACAAACAACGATAGCAAACCCGCTAGTTACTTTGATATTGGGGGTGGGGGGAGAGATAGAGAGAGAGAAAAAAAAACAAAGGGGCGAATCATACCAGAGAAAAACCAACTGAATGAGAGAGAAGTTGCGGACCCTGAGGGTGATTTCACAATAACGGGTATTGCTTGTCACCAGGCCGGTCAGGGACTTTGGAGTTTGGACCAGATGTGAAGAATAAAAAGTTAAATAGCAGTGGTTTTTCATCGAAACTTACTGTCTGAGGGAGGAAAAAAAAATAACAGGGACAAAAATTATCATTGCCGCGGAATACATATACCACCTTTTTTCAGACAGATTTCGCAAACTTCCTTACTTTCGCCAAACCGAAACAAATTGTACACATTCTGTCTAAAAAAGTGTAATACATTCCGCGGCAATGATAATTTTTGTCCCTGTTATTTGTTTTCTCCTCTCTCAGACCGTAAGTTTTTATGAAAAACCACTGCTAGGTTTCACTTTTTATTCTTCACATACTGGTCTAAATCCCTGACCGACCGGGGGTTGTGAAATTCTCATTATCGTAAAACCACCCCTGGATACGACGGTACGACACAGAAATACGATACAGAACTGTCATAAGGGAGGAGGGAGAAACATCCATCGAGATCAGTGCCGTAGCGTGCAATTTCACAATGTTGTATTGAGTCCATTTAAACCTACGTAAAAGGTCGGATGCAAAGGTGTTCAATTGTTCGATCCTTCCCATGGACTCAAATAGATGAACTGAAACGTTGCCAACTTGCACGCCACGCCACTGAATCGAGAGTTGAGTTCCAGCTGATCCGTGACGGCTCGGGACCGAAAAAGTGCATCTACATTACAGGACTGCCGTTTTGCGTATAATCAATCCTTTTTTTCCATTCACCGATGATTCCACTGGTCGAGAAAATATTACACAGTTCAACTCAGTGCATGACTATAATAAACTAAAATACTCGCATCTGACATATTTTCTCAACCGGTGGAGTCGTCGATGACTTTAAAAAACTGGCGGATATTTTAATTAATCAACGGGGTTTCCACCGATTCAGGAAAGATTACAGATCAGAGTATTTTCGTGCATTACAGTCGTACACTGAACTGAACTGTGTAATCTTTTCTCAACCGGTGGAATCATCGGTGAATAGAAAAAATATCATTGATTCTACGCAGTGGCGTACACAGGATTTTTCTTGGGAGGGGCTAGCACTTCGATGAGCGTTTGACGGAAAATTGTTCCCCCACTTCCCCTCCACCCCCAAAAATCGGAGGTCTGGGGGGGATTTAGCCCCCTTAGCCCCCCCCCCCCCCCCCCTGCGTACGCAACTGATTATACGCAAAACGGCAGCTCTGATCCACAATACCTTTCCGAAGAAATTCGGAACGAAACGGTCATCAAGCAAACGCGATTTTCCAAAAAAGACCACAACTTATATTTTATGGGTGCTTTTCCTGGCAGCCCCGTCAATGATATTCCTCCTAAAAAACTGGCTCAGTATTAAATGTTGACCAACACTCCCCCCCTCCCCCTATCCTGTCTCAATTATCACACTCCCCTTGTCCACAACGCGACTGCGGCAGCCTGCAAATTTAATTAAAACAATCAAAAACAGTAGCATATGACTTGTTTGAAAATCTGAATAATTTAATGAGCGCAATCTAACCCTCATTCTGCACATTACGACATGATATACTCCACCACTCGGCAGTCGCAATTTTTGATCAAAAATTAATCATTTTTGAACGAGTACAGTAATTTCAATTTATACACTATCGAGATTTCAATGAACTAAAAGAGTTGGTCTGAGAATTCAGAGCTGCCGTTTGGCGTATAATCAATGCTATTATTTCTATTCACCGATGATTCCACCGGTTGAGAAAATATTACAAGGTTCAGTTCAGTGTATGACTGTAATGCACGAAAATACTCTGATCTGTAATCTTTCCTCAATCGGGGGAAACTCCGTTAATTAATTAAAATATCCGCAAGTTGTTTAAAGTCATCGACGACTCCACCGGTTGAGAAAAGATTACAGATCAGTCGAGTATTTTCGTGCAGTACAGTAATACACTTAACTGAACTGCGTAATCTTTTCTCAACCGGTGGAATCATCGGTGATTATACGCAAAACGGCAGCCCTGTCTGAGATGCCTCGGCAGCGTCGACCTATGATCTTGTGCAAAAAGCCTTTAACCCTTTACTGCATGATTTTTTTTTCCAATAAAATAATTTTTTTTCAGTACAATTTTGATCCTTGAGACAGGAAAAAATAGTGAAAAAATTCTTTCCATTATAATTCAATGGTAAAGAGCCTGAATATTAATTGTTCCAAATATGGCCTTACCCGCATTTAGGTTCCCGCATCCATGCAACTGAAAATAAAGTTTTCAGGCTTAAAAAAAAAAAAAAATTAAAGTAGTAAAAAATAAGTTAGTAAGTTTCAATAGTTGTTTTTTTGTACACATATATGGTACCCCTGCGTTACTCCCAAACATAACAATGAAAATCGGAAAATCTCTATCAGATTTTCAGTGAGCTATTTTCAACCACTCTGCACGTTCTCTATCCTGTGCTGCGCGCTCTAGGACAAAATTGACAATTCTTACTCGTTTAGTATCTGTTCCACATGTGACCCATCATGCAGCGACAGTACAACTCAAGTCCCCTACTTTTAGATAAGGCTTCAAAGTAATTGTTCCAGATCTGGGCTCATCTGCAGTTAAGGGTTAAATCGCACCAAAAACAACATGACAAATATTTTTTTTTTTTTGGGAACGATACAGTCACGAATAGATTGCACCCTAAGTGACGTAGCAAACAATCGGGCAACGCTGTAAAGCACGGAGAAAAATATTGGACTAAAAATGGCCAGAATTCAAATAAAAAGTTCCCGGAAAGGATTCAGAAATATTTTCTGGGTGGCGCGGGGCTTACTTTTAAAATTTGAAACGTGAAGCATCGCAAGAAGCAATTGTGAGTTACTTCCGATTGAAAAAGGCAAAATTCAAGGCTTCTTGGGGGGGGGGGGGGGCTGGATCCACCACTGAGCACTAGTTACGTTAGTCCGAGGACCAGCGCGTGCAATCTGGCAATGCTGCGATTCGTCTATTGGAATGCATGCGAAATATCGAGCTACGGGAGTGCAAAATACACTTCAAGTAGTTCGACCTCTTTCATGCGTTTAAATGGACAAGCTATAGCGTTGCCAGATTGCTCGCGACGCCACTGAGGGCAGTCCAAAGTCCATCCCTTGATAGAAATGACTCATGCAGAGAGTGAAAATTTGCAGCATAGGAAATCATGAGAGCAAAATTCATGAGAACGCATGGGAAATAATGACTCTCCATGGGCCTCTCATGGGAACCCATTTGAAACCCATGATGAACCCATGATGCACCTATGATTTCCTATGAGCTTCCTTGATTTTTAATAGTAGCCCATAATTTTCCGTTGGTTTTTATGAGTTCTCATGAGAGAACTTTATGAGAATTTTCATAGATTTACTAGAAAATCATAATATTTATGATGGGTTCACGCATAATGGGGCTATTGCACACTTTTGCTACAAGCGATTTATTAGTCGATTATGGCGTAAAAACCTCAAAAAATAACGATGGCGGCACTAAAAACTTCCAAAATCCACTAAATTCAATAAACGCAGTTATTTGCGCGAGCGTAATGGTGGCCGAAGGCACTAACAATGGGAGATTCCTATCTTAATTTCGTCATTCTTTCTATGTTGACAAGGATGATTCACAGAGTAATTAGTCATCAGAGTGATGATCCACATCCGATGTATGGTGCCGCAACACCTAGTGACACCGGTATCAAATGAAAGTAGTCTCTTATTGGTCACTTCTTGATGGAGTTTCAGAATTGTTAGATGGGAATCTCCCATTGTTCGTGCCTTCGGACACCATTACGCTCGCGCAAGTAACTGCGTTTATTGAGTTTAGGAGTGGATTTTAGAAGTTTTTAGTGCCACCATCGTCATTTTTTGAGGTTTTTACGCCGTAATCGACTATTAAATAGCTTATAGCAAAAGTGTGCAATAGCCCCATTAAGAGAACTCACGATTTTCCATGCAAATTTGGCCATGGTTTTCTCATGAGTTGTTTCTACCATCAGGGATAAGTCCTTGATCTATCAAGTCTATTATCCTTATTTACAAGATACTCTCCTTGTCGTACATAAATATACATTATATGTAAATATATATGTTTCGACGAAAGACAGCATTCATTGATTAAGTCCATCACCGGTGTTTGCGCCTTGCACTAAAATATCCATTACCGTTACAGTGCAATACATGCAAGAGATACACGCTGGGTATGGTAGAGTAAAGATGTGGTGATGGTGGGGATGGGGGGAGGAGGATCGGTTTCATCATCGGCTGAAGCACGGAGGGAGCCGAGACTAATTAATTTAATCTGTTAACTGACCGACTGACAGCACAGGGTGTTTTGAAAAGTTAACTAAACCCTCTAGATACACAAATGGGTCTGTTGCATACTTTTGCTACAGCAATATAGAACCTTGATTCTTATGTAAAATTCGGCGAAAATAACGATGCGCACATAAAAAACGTTCAAAATCCACTCATTAACCCAAAAAATCACTTCAATTTCAAACCGCCCGCGCTACACTAGACACTATTTGTACCGGTATACTACTACATAGACGGAACCACCGTGCATAAGTAAACAACATCGTAACTGCAAAATGATGGAATTTCTTTTTTAATACGTGAAATATAAGCTGCATTTGGTGTCTGGTATTTTCGGTTTATCAAAGATTACAAAATAATATAAGAAATGTACGCATCTAAACGAAACATTCCAATGTTTGTAAGTTCTGTTCATGTTTACAAAAACGAGATGGTTCCATCTATGTAGTTATAAGTCGGTGATATAGTGTCTAGTGTAGCGCGGGCTGTTTGGAATGGAAGGTATTTTCTGAGTTAATGAGTGGATTTTGAAAGTTTTTAATGTGCGTATCGTTATTTCCTCCGAATTTTACGTTAGAAACAATGAGTTATATTGATGTAGCAAAAGTATGCAACAGAACCATTACCTACATATTAGTCATCGACGACTCCACCGGTTGAGAAAAGATTACAGATGTGAGCATTTTCATGCATTACAATCATACTCTGAACTGAACTGTGTAATCTTTTCTCAACCGGTAGAGTCATCGGTGGATTGAAAAATGCGATTATAATTATACGCAAAACGGCAGCCCTAGTACGGCGAGACTCTTTCATACATACAGGGATTCTAGAATCATTGTGTCATATTATTACTGCAGCAAACAGTATACGCAACAGACACATATTGAAGACTTATTGAGCGTCCTGTAAATTCGGTCCCGTTGCGTGGAAACGTATACGATTTTAAAACAAAACTTCGACAAAGCCTGAAATTCCACCCTCTCCCATCTCGCTGCTGCTACTCGTGAATACCTACTCTCTGCTCGGTACACACTGCTATGCGAGTAAACATTTCAACTCACTATGACACTAAATACTCTAATCAGAACGGAAACTCCCATAAGAGCCAATGGAAACAAGATTTGGAATTTACTGGCACACACTGGCAACTGTGCCTACTCACTTCTCAAGATGGCGGACGTGGTTTTTCAGGCTATACAACCAATCACAACTCGGCCAGTTGCCGAAGATCTGCCGAAGATTGCCGAAGATGCTCACTTTCGAACATGGCGGCCCGAAGTAAAGAATGTTTCAAAATGAATTAGAGTTTCCGTTCTGATTAGAGTATTCTGTGACTATAATACGGACGCCGAACGGACCTTCCTTTAAGCAAAAGCAACGCTACTTACCGTTGGAACATCAGACAAATTATACAGGCAAATCAGAATGAAGTTAATAAAACCGCACGTGAAGCTATATCATTTTTAGGAAGACTTCCACTCTGACAGTGGTTTGATTCTCGGTTAAATGATTCGGGCTCTTGCAAACTTTTGCTGTGAGCAAATGATAGTCCATTCTGATGTAAAAACCAGCAAAAATCACGAAAATCCCACTAAGAAAGTTTAAAATTCAGTAATAAACCTTCATAACTACTGAAATGGCAAGATTGTAATGGCGGTTCGACGCAGGTATCATGGGAAATTTCTATGTAATATACTACTTTCTCTTTGGAAACACAGAGGTATGTCTCAATATAGATTAAGCTCGATTCTGAGAGTAAATTTCGTAATTTTTTATTGTACTCGTCGTCATTTTTACAGGTTTTTATGCAATAATCAACTCTTTAATCCCGTGTAGCAAAAGTTCGCAAGAGCTCCATTCAAACTACAGGCCTGAGTGAAAAGAAAAAGGATTGCACCTAAATTAAATGTGCTACATGATTTTTTTATTTTTGCAATTTTTTATAATTTTTTTCTTTCATTTCTTTACTTTTATATGGTGCTTCTTTCAAAACCACGGTGCGAGTTACTACAAAAAAAAAAAAAAAAAAAAAAAATCGAAATTTCCCTTTCGATAGTGTAAAAATGACCTATATGGTGACCTTCATAGGTTGTAAAAAAATTAAAGCTTCGTCAAAAATAAAAGATTGCCAAGGCCATGTGCCCAGAGAAATTCGGGAGCCCAGAGCAACATTTGGATATAACATGATGACTAAGTATATCACTGAAGGTTTAGTAACCACTCTTATCAGTAGGATTGTGGCTGCCGGGTAAATTTTGACTTCAGTCGATAAAACCGATGTTTCAATATACCTACTTTCAAGTGTAAGTCCGCTAGTAACTAACGCGTTAAAGACTCACAGACCTTCAGCAAGGCGCACCGACAATTTGGTTTGTGATCCAGCAACTTCCAAATGTGTAACTGAACAAGGTTGCTGCTGAAGTGTTTGATGCCTACGACTAAGTAATTTTTCTCCGAGATACCAATTGGTCATAATTTCAAAACGGGCCGAATGGTGTCCCAACGAGATTACATTTTTAAAAAAGATCAAATAGGGTCGATGTTTCGATTTTTAAGTCAAAGGAACTTAGTTTTATGAAGAGCAATTGTAATAA
Source organism: Trialeurodes vaporariorum (assembly GCA_011764245.1). NCBI lineage: Eukaryota > Metazoa > Arthropoda > Insecta > Hemiptera > Aleyrodidae > Trialeurodes > Trialeurodes vaporariorum. The sequence goes on along the minus strand of VMOF01000024.1, from coordinate 63,263,927 downwards.
TTGCTTTTAACGTTATTTAAATACTTATTTTAATTGTTTTATGGTTCAAAATGTCCGTCGGTTACGCGTCCCCCACACAAGTTTTTGGTGTTTAACCTAAGTTTTTGACCATAATTTGAGGCTGAATTGAATTTTGAAGATCATGGAAATGCTCCAAAAACTCCGTAGAACACGTGTAAACCATCGTTTTTTACAAAATTATTTTTCTTCATACCATAAAGCGTGAAAAATGGTTGTCCCCCGGTTCCAAAATGTCCGTCGGTTACGCACGGATTTGACTGTTTTACATCTTAAAAGTTTATTTAAAAGTGAAACTGGATAACTTACGATTTTCTAAACCATGCTCAAACGTTCTAAACAGGAATTATCAACAATCAACATCTGTGCAAATGGATTTTATTTGGAAACGATTTTCATTTTTCCCCAACAAATCCGATCTCGTGATTTGCCTATAGTCCTAGTCAGAGGCACTTAAATATACGAAAAAGGTAGGTAATACTGTAAAGTTTTGCCCTGTCACTTTTAATTCAATTCAACTACCGTAATTTGCCTTAAAAATCAACATCAGAGATTATTGTAACAAGTAACATTGTTTTTATTAAGTATGTTTTGAAATAGTCGGTTACGTAACCGACAATCGACGAGTTATTTTCCATTTGTTCATCACGCGTTTCCGGCTGTTTCCGCGGTTCACGTGAGAAATAGAAAATTCAGCGGAACCCTTCGACAGAAAGTATTTTCTAGTAGTACTGAAGGTAAAAAATTACTCAATGAGTTTAAATTTTGACTTGAAATTTTTACGGAGCATGCATGCTCAATTGGCCCGATTTGAAATTATGACCCCAGATGTGTTTTTTCCTGCGATTTTTTCCTTTTTTTTCTTTCCTGTGTTTAACTGAGTAAATAACTGAATGCAGTACTTTTTTTTCAGAGTGGGTTTCAAACTAAACGGTTTAAATGTACCTTTGAAGCCTTAACGTCTTTCAAAGGATCATTTTAAGACTTTTGGCCGAGAAACAAGTTATTTCGGCTTTTTATTGTTTCCGCACACTTTTTGGCGCGATTGCATTCCCGCACAGATCCATGAATTTCATAAATTTGGAGGATATTGTTTGGTATCTAAGTAATTTTTTTGGACGTAAGCTAAAAATATCTTGCATTCATTATGAGAAGGAGAGACAGCATGCATATCTGTAAAAGTCCGAGAGGTAACACACATATCTGTAAAAGTCCGCTGTTTGTGAGCGGAGATGACCAACGCAGTCGCCAAATTTTGCATTGTGGAAAAGAGTGCGGAACTGAAAATAAGCGGAAATGAAAATCAGCCAAAGTGTGCGGAAATGATACCTACGCAGCCGTTATCTCAGTAAACTGTGCGGCAGCAATCATGCAGCACGGTAAATAGTTATCGAGATGGACAATAAACTGTCCATCACAAGATAAGCCGACTCTATTATCAGCTCCGCATTGCATGGCTCCCCCCCTTACCCTCTCATTCCATACCGCCCCCCCCACCTCAATATTATTCCTGTACCTCATCCTTCTCCTCCTTTCACAGGAGACGAATTGAGGCATATAGGAATTACTATGCGGGTCAACAGAACTTTTGAGGGTTGCGGGGTTGGTACTAGTATGTACTGTGTACACTGAGCGAGTGCGTGGGTGACATCAATAAGCTTGGATTATTTTGATGACCTAATCTAAGGATGCGCATCAGCTTGTTATTATGACAGGACGGAACCGAGCCCAATATTGGAAACAGAATACAGGACAAACGGGAATTTCCGTCAAACGATTTCCTTATTTGCCTTTGAGGCACGGTCCACGGAAGAGAGAGAGAAAGCGCCGTTAGGTTTGATGACCATTTTTGTTTCACAGACGGACCTGCCGTTCCGTATTCACCGATGATTCGACAGATTGAGAAAATATTACACAGTTCAGTTCAGTGTATGACTGCAATGCACGAAAATACTCGCATCTGTAATCTTTTCTTCACCGGCGCGGCGTTGTCGATGTTTTTAAAAAAACCTGAGGATTTTTTAAGAACTTAACGGTGATTGCACCGATTGAGGAAAGATTATAGGTGTAAGTATATTCGTGTATTGTAGTTGAACATTGAACTGAACTGTCTAATCTTTGCTCAACCGGTGTAATCATCGGTGAATTAACAACAAATGACATTAAATATACATGAGTGGCAGCATACTGTCCAGAATTCGTATGCACTTTGAAACATATAGCTGTAGTCACTAGTCAGGAATTTGTCGCATCTATCATCTCTTTGGTCTTGGCCCATTCTAGTGCTAGTGTTAGGAAAAAGTAGAAACAGGGGCTGAAGTCACGTGAAAGCCCCATTTTCTAACACCATTTTCTAACACATGCATTTACACACGGGCAAAGAGAGAGAAAGACATTAACCTCATGCTTTAGCCTATGCTTATGCTTTAAAACACATAAACATATAGACTCTCACAAGATCGTTAGCGACTAACCATGCTGTTTTTTTAAGACTACTCCCTCGAATCAATATTTTGCATGGGTTTAATCCACTACGTATAAAAATCGGAAAATGGACGAATGGGTCTGTTGCACACTTCGGCTACAGCGTTTGAAAGTATCAATTCCTATGTAGAAAGCCGAGAAAATAACAATGGCAGCATCAGAAAACACTAAAATTCAGTATTAAACTCACAAATTGCGAAAAACACTAGACACTATTCACCCCTGTATCTTTCCACCACGTGGACGATATTTCGCGAAATTAGCACGGCACATTCAAATAATCACGGCCGATTGTCATCACAGCTGACTTCATAAACAAATAAACAGTAAACACTGACGGCATCTGTTCGAATTCTTACGTTTCAATATCCTCAATTCCTCACAAAAGGTTGCGAAAGGTACGGAAACCGATATTTGTGTCGAAAACTTATCAAAATGAAACAATAACACACTGGAGTTCCAAGGATGATTCCAACTTCGATCGTAATGCTTGAAACTCCTGTGTGTTATTGCTTCACTTTGATAAGTTTTCGACACAAATATCGGTTTCCGTACCTTTCACAACTTTTTGTGAGGAATTGAGGATATTGAAACGTAAGAATTCGAACAGATGCCGTCAGTGTTTACTGTTTATTTGTTTATGAAGTCAGCTGTGATGACAATCGGCCGTGATTATTTGAATGTGCCGTGCTAATTTCGCGAAATATCGTCCACGTGGTGGAAAGATACAGGGGTGAATAGTGTCTAGTGTTTTTCGCAATTTGTGAGTTTAATACTGAATTTTAGTGTTTTCTGATGCTGCCATTGTTATTTTCTCGGCTTTTTACATAGGAATTTGATACCTTAAAACGCTGTAGCCGAAGTGTGCAACAGACCCATTGCCACTTTCACGGAAAAGAAGGCTGGTAGAATTTACCGTTTGCATGGCTGACTTTGGAGTCTGCTATGAAGTATGGTAAATTTTCCTATCATATGGCAAATGCGACGTACTTTGTGGGTAATTAAGATAACCTGTTGGTACATTTCACCACAAAGTACGTTGCATTTACCATACTTGATAGCAGATTCCAAAATCAGCTATGCAGATGGTAAATTCTACCAGTCTTTTTTTCCCGTAAGCTAGCTGCGTCAAAGATTCGTCATTGCCATACATACTTTGCTAATTTAAATCAATCTCTAGAAGAAATATTAACTCACCGATAAAGCAGCTGGTTTCACTCATTCCCTATTGATTGACGTAGGCAGCAGGCACTGATGTTATGGATGAGTGTTCGTCAAAGTTGAAGTAAATTAGTCGAGATGTGTTTATTTTGGATTCAATGTTGCATATTTTTGAGGTTAGTAGAAGATAACAAGCGGCAGTTGTCAAGATTCGGAGGGGGGGAGGGCAAGTTCTTTGGATTTTTCACTTAATTTTAAGTATAAACAATTGAAGAGTTTGGATTGTAAGTACATAGGGAAGGAAAGTACGTCTGTAGGCCATAGGCCACTTACCGAACGGCGTACGTGGAACCGAGTTTCTACCTCATCGCTATACGTACCGCGTAATTATGGTAGCGTTCTAAAATTCATCTCTTCATTGTCTCAACGCAGAAAAGATTATGAATAGCAGCATCTTTTCAATACACATAGATATACTACATCACAGGATAATGTAATCTTTTTAGCAAGGATGCAGTAAATGGTTGAATTCTAGAACGCCAGGGCCGGATTTAATGCGGGGCTACCGGGGCGCGCGCCCCGGGGCCCCCACCACAAAGGGGCCCCCACCACAAACCAGGTACCCTTTTTTTTGTATTGATGGTTGATGAACTTCCTTGTTTCCATCATTACAATACTGTAACAGTCCGGCAATGTTGGAAGTGAAGCTTTTTGTAAAATAATCCTTAAAAAAATAAAGAAACATTAAAAAATGCTAACGAAACTTTAAAAATTATTAACGACTTTTTTATCAGGGTAATAATTTACTTCTTTTACTCGATATGCCTTTAAAAGTAGGGACTTTATAATTTATTATTCCTAAGATTTACCGGGAGGGGGGCCCCCACCAAAGGTCCACCGCCCCGGGGCCCCCTGCAACCTAAATCCGGCCCTGTAGAACGCTACCTACCTATAATGGGGCTCTAGCAAACGTTTGCTATAGCGGATTGAAGAGTTGATTCTTATACATAAAAAACCTGTGAAAATAAAGTTGAGTGCACTAAAATCACGAAATTCACGCTCAGAATCGGGCTCAATGGCGGAGAGATACCTGTATCATGGGAGAGATTCCTATCTAATTTCAGACAAATCTATGTGTTTCCGTAGAAAAAGTGACATAACAGACAGGAATCTCCCATGATACCTGCGTCAAACCGCCATTACCATCTTGCCGTTATAGCAGTTACGTGAGTTTATTACTGAATTTTAGACTTTCTTAGTGTGATTTTTGTGATTTTCGGTGGTTTTTACATCAGATTCAACCATTCCTTTGCTCACAGCAAAAGTTTGCAAGAGCCTCATTATGTGCCGTAACGATGAACGAACGAGGGAAAAAAAAATCTATAGCTAGGTTTTCCATGAGCCGTTTCTTCGGACCGCCGCACGTAGGAGTATTTAACCCGAAAACCTGGCCAAAAACGGAAAATTGAAAAGTCGCCCAAAAAACAAACTATTGATGGTTTTTGAGAGGTAAGTAACCGCTCTATTGCGTAATATATGTGTCGGAACATCTACGTTCATCTACTGATTAGGGGACAACATGGAACTGAGCGCTCGACGCACCTGCGGTTGTTCACCGCTCGAAGCGCTGTTAATAATCAGTCAACATTTTCCATCAAGGATAAACGTTGGGGCATTCAAAAATTTCAGCGATTATGGACGTTGTTTTAGATGGTATGTGCTTCATTTTGGTGGCAACAATTTCTTTTTCCGTGCATTTTTGACCCTTTTACATCTAATTTAAAATGGGCATGAAAAAAATCTCTAATTTTAGGCTCTATCTTTTTAAAAAAAGGCAATTTTGAATACGTGCCGGGCAAAACCGGGCACAACCAAAACAAGGGGGTTAGAGTAGACCCTTCTAGGCAACTGCTCCAACAGCCAAAAATTGCAAGAAATTGCCCTTTTTTTTTAAAAAAAAAAACAAGTTGAAGTCAAGCCTTTTTTATGAAATAAGCGTCAATA
>VMOF01000024.1:63227240-63257760 GCA_011764245.1 Trialeurodes vaporariorum | reverse complement strand
TAAATGACAAAGATTCGTCGAAACTTGTCAAAAACAGTGGCGTAGCGTGCAATTTGGCAACGTCGTATTGTGTCCATTTAAACCCATGTAAATGGTCAAATGCAAAGGTGTTCACCGAACACCCAACACTTCGATCTTTATAATGAGTTTAAATGGACGAACTGCAACGTTGCCAAATTGCACGCTACGCCACTGATATCGGAGAATATACAGCCAGTTATAGCCACATTGAAAGAAACAGGGTATTATGACATCCATGTCCTTCCGAGATGACTAAATTCGCGATCGTCAAATCTTGTCACCTCGGCCGGGATTCGAACCCAGGACCTCTAAATTAGTGGCCAGTTGCGCTGACCACCAGACCACAGAGGCCGACAATTCAATCTTTTCAACGTGCTTAAATGGACAGATTACAAACTTGCTTAATTGCATGACTCGCGCCTCTGCACTGGTGATAATCGAATCACCACCCTTCATAGCTATAAACGGTAACGGTAAAAGTATCCATGGGGTCATCCTCACAGGTATAGTCTGTACGGGAGTCAAAGTCCGATTCGTCGACGACAGAGCTAAGCGACCAAGTGTCCAGTGAATATTCTTTATAATCGTCCGTCACATAGTCACTGTAGGCTACGGTCTCATGGCTATCGTATCGTTCGTAGTCGGTATCTCGATGGATGTATCCGTCATCGTCGACGAAGTATTTGCAAAGGTAATTTCGCTTCAAGTACACGTTCCAGTCGTAGTGTCTATTGTCAAGTCTACGTCGGTACTTTCTGGCGAACTTTTTCCTCTGCTCCAATTCGTACAACGCTGTTAGCGCCAGATCTTCCTCTGTGTTGTGACGGTTGTAGAAGTGGTATTGCCGGCATTCCTCCCGAAACAGCTGGTAATGCTTGTCACAGAACTTGAAGTTCTTTTCCGCTGTTTTTTTGCACTGCTTCCCGTCGTAGATCTCTACGATGCACTTGTCACCGCGTTTTTTCCGGAGGAAGATTTTTAACACTTTGGAGAAAAATTTCATTTTGTCGTTAAGATCTTAGTACCAAAAAAAGGACACTGATTTTGTTTCAAGATAAATCGGCACTTTGAAAAAAAAAAAAAAAAAAAAAAAACTAAACGCTAAAGATTTATGACTAGAACCAAAATTGGTCAAATTCACTTTTGATAAAAAAAAAAAAAAAAAACACACACACAAATAAAAAGTTAACAAAAAATTTCGAACAAAAAAGCGAAGCAACCTTTTAGGTACCTGAGATATAGGACACTGATTTTGTTTCAAAATGAATCGGCACTATGAACAAAAAAATTTAAAACTATGGATTTATGACTAGAAGTAAATTGGTCAACTTTACTTCTGTTTGAAAACAACACACACAAAAGTCGAAAGCTGGCAAAACATTTCGAACTAAACAGCGAGGTCACTTTTAGAGGTATCTGAGAGATATAGGACACTGATTTTGTTTCAAAATAAAATCGGCACGTTGAACAAAAAAATAAACACTATAGATTTATGACTAGAGAATTAAATTGGTCAAATTTACTTCTGATTGGGAAAAAAAAAAAAAAAACACACACACACACAATAATAGAAATTTGCTAGCAAAACATTTCGAACAAAACAGCGAGGTCACTTTTAGAGGCATTTGAAAGGACACTGATTTTGTTTCAAGATGAATCGGCATTTTGAAAAAAAAAAAAAAAAATTAAACGCTAGATTTACGACTAGCATTAAATTGGTAAAATTTATTACTTCTGACTGGGGGGGGGGGGGGGGGGGATAATAATAGAAATTTGCAAAAAAAAAAAAAAAAACACTTCGAACAAAGAGCGAGGTCACTTTTAGAGGTATCTGAGAGACAGCTACGACATGATACAATAAGACATTTTTAATTTTTTGAATGACTTAAACAATAAAAATGATTAAAAATCATTGATCACGAAAGCAAAGTAAGGATCACTAGATCAATAAAGTAAGTCAACACGACATTCACGGTGATAGAACAAAACGAAACTACGGCTGAAGAATTGCTAATTTGACGTGGACATTGTTTCATTGTCGATGAAACGCACAGAGATGTGTTTGTGTTTGTGTGTGTGTGTGCGTGAGAGAGACGGAGAGAGAGAGGGAGATGTGTGTGTGAGAGTGAGAAAGAGGGAGAGTGAGCGAGAGTGTGTGTGTGATATATGTGTAAGAATGAGACAGACAGCGAGTGCATATGAGTTTCTGTGTATTTATGAATAAACTAATTTGCTATGGGAGGGGGGGGGGAGGCAAGGTTTTCGATGATCTAATCTAGAGATCGATCACTATGATCGAACATTTAGTGGGCATAAATCTAGGCTGTAAGATACTTTCAAAGAACACGAAAATTCGCCGTTATATAATTATAGGGGTGGAAGAACGGTGCTTGGCGGGGATGGTATAGTTTCTGCCCTCACTTCAAGTCGTTAATCACTTTCTTTGCTGTTTCTCAGTGATCGGGTTTGTTATAAAACTGTGATGAGTATGAGACAGGTCAGTACAGTGTTGACAATTTCACCGAAGAGTAATTAAGTGGAATGATTTGGATAGTTGAGAGGAAAAGATTGTCAGTTTAAACCAACGAGCTATACATTTATCTAGAGTGGCAGTTTAATAGGTAACCTGCGTAACCACCATGGGGGATTTTTAGGTTAGGTTTAAGCGAGTAACCTGTCCATTTGTTTCCGTGCATTTTGATGCGACATCACCGCACAATGGATCAAAGCATGTTCTGGTCCACTGTGCGGTGATGCCGCATCAAAATACACGGAATCAAATGGACAGGTTACTCGCTTAAACCTAACCTAAAAATCCCCCATGGTGGTTACGCAGGTTACCTATGAAACTGCCACTCTATAGGTAAATGTACAGCTCGTTGGTTTAAACGCACAGCGCGACACAAATTCACGACCCGCGACTAAACTGAGACCAAATTTTGAGTCGAATAAGATAATGATGCCGATGAAACAGAGAACTTCTTATCTTGTCTTGAATTAATATTTACGCATGGTCAATGGCATTCGTTTGCAGTGGTCAAATTACTGTTGCGTCTACGCTGGTCGTCTAGTTTGACTATCATTGGAGCGCATGAATGTAACTGCTGCGTACAGGATGTTGCAAAAGTCCTCGTTCCGACCTGAAACCATTCAGAACGACCGAGAATGTCCAATTCGAGGGAAAAGTCTTCCCGTAATTTGGTATAAGAATTTTCATTCCCCTTGCCCCCCATCCCCCGGAAAAATTTTCTGGACCTGCCACTGATTGATATTGTCGGAGGACTTTTGGGACACACTGTAGAGAGTAAGTATAGCGCTGGCGGCGCGCGGCGCCGCCAAACTTTTACGTCTTTGGGCGTCTAGTAAAAGGAGAAAAACACAAAAAACAAAAAACAAACGCATACTCATAAAACGAATGCGGTTAGTGTTGTAAGTTTTTGAGAGATACAATGACGAAAAAAATTGGCCGGCAGAATTTTGTTTGTTTTTACGGTTCAAGTTCATTCAAACCCGAGGCTTCCAATTTTCCGGTCGCAGCCAAGTAGACGCAATGACGCAATCTGATCGAGCATTTCACGGTCGCGTTTTCAGTGCACGCGCAGAACTAAGCATATGGCTCTCAGTTTTCTTCGAGTCTTTCGCAGAATAATAGACATTGAAGTTGAGGATGCTGCTTCACAGGGCCCAAATTTTGTTTGGTACCGACCGACGCGACGCGACGGTACTTGGGGCGTGCAACCGTGCAGTAGCGGCACGTGCGATTTGGCAACCATGCAATTTTTCCATTTAAACTTAGGTAAAAGAATCGATTCTTGGGGAGGCTGACAGCCTCCGGGAGAATCGATTGTTTTGCATTGGTTTTATGAGGGGAGAACACTCTTGCCAAATTTCAAGAGCCGCCACTGCAACCGTGCATAAATATGGCGGACCTAACCTCACTTTTGATTAACGGCGTCAGTTGTGGCCTTGACTTATACGTTACTTACGGCAGATCTAGACCCGTCCTAATTCTAACCTCACTCAAAAGGATGATGGTTTTCTATTCTCGCCGTCATAAGAAACAGATGTGCCTCAGTGGCGTAGCATGCAATTCGGCAACGTTGCAATTCTTCCATTTAAACCCGTGAAAAAGATCGAACGATGGAGTGTTCGGTGAACACCTCCGCATTCGACCTTTCACAAGGGTTTTAATGGACACAGTACAACGTTGTCAAATTGCACGCTACGCCATTGATGTGACTATTGAGTTTTGGATTTCCCGACTTTATACGAGCAAATATGTTGGTGTATTTGTGGTGTATCTTTGAGTTGGTAACTAACCTAAAATATTCAAACTAACCTCAATTTTCTTCGGAAAAAAGGACTGTTTCAAGATGGACTTTTAAGCGCATTGTTGACTATTGACCAACAATTGATGTAGAGTTTGTGCACGCCACAAGTTCCGTTGGTCCGAAAAGGGTCCAGGACGGATGCAAACCTTGTGGAATGGATGCTACAGAGATCTCATCCTGTCGATAGAGAAAAATTTCTTGCTGCCGTAACCGCGCGGACGTCTTGTTAATACTTATACTTAACCGGAATTCCTGTTATTTTAACAAGAAATTCCTGTTACTTTCAACAGAATTTCGGTCAAGAAACAGGAATTCCTCTTGAAATAACAGAAATTCTTGTTGAAATAACACGAATTTCGGTTAAGTAAGTATTAACAAGACGTCCGTTTCTCGCATTACTTATCTAGAAGTATTTAAGCATTGCAAGTAGTCTGTCTCACCTAAAACTGATTGAGTCGCCTGACGTTCCTTAATTGGTTCTGCGACGGTACCTTCTGTTGCATTTATCCCCTCAATTTTATTTTTTGTTTTGATTTCATAAGCAAATTTAAAGATTAAGAGCGTTTTAAAGCTAGAAAATGAAAATGAAAAAAAAAAAGAAAAAAAACCTGAGAGGCAGTGGTGGTTTGTGCAATCTGGCGCTTTTTAAGCCATTTAAAACTACTCAAAAATATCGATTCTGGATGAGGCACAGCGCCTCATCAAAGAACCGATTGTTTCACTTGGTTTAAATGGGGGAATGCATTGTTGCCACATTCCACAAGCCGCCACTGATGAGAAGACGGTTTCATTTTTTATTTTTGTTTTATTTTTCAATGTGATAGTAATTAAATTACGATATTCCAATCCTTTCATGTCTGGATTTACTATAATTCAGGGGGATTCCTTTGAGCTTCGTCATTCCTAACAATTCTCTCGAGAATCATCTCCACGTGGTTCATTTAATGACCCCTCTTGAGTCTTGAAGCTCATAATTAAAAGTATTTCTATAAAACAACTAACTTTGAAAACTGCATTTATTTAAAATTTTCATCTTTACTATGCAGAAATCTGATGAGCCCATCTTCCGTTTGCAGGAAGCGCCACAGAAGAAGCGATAGAGTTGTCTCAGGGCACAAAGAAAGGAAATCACATTGCTTTTGTTCATAACGAGAGGAAAGCGCATTCATCATTCTACATCAAAAGTTTATTTGCTGGTTGAATTTCATCATTAGCCGCCCTGCATCAGCCCTGCTACCCTGTCGGCGGCGGCGGTTTAATTGAATTCGAGTCCATCGTTGCCAAATATGGTCCAAAATCTCCAGATTTCCCTTTACAGTCAATATAAAATCTTATGATTTTTGGTAGTATCCGGCAACCATGTTCGAGTCGGTACCGCGGCTCGGGTTTAGTCGAGCGAACTTTAATTAATCTTCAAGTGGTGTAACGAATGAAATTCATGATTCTTTTAATTGTGATTATTTTTTTAATGCGATTTAAAATCTACACAATCACAGTTGTTTGTCATGGATGGGGAAGGTTGGTAGATAGAAATGAAATAATAAGAGGAGAAGGAACACAGATGAGAAAAACAAGATCGAATCCAGTGGCGGTTCGTGCAACGGAACAGTTGCACGCACTTTTGCTACAGGCGATTGAAGGTTCGCGCATATATGTAATAAAAACCTCCAAAAATATCGATGGTGGCACAAGAAACTTACGTAATTCGCTCATAAACTCAGAAAATGCTTTTAAGCCTTCAATGCATGGTGTTCCTCTCTGGAGGAGCAAATTCATAAAACGAGTGAAAACATAGAGATTTTGATAAATGACCTCTGAACGTATTGGTTCATATCAGGAAAAAATACTAGTTTTGGGTACGTATAACATTATTTTTAACCTAAATAGATGACAGCAGACATTTTATTCTGGGTCAATCATAAAAATCAGGTCAGAGAAAAATTCCAAATCTTGTTTTCATTAGCTCTTATGGGAATTGCCGTTCTGATTAGAGTATTTTGTGCCTGTAGGAAAAGTGCGCAACAGTCTCATTTATTGGGCAACAGTGTCTTTCTCCCAATAAAAATAATGTAAAATAATCGATTCTGCTGGCAGCTCTTAACTACCTCACGAATCGATTGTTTCGCATGAGTTTAAATGGAAAAATGCAAGGTTGCCAAATTATACGAGCCGCCACAAAGAAAATTGTAAATATGGCAACGAAGCATCATGGTTTTGTAACAACCAGACTATTTTCTTTCTCCCCACGAAAGGAAAGTTACTTGCGCATTCACATCCCCGACCAAGGCTTGTTTCAGATTTAGTGAAGGATATATTCATCAAGAAGGATAACAGTTCGAGCTCGTTAATTTTCGTTTAATTTTCTTGGGGAATTGCGAGCGAGATGTGGGCGGGGGGAAGGGGGGGGGGGGGGGGTAAATGCTTGAAGGGAGCTTCGTGTTGGTATTCACCGCAAGACTTCACGGACGCACCCCGTCAATGAATGGTTCAACAGACGCGAAAACGTCTTCAATTCCCTCATAAGGAATACAGACTATACATCTCTTTGGTTTTATTAAACCCAATTTAATAGTTATTCATGGGGCAGGTGCAAAGGTCTGAAATTTTGTGTTTTTTATAAAGAAAATGAAAGTACTTGATGTAAAAGAGTACAAAATCGCATGCGTTGTGACGCACTACGGGGATTCCCATTTTAAACAATGTATTTTGGACCAAACTCTCATCTCCGGAACAATGGGACTTAACGAGAAACCAAAGGCATCTTGGTCCTCGCAGCTCATCAAATAATTTCATTTTCTTTGTGGAAAACACAACATTTAAACCCTTGCAACTGCTCCATTTGGTCCTTCCGATATATTATGGACTGGAAAAATTTTTGACTCAGTTTGGGACACACTATATCGCAAAGTATATCAATGTACTATTTCAGAGGAAATGTTGGCATGAGAACGGAGCGATGAGTCTGTTACAAATTTTTTCTGCAGCATAATGGAGGGTGGATTCTAAAGTAAAATCTCGTAAAAATCACATTAAGAGCATTTACAAGTCTCCAAATCCACTGAAAAACTAACACAAGGCGTTTTAAGGAAAGCCTAAGATGGCGGTCGAATGGGTGAATCAACTGTGCACATTCATACACCACGAACAACAGATGTAGACGACAACGGCAATTTATATCGTTTGTTGGAATGTAAACAAACGTCTCACTTCCTCATAGTAACTACATTTTGTGTCATTCTTTGAGTTAACCCTTAACTGCAGATGAGCCCAGATCTGGAACAATTACTTTGAAGCCTTATCTAAAAGTAGGGGGCTTGAGTTGTACTGTCGCTGCATGGTGGGTCACAAGTGGAACAGATACTAAACGAGTAAGATTTGTCGACTTTGTCCTAGAGAGCGCAGCACAGGATAGAGAACGTGCAGAGTGGTTGAAAATAGCTTACTGAAGATCTGATAGAGATTTTCCGATTTTAATTGTTATGTTTGGGAGTAACGCAGGGGTACCATATACAAAAAAAAAAAAAAAAACAACTATTGAAACTTACTAACTTATTTTTCACTACTTTATTTTTTTTTTTTTTTTTTTAGCCTGAAAACTTTATTTTCAGTTGCATGGATACCTAAAGGCGGGTAAGGCCATATTTGGAACAATTAATATTCAGGCTCTTTACCATTGAATTATAATGGAAAGAATTTTTTCACTATTTTTCCCTGTCTCAAGGATCAAAATTATACTGAAAAAAAAATTATTTTATTGAAAAAAAAAAAAAAATCATGCAGTAAAGGGTTAATTACTTCCTTTTCATTGTTTGTGATTATACTGTGATGAATATGTCACGTTTTGTTGTGATTTGCCCGAATTCTGAAAAGGAAACACCGCACCGGGCAAACCTATACATTGCCAAATGCCGTCATTGGCTATCTTTCCTGCTCCTGGTGTACGCATGCTTCATCAGGATTGATTTGCCCATTCAGCTGCCATCTTAGGCTTTCCTTCAAATGCCTTTCGTGGGTTTATGATCGAATTTTGAGACTTTTTGATGCGTTCGATGTGATTTTTGCGCGAATAAATGTAAGGATCGACCTAGTGGCGTCAAGGGGGGAGGGGGGGGGGTCCAGGGGTCTAGACCGCACCCCCCCCCCCCCCTTGACGCCAAAATTTGCCCTAAAAAAAAAATGTGGTTTTTTGCGTTTTCAGAAAAATTTTACCAAATTAGTAACTTTGGACCCCCCTTGACAATTTTCGGACCCCCTCCCCCCAGAAAAATTCCTGGCTACGCCACTGGATCGACCTTCCATAATGCTGCAACAATAGTTTGCAACAGACCCATTGCAGCGACCTTTCAGCGACACCGATCGATGGTATAGATATTCTCTATCTCACAATGTTTGGCAAGGATGGTGGACTGATGGAGAATTACAATTGTTCTGGAGAGAGCTGTGAAAACATAAAGAGTTTTTAAAGAGAATTTCCTTACCTGTGCTCATCGATGGGACTCGGTATGAATTTGACGCACTCTCGCTTTTGAAATGTTGCTTCGATCCAGCTTCGAGCAGCACACTGAAACAAACAGGTTATTATTCTAGTTAGATTTATTTTAATTAAGGCTTATTCTAGTTAGGGGTCCTCTGACGCAATGAAGCTCATGGTATATACATCGTAGAAAGCGTCGATCGATCTATTGACAAACACGCGGGGTGGGGAATGGCGGATCCAGGAATTTGTCCTTCTCTCTCTTTCTCCATAAGAACGCATGTGTAAGAAAAGGGAGCGAAAATCATGTGTTTGCCCCTAATCTGTCCTTTTCTAACACACGCGTTCTCATGGGGGAAAGAGATATAGAAGGACAGATTCCTGGGATCTGCTAATGGGACTGAGGGAGATCTATGAATAGAAATGTCAAAAGAACGTTTGATTTTTGACTTGAGATGAAGCAAAGGGTTCATAACACTAAATAACTTTACCTCTCTTTTACTCTGGTTTGCGAGAAAAATCTGACGTCAGGCTCCGTAACGAAATCCAAGCGCCGGAAAATCGCACACCAAAAAATAAAATAAAATAAAAGAAAGAAGGAGGAACATTGAATAAATCAAGCATTGTTGCCAGATTTAAAAGTCGTATATTTTACCTCGAGTCTTATCGAGAAAAATACGGCTTAAAGCCGCATACTTTGGGCAATACTGTAATCAAAAGGCGTTTGAGCGCTGTGCTGGTCTGGAGCTTTTCATCTTTTGATCCTCTCTTGCAAAATATGAGTACCGCAAGTTAGTCGCGCGCCGGCGAAGCCACAGAATGCAGTGGGCGGTGCTTCGGGGTTGTTTTTTCTACAGACCCCATCTTCCGCGTAAACGACTGTAATCTCATTTTAATCTCGCTCGCAAAATTGAGAGAAGATGAAAGTCATTTTATATTCTCAGTCGTTGCGCGCCCACGCTCGCTCGGCCTCTCCTGCGCGCACCCTCCCGCATGTCGCGCGCCGATGTTACCTTCTCTTTATCGGAGGATCGCAAATTGCTGTTCCATGGGTTTTTCGATACTGAGAAGTGAGGCCGGAAGGGTGTAAAAAAAAAAAAAAAAAGGAGCGAAGGTCTGATTCATACAGCGAAAAAAATATACCCTATAGTCAAAAATCTCGGTGTGAGTTAACCTCTTCATGATCAGGTTAAGAAGACGGATCAATGTTCGCTCGCTCAAATTAAGGGTGGGTAGTTGAATACTCCTACACCGCGGTCCTGATTTTGCATACACATTTCATTGAAGGCGCTCGAGGTTGCATTATTATAAAAAAAAGTAACAATTCGGAGCCACAATTATTGTGAATAAAAAACTGAAATTTTGTGAGGATCTAGCCACAGAGAGACGAACCTACACTCGAGGTAGTATTGAAAGGGTTAACCCTTTTACTACCAAGCTCAGATTACTAGAAAAAAATCAATGCTAATTCGTTCAAATTTGGTGGGGCGTTTAAAATTCGTACTCCGCGGTGTTCATTTTGCCTAACCTCGTATTTGAAGGAGCTCGATGGAACTGGCTTTTAGTATGACCGTGAAATTTTCTCTAGTCATTGAGTTATCGTATCATAGGGTTCCCAACATTGTATGTGCTCTGCGACCAAAATTCAGTTATCGCATCACGCATGAATATTATTTACTACACCAAAAAAAAAAAAAAAATTACCAGAAGCATGACAATGAGTGAACCTATGTAAGGGATAGAACACTTACAAGGATTCTAGTGCTTGTACCATAGTTCTTGAAAATGTTTAGGAATTTCTACTTCTATGAAAATATTCTGGTATTAACATTTTCTGGTCAAAGTAATAGGCATTCTGTGGTTCATATATCGTTGTGCTTCTGGTAATATTACTAGAATTTAGGAATTTTGTACTTAAAGGCCCCTTGGTGGCCTTGCGGCCTTAACTTTGAATGCCACTCTAGCGTAGGATTTCGAATTTCTAGAAGCAAATCTCGAGTCAACCCTTTTAGAGTTTCAGTGAGAGAACAATACAAGGACTTCTTCGTTTTGATCCTTTTTAATTTAAATTCGTGTAGCTTTCTTTCGCGCGAGGTCATTCTAGGGGTGAGAAAATGAGGCGTGAAAAAGGTTCAAGTCCGGGTGAGAAGGAAGAAATGATATAGAAGTTGCCGCGGCTGAGGTGGTACAATCACGGAAAGTGGAAGCGCACGACCTTGGGGTCAGTGGGACGAAAACCCTCAGATCCTGGGACGAGCGAGTGTTTTAAACACATGCTTAAACAGCAAGGGAAGACGCAATTTCACGGGAATAGAGTTGCACGTTGGTGATCGAAATAAAAGCATGAAAACAGAAAGAAAACAGGATATTTTGGGACGATACCGGACGATACCCTCTTTTTACCCTTTTTATTTTATTATAAATAATTGAAAACTGAGGAATTAAGAAAATACCCAAACGAATTGCAGAGGGAGCCTTTTCCCTATTTATTTTCTTGTCAAACTTTCAAATAATTTCAGAATGGGGCAGTTGCAAGGGTCTGAAATGTTGTGTTTTTTATAAAGAAAATGGAAGCACTTGATGAGCTGAGAACAAAGATGCCTTTGGTTTCTATAATTAAATACCATTACCATTGTTCTGTAGATGATATTTTGGCCCGAAATACATTGTTTTAAATGGGAATTCCGCATAGTGACGTCACTACGCACACGATTTTTTACAACTTTACACATGTGTACCTCCAAAACCGAGACACTTGGGTAACAACCAAAGGCACCATTGTTCTCTGCTCATCAAGTACTTTCATTTTCTTTATGAAAAACAAATAATTTAAAGACCCTTGCAACTGCCCCATTGATTATTTGAAAGAAACTGCCGGTCACCGGTCACCGGTTATAATGTTACGCATAGATGCCTCCTGAATTTCACACTGTTTTTTTAAAAAAAAGAATTGAAGAAATCTAACTCAAAGGAATTTATGTTTTTTGAAAAGTCGAAGAGCAAAAACTCAAAGTCCAAAATTTACTAATATTTCTTTTTCCAATTTCTAATTTAAAATAGAAGATATTTTACGATTTTTTTGGTGGGAAAACCAGCCTCGTTTTGTGTAACCTTTTAAAATACATGCCAGCCCTTAGAGCAAGCAGGTTTAGCAGGTCTTCAAAGAGGCGGATTATGAGACAAGCTGCCCAATTTTTTTTTTTTTTTTTTTTTTTTTTTTTTTTTTTTTTTCAGAGGTAGATATTTAAATGGATAAAATATGTTCTTGCCATAATACAAGAGCCCAAAAGTGGCTAGTTCAATTTGGCAACCACGCTTTTTTGCCATTTAAACCAATGCAAAATTATTGATTTTCTGAGGGAACATATATATGAACCTGTTGTAGATCGATTCTTTTACATAGATTAGGACAGAAATTCTATGTATGACATTTTTAATTCACCGACGATTCCACCTCCACCGATTGGCCAAAACATTGCAAATAGGTTCAGCTCAGCGCATATTTATAAACGTAATGCACGAAATTACATTACTCTAATCCATATTGTTTTCTCAACCGGTGCGGAGTCATCACTTTTTTAAAAAAAACTTGCGGGTATTTTGATAACTTAACGACCATTCTACCGATTCAGAAATATTACAAATGCAAGTGTCTTTGAACACTATAACCATACTCTGAGCTGAACTGCGTATAATCTTTTCGTCGGTCGGTGGAATCACCACTGATTGTGAGATGAAAAGTTCAATTAAATCATAAGTGGCGATAGCCACCAGGCCAAGTCCAAAACCCCCGAGCAAGAAAGTGGCGTCCGCGGACACTTATTATACACCGATCAGTTCGTTTTTGTCGATTTAAGCGTTATATGATCTGTTGCCTAGGATTCCAAGAAAACCGCCCATTAAAACCCCATAACACCTGGTACTGTTCGATTCGTCTTGAGGTGTACATGTGCCGCTCACTAATTAGATTTTCAATCGGATGAGTAACAACGGAGATATTTCCAAAAAACATCGATTTATTCGCGTTTTTTTTTTGCCTCTTGCCGATTCACTTTTGCGTTTCGCACCCTCGTTTTTGCGCACAGATAGCGGAATAACGGTAGATGAAACCCCCATATAACCTGATATAGAAAGATTCGTTAGGCTTTTCTGAAGGGCATAGGCCAGGTCTCGTTGAATTTTGAGCAATATCAAGGAAGATATCTATGATTGAAATTAGCGTAAATTCAGAATTTTTGCGTTTCGGCCGCTCGTTTTTTGCGCTCAGATTGCGGAATAACGGCAGATGAAACCCCCATATAACCTGACATAGAAAGATTCGTTAGGCTTTCCTAAGGGGCATAGTCCAGGTCTCGTTGAATTTCGAATTGTATTAAGGGAGATATCTATGATTGAAATTAGCGTAAAATCGCCATTTTCCATTCGAACAGCCAACCGTTTCGCCAGATAGATTCGAGGAGCTTGCTCAGTGCCAGGATGGATAGAGAATGAGAGAATGGACGATTGGGAGAGAACGAATTACTAGCTGCGCAGCATATGTGCGCGTCGTGACTCGTGAAGTGAACGTGAACTGAGTGAGTGAACTCTTGATCTGTTTCGTTGTTGTTCGTTTTATTATTAGTGGTTTTCAACTTTTCAATCAACATTGTCTGTACATAAAATTCCTTCTATTTTGAATACTCTTCGATCGATTAGTTTATTCCTTAGTTCTTATTTTCTCGGCAAATCTTGGCAGATCAGAGGGCAACAGCACAATTTGACATTTGAGGTTATTCACGCAGTTCTGTTTCATAATTTAAAAATATTATTGTTCAATCGTGGTTCAATACTTTAATGAAAGTGCAGTGATGTTTGTTAAAAATCCGCTCTTTGTAAGCATGCCATCTCCGGGTAACTTTCTTGGAAGCCTCTGAAGTTTCCAAAGTGTATTTTCAAAGAATTGGTATTGTTGTCTTGTGCTGTGCTTGTGCGCTTGTAGAAGTGTTGACAAATGCTGTCCGTACGATTATATATGATTTTATCTGTCGCTTCTGTTAGCAATGTATATTCTGAGATCAGGCAACTCCAATGAGCTCCTAGTCTTAGAATCCCTATTATTAGCAGATTGCTGTTTCTACATTGATCATCAATTCCTTCAAAGAGATTGCAAGAAGTGCCAGTTTGCTCACTGTTACAAATCAATCAAGTGTTAAACAAGTAAGTCTCTTTTCCACCTCCAACCCTTCTCTGACTCTCTTAGTGTCAAATAAAGGATACTATATAGTTCTTACAGAAGAGCTCACATTATCTGAGTATATACCGGGTTCTGACAAGTAGCGTTGCTCGCTATACTGAAGAACACGGAGACAAACTTATTTGTTGACAACGGGTCAAAACCTGTTCCGACGCATTAGCGGATATAGGGGGGGGGGAAGGGGGCGGTCGCCATTCCCCCCTTCGTTCGGCCCAAAAAAATAGCCGAAAAGGAAGGGGAAAACAATGAGGAAAAAAAGGAATTGCATAACTCATAAATTGCAGGCGCATGAAAGTGCAAAGGATTTAATGCCCAAAGGCGCTGATATCCGAAGAACCAAGTCTAATTTTTTGTACCTATCGCACCTTTCTTCTGCTTCCTCTTCTACTTCATCCTCTTGCTATAGTTCACCCACCAAAAAGAAAAACAAATTAAAAAAAAAGTCAGAGTAACAACTTGGCGTTGACCTGCCAACTTAGAGTTTACTAATACCATATTAGCTTTTGCGGGTCAACGCCAAGTTGTTTCTCTGACTTTTTTTTTAATTTTTTTTTCTTTTTGGTGGGTGAACTATAGCAAGAGGATGAAGTAGAAGAGGAAGTAGAAGAAAGGTGCGGTAGGTACAAAAAATTAGACTTGGTTCTTCGGATATCAGCGCCTTTGGGCATTAAATCCTTTGCACTTTCATGCGCCTGCAATTTATGAGTTATGCAATGGTTTGCGTTGAGCGCAGCCAACAGACTGTAATAATTATTCGGAATAATGAAGATCAGAGATAAAATCTCAGGCTGAAATCAGAAGGGGTAGGGGGCTAGAAGAAACACAGGAGTAGAAAGGGTGGGAAGAGGGGAGGGGAGGGGACTTGGTCGCTTTGATATCAGCTAGTTTGTAAGTTGAATCTGAGAGACCTCACGCACAATCATGCATCTCTCAGGTAAGGTTAAAATAACAGATTTTGAAAGAAAAGTTTTTAAAGAGAGGAGATTGAGGTAGGAAAGAGGAAGGTAGTAAAAGGGAGAGGTTTGGAGAAGTTTTTGGACCTTGGCCGCCACGAGTTTACTTGAGGTTTACTGATAGTTTTGGTCAATATACACATACACAAAAAACCGCAGCTCCGGTGGTGGTGTGCGATTGTGCAATTTGGCAACATTGCAGTTCGTCTATACAGGGTGAGCCAGAGCATCCGTACCAGGCATTTTTCTCGAAAACTACTGAACCAAATGATTTGAAACTGAAAAGTCAGATAGGGAATCGACTGCAGAATTGGCGCGATTCCATAGTTTGAGCCAATTGAAGCCCCACAATTTTGATTTGGCAAAAATCACCTTATTTTTCAACTTTAAGGTAACATGTGGCACATCAATCGAAAGGTCTTGATCTGTTCTTTCAGAATCTGTAATAATTTTTGAAAAATTCTCAACAGGGTGGCCAAAAAGACCGATTCAAAAAAAATTCAAAAGTCCCCCATAACTCAAAAAATTGGGGTTTTTTTGGAAAATATTGAAGTGAGCAAAAATGTCGGCAATTGCCTCTACTTAAAGATTATAAACTAATTTTTATACTTTTATTGAGGTTTCTTTGAGAAAACTTGAAAAATGTGTTTGAACCCCCCCCCCCCCCCAAATACCCCCCAAAGGGGGCTGTCGGGGGCTTTTGAAAATATCAAAAATGAAAAATTTGATCGATTCCCTATCTGACTTTTCAGTTTCAAATAATTTGGTTCAGTAGTTTTCGAGAAAAATGCCTGGTACGGGTGCTCTGGCTCACCCTGTATAAACCCACAAAAAAGATCGAGCTATTGGGAGTTCGGTGAAAACCTTCGTATTCAACCTTTTACATGGGCGTACAACGTTGCCACATTGCACACTATGCCACTGGCTCTGTTTGAGCTATTGGGAGTTCGGTGAAAACCTTCGTATTCAACCTTTTACATGGGCGTACAACGTTGCCACATTGCACACTATGCCACTGGCTCTGATGTGTGCAAAAGTGCGTGCAGAGCTTTACGCAGGGGATCCTAGCTACTCAACCATCCGAACTGAGCACTATATGGTCTGAGATCGAAAAAAACTGGCGAAAAATCTGTGGAAAAAAAAAAATCATCAAAAATCATTGTTTTCGAGATTGTAAGCGTAATTGTTAACTTTTTAGTGATATTTCTAGGTTTCAATTACTTGCTAAAAGTGTTTTATGTGATTAAAGTTGGTTTTGAAAGTTTATACATGATAAATTGATGAGAAATTTATTTTTCGATTTGTCGCCTCTTTTCGGCCTTCACAACGATCTCAGACCAAAGTGCGGAGGCAGAGTGCGGGGACAACAATTGACTCCTCTAAAGCCCCTCACTCACACGTTCACGTATGAAGTTAAACTTACGATTAAGCTCGGATCCTATATGTTAACTTTGAATTTGCAACTTTCTCGCTCACCAGTCGTATCTTTGAGTCGCGTGAGCTCGAACTCTCTTATTATACCCAGCATCGAGCTTTTGCTTCAGTAGATAAATGTAAATTTTAACAAGAGCTGAATCGAGACTGTTGCCATCCCTTATTTCAAATCCCTTCGAAATGAATAATTCAATGACGTTCTGGTTTCCCCAGTTTTTTTTTGTCTCCCCGTTTCTTGAAAGCTCTTTTTTCCCTCAAATTGACCGAGTCATTCATGCTTTGAACTATCAATTCATGAAAGCTGAGTCAAAGTGAAAATGAAAATGTGCAGTCCGTTGTCGAGTGGATCTCGATTGGATTTAACCGGATGAAAATCTGGCCTTGGAAAGCTGCCTTTTTGAGTAATGGGTTTATTGGATATTGGATGGATGACATTTTTAAATTTACTGATGATTTCACTGGTTGACCAAAGGATTAAACCAAAGAGTAAACAAGAGTCGCAATTGAATGGAAGGCCTGCGTGGTCAACGTAGATAAGGGATCCGAACGCGGGCTGGCCTCTGATTGGCTGCAACGGGTGGAGCAAAAATGACTCGGGGTATAGGGAAAATAACACGGGATTTTCGTTCCGGGGCGTTTATCTCGAAACCTAAGCAAAATAGTATCGAAACAATTTATACGAGTCGATTCAGCAGATTTTTCCAAACAACTTGATAGGTCATAAGTGCCACTTTATTGCAAAGTCGAAAAGACTGTTTCAATTTAAAAGTACGCACAATAGTGAGTTACTCAAACACTGCTCGAACACACGCCAAGCATGTAATCACACTATTGTGCGTACTTTTAAATTGAAACAGTCTTTTCGAATTTGCAATAAAGTGGCACTTATGACCTATCAAGTTGTTTGGAAAAATCTGCTGAATCGACTCGTATAAATTGTTTCGATACTATTTTGCTTAGGTTTCGAGATAAACGCCCCGGAACGAAAATCCCGTGTTATTTTCCCTATACCCCGAGTCATTTTTGCTCCACCCGTTGCAGCCAATCAGAGGCCAGCCCGCGTTCGGATCCCTTATCTACGTTGACCACGCAGGCCTTCCATTCAATTGCGACTCTTGTTTACTCTTTGGATCAAACAGTTCAGTATTCAGTTTATGACGAAAATACTCGAATCGGCATTCTTTTTTTCCATGAGTTGAATTACCTTTCAAATGATCAAAATATATCCGCACATTTTTTATGTCAGTGAGGATTGTTCCGGTTGAGGAATAACTACAGATTAGATTATGGATTTTCTTCAAAGAACGAAGCTGATACTAATTTTACCAGTCATTTGTGGTCAACTTCACCATATACAGGGTGTTGAAAAACTGTTCCCAAATATTTCAGGGGCGGATTCTACAGGTCAAAATAAGACTTTTTTCCCCTACAAACATGTGTCCGAAAATGCCCCCCTTTCGAGCTACAGCCCCCAAATAATAATTTACGGTTTTTTTGGAATAGCGACCACTACTATGAATCAAGTGTCCTAAAAATTGGTCACAGTAATTGTACGTGTAAGATCCATTATTGACCTCGAGAAATTCAGGAATTGAGTCTGACTGTACTTTTCACGCAATCTTGTACCTTTAACGGCACGAATTTTATGTTACGGATTAAAAATGTGAAGAATAATTACCGAAATCAGATGCGAAAAACCCTTAGAAAGATTTTAAGTCCTCTTTGTTTCTTTCGATACGACGCGTTTTAAGCGAAATAATCGCTGCACAGTATGGAAAAGTCACCGCTTTTACCATAGCGGCCAGCCCAAAGAAGCAGCGGAGAGGCGGGTTGCATACTCACTGCCGCTTTTCATGATAAAAGCGCTGACTTGTCTAGGGACACTGTGCAGCGATTATCTCGCTTAAAACGCGTCGTATCGGAAGAAACAAAGAGGACCTAAAATCTTTCTAAGGGTTTTTTGCATGTAATTTCGGTAATTTTCCTTCAAAATTTTAATCCGTAACATAAAATTCGTGCCGTCAAACTTACAAGATTGCATGAAAAGTACAGTCAAACTCAATTTCTGAATTTCTCGAGGTCATTAATGGATTTTTACACGTAAAATTACTATGTGACACCAATTTTTAGGACATTTGATTCATAGTAGTGGTTGCTATTCCAAAAATACCGTCAATTTTTTAAAACTTTGGGGGGCTGTAGCTCAAAAGGGGGGCATTTTCGGACACATGTTGGCAGGAAACAAAAGTCTTATTTTGACCTGTAGAATCCGCCCCTGAAATATTCGGGAACAGTTTTTCAACACCCTGTATATGCAGCTAAATGAAGATTTAAATTGTAAATTTTATAATTCAAAACATTGTAAGCAATGCACTTAGTATCACGCTATGTCAGCTGTACAAATTACAAAAGGCACTTTGGATTGTAAAATTTATAATTCAAATTGTAAAATTAACAAAACTTGAGCAAAATTTACAATCCAAATCGTAAGATTAGCGATGAGTTTAGTATAGGTTTTACCGCAAAAGTATCGAGTAGTCTCAGCATTCGCTTCATTTTACTGATTTTACAAAACTAAATTGCCTTTTTAGTCATTTCATTTTTCTTCGAGCGCAGTCATACACAGAACTGAACTGAACGGAGGGGGATGCACGTGCATTTTCTCCGAGAAAGCAATCATTTTTGATTTCAAAATCGATTGCTTTTTAAAATATTCGAGGTACATTTTTAGCAGTAATCAGACAAGCCGATTTTAACGAACTTATTATTATTTGATAAACAAAAATGTGCTTCATATCTTTAAAGGTTGGTTTCATTAAAATCGGCATGCCTGATTACCGATAAAATTCACCTCAATTAATTTTGAAAAGTAATCGATAAATCGATTAAGTCCTGTTACTGTGGACTCGCTCACACAAGAAGTGCAAGAATGACGGAAATATGTTGTAAAAACCGAGAAAGTCGCGTGTATTTATTCGCGTGCTTTGAATTAAACGGGGCGTAGTTTAAAATAAAACCCTCGGAACATCCCCAATAATGTATGTTTGTTCCTGAATCCTGATGTCTCGAATACATTTCCCGGAAAATCTCAAAGCGCGATTCATTGAGCGTCAAATCTCCTATCACGCCCTATATAGCCCCGATCGCGCTTCAAGGCTTGAAAACGTGACGTTAATGAAAAGCGCTAAAACCTCATTATGGTGGAGAGGGGGGGGGGAGGCGAAAGTTCAATCACCAATCACCCGACACCAAACATCGAACACTTCACACTATGTAGTATACGCGGAGCTTGTCGATACAACTGCAGCCCGGAAACGGAAACAGGGTCTACGGACGCAGGACAAGCAAAGGCACGATTGTCAGATCTATTAGGGTTTCAACTTTCAGACCAACGCAGTAGCGCACCGAGAGTTTCTTCATCTCTCTCTTTTCTCCATTAAGAAACGTATGTTAGACAAGGATGGACAAGGGGATAAAACCCCCTCCTTCTGTCCTTTTCCTACTCATACATTCAAATGGGAAATGAGAGAGATGGAAGATATCCTGGTTGCGCCAGTGGACCAACGCCAACGGTACGCTTCACTGTTATCTATGGCGGTCTATTGGATGATTTGTGTGAACCAGTAGCGCAACGAGAGTTTCTTCATCTCTCTCTTTTCTCCATTAAGAAATGTATATTAGACAAGAATGGAAGAGGGGATAAAACCCCCTCCTTCTGTCTTTTTCCTACTCATACATTCAAATGGGAAATGAGAGAG
The DNA here is from genome assembly GCA_011764245.1 of Trialeurodes vaporariorum. Classification (NCBI taxonomy): domain Eukaryota; kingdom Metazoa; phylum Arthropoda; class Insecta; order Hemiptera; family Aleyrodidae; genus Trialeurodes; species Trialeurodes vaporariorum. The sequence goes on along the minus strand of VMOF01000024.1, from coordinate 63,237,556 downwards.
ATGGAAGATATCCTGGTTGCGCCAGTGGACCAACGCCAACGGTACGCTTCACTGTTATCTATGGCGGTCTATTGGATGATTTGTGTGAACCAGTAGCGCAACGAGAGTTTCTTCATCTCTCTCTTTTCTCCATTAAGAAATGTATATTAGACAAGAATGGACGAGGGGATAAAACCCCCTCTTTCTGTCATTTTCCTACTTATACATTCAAATGGGAAATGCGAGAGATGGAAGATATCCTGGTTGCGCCAGTGGACCAACGCCAACGGTACGCTTCACTGTTATCTATGGCGGTCTATTGGATGATTTATGTGAACCAGTAGCGCAACAAGAGTTTCTTCATCTCTCTCTTTTCTCCATTAAGGAACGTATGTTAGACAAGGATGGACAAGGTGATAAAACCCCTTCTTTCCGTCTTTTTCCTACTCATGCATTCAAATGGGAAATGAGAGAGATGGAAGATATCCTGGTTGCGCCAGTGCAACGAGAGTTTCTTCATCTCTCTCTCTTTTCTCCATTGAGAAACGTATGTTAGACAAGGATGGACAAGGGGATAAAACCTCCTCTTTCTGTCCTTTTCCTACTTATACATTCAAATGGGAAATGAGAGAGATGGAAGAGATCCTGGTTGCGCCAGGGGTGTGAACCAACAAGGTAGAGCAATAGAGAGGCTGATACAGTTATATACGGGTCATAAGTTATATCCCAAAGTGTGTTATATTCTAGTTATTTGTTTGCCTCATTTTTTTTTTTTTTTTTTTTTTTTAACCTTAATTAAAAAATTGTGATTGATTCAGTGGAAATTGAGTTTGAATGAAAATTCAAAGGGTTTAGAGTGGCTATCTGGACACGAAATTCCAATACAACTATCCAGGAAAGATACTTTGTCTTAATTCTGTTTTGTGTCAGTTTTTTTTGTCGTGCAAATATTTCCAAAAGAAACAATGGGGCTGTTCCACACTTTTGCTATAAGTGATTTAATAGTCGACTGTGGAGTAAAAACCTCCAAAAATAACGATGGCAGCACTAAAAACTTTCAATATCCACTCCTAAACTCGACAAACGCTTTTATTTGCACGGGCGTAATGGTGGCTGAGGGTAGTAACAATGGGAGATTCCCATCAAACAATACTGTAACTTCATCAAGAAGTGACCAATAAGCGACGACTTTCATTTTACACCGGTGTCACTAGGTGTTGTGATACCATTCATCGGATGTGGATCATCACTCTGATGACTAATTACTCTGCAAATCATCCTTGTCAGCATAGAAAGAGTGACGAAATTAAGATAGGAATCTCCCATTGTTACTGCCCTCAGCCAACATTACGCCCTCGTAAATAAAAGCGTTTATTGAGTTTAAGAGTGGATTTCGGAAGTTTTTAGCGCTGCTATTGTTATTTTTCGAGGTTTGTACACCAGAATCAACTGATAAATCGCTTATAGCAAAAGTGTGCAACAGCCCCATTGAATCGATTTATGTATCCAGAGATACTCTCAAAACACACTTGTACACAGAAAAAAAAACTACGGTGAAAATAACCATACGGATACCTGATTTTGGCACCTGCTAGATGTTATGGTGATGTTAACCAGAAGTATACTATGTTTTGACTAGGTACTAGGTGATATTACCAGATTGCATGTCGAATTTACTCAAAGTATCGGTAAATGTCCCATACTTCTGGTCAAGTTTACCATAACATCTAGCAGGTGCCAAAATCAGTTATCCGTATGGTTATTTTCACTAATCTTTTTTTTCCGTGTAGTTTCGTTTAAAACCTAAGTAGATTCGTCACAACTTTTGTTTTTTTTTTTTGTTTTTGTTTTTTTGTTTTTTGTTTTTTTTTGTTTTTTGTTATTTTGTTTTTGTTTTTGTTTTTGTTTTTTTTTTAAGTAAAAAGAAATGAGGCTAACAAATCTAGTCCGTGAGAAAGTATCCATAAGAAATTCCCATCATAGATGCTTCCTTGGTGTTCAAAAATCACGTTCCTCAAATCCTCTTTATTGGTGTACCTCCTTGACTGAAAGGGTCCGGCTAGTATAAAATGTTTAATGAGATGTTGTAAAATGGTGATATTGGACTTATTGACGTATTTTAACGCGAAACTTGGCAACACTGAATCGGCAATGGACGAGGGACGCGAGGGAAGGGACAGATGGGAGGGACAACGCGCGGCACGTTGTCCCTGTAACTGCAAGGAAACTCGCAATCAGATCGATTGTGTTCACTTGTCCCTTCATCTCCCGATTCATCCTCTTCCAACATAAAAACGAATGGAACCTATATAAAGAAGTATAATAATAAAATATAGGGAGTAGCCCACGCACACTTTCTCACATCTAACTTAACAGAGGGGACCCCCAGACCCCCATATATTTTCTGGGTGAAACCCCCAGACCCTCCTTTATTACTCTGGGGGCATAGGCGTAGCGTGCAATTTGGCAACGTTGTAGTTTGTCCATTTAATCCCATTAAAAATATCGAACTGTTGGGTGTTCGGAGAACACCTTCGCATTCGACCTCTTACATGGGTTTAAATGGACAGAATGCAACGTTGCCAAATCGCACGCTCCGCCACTGTCTGGGGGAGATCCATAGACCCCCTTTATAATATTCTGGAGGAGACCCAGAACTTTCATAATATTCTGGTGGAGGACCCTAAGCCTCCCTCAAGGGGTACTTTTATAGTAGGCTAGTTGCAGATTTTTTTTTTTTTTTTTTTTTTTTTTTGCAAATTTTCATCAAAATTCAAACAGCTACATTTGAATTATTTTCCCCCTATGTTTCCCCATTTCCCCATTGATTTTAATGGAAACCTTTTATCCTCTATAACTTGCTTATAATTTAAAATTTTGAAAAACCAAAAAAATCCCTCAGCGGAATGTTGAAAGCAACTTCTCTGCAGAATGGTTCTGTTGCACACTTCGGCTAGAGCGTTTTAAAATATCAATTCTTATGTAAAAAGCCGTAAAAATGACAGTGGCAGCATCAGAAAACACCAAAATTCATTAATAAACTCACAAATTGCGAAAAACACTAGACACTATTCACCCCTGTATCTTTCCACATCGTGCACGATATTTCGCGAAATTAGCGCGGCACATTCAAACAATCACGGCCGACTGTCATCACAGCTGATTTCATAAACAAATAAACAGTAAACACGGACGGCATCTGTTTGAATTCTTACGTCTCAATATCCTCAATTCCTTGCAAAAGATTAAGAAAGGTACGGAAACCGACATTTGTGTCGAAAACTTATCAAAATGAAACAACAACACACAGGAGTTCCAAGTATGATTCCAACTTCAATCATCATCTTTGGAACTCCTGTGTGTTATTGTTTCATTTTGATATAAGTTTTCGACACAAATGTCGGTTTCCGTACCTTTCTTAATCTTTTGCAAGGAATTGAGGATATTGAGACGTAAGAATTTGAACAGACGCCGTCAGTGTTTACTGTTTATTTGTTTATGAAGTCAGCTGTGATGACAGTCGGCCGTGATTATTTGAATGTGCCGCGCTAATTTCGTGAAATATCGTGCACGAGGTGGAAAGATACAGGGGTGAATACTGAATAGTGTCTAGTGTTTTTCGCAATTTGTGAGTTTATTAATGAATTTTGGTGTTTTCTGATGCTGCCACTGTGATTTTTACCGCTTTTTACATTAGAATTGATACTTTAAAACGCTGTAGCCGAAGTGTGCAACAGACCCATTGGGATTAATGGAGCATTGGGTCAAAAGTTATGCTGGGATCAGGGCTGCCGTTTTGCGTATAATCAATGCTATTTTTCTATTCACCGATGATTCCACCGGTTGAGGAAAGATTACACAGTTCACAGTTCAGTTCAGTGTATGACTGTAATGAACTAAAATACACGCATCTGTAATCTTTTCTCAACCGGTGGAGTCGTCGATGACTTTTCAAAACTTGCGGATATTTTAATTAATTAACGGAGTTTCCACCGATTGAGGAAAGATTACAAATTAGAGTATTTTCGTGCATTACGGTCATACACTGAACTGAACTGTGTAATCTTTTCTCAACCGGTGGAATCATCGGTGAATAGAAAAATAGCATTGATTATACGCAAAACGGCAGCCCTGGCTGGGATACAGGAAAAGAGACAGCTGTGGCCATCGCAATACTTTCTCAATTTATATCGTTAAATTAATGTGAGAAAGTAAAAAGTTTCGCTAAAGACAGTGGCGTCGCGCGTAATATTTCAATGTTGTGATTAGCCATTTTGATGTCGATGAAAAAGGTCGAAATATTCGAGAAGCACAGTGCACAGTACACAGTATGCACTCACTCGCATCGACATTACATCTCAGTCTAAATGGACAAAATGCAAGGTTGCCAGATTTTTTGTCTGGCCAGAGATCTTTTGGGTTTAAATTTGGGGGGGGGGGGAGAGTGGCGAGTGGAGATGCGAACAATATGGCAACAGCAGTAAAACAATCAATTCACCCCTAAATGCCAAAATGCGATGCCTAAATGCCTAAATTCAATGCCTCCCCTAAAAAATCATGAATCAGTTTTAATCAATAATTTAACTAATTGATTTTAAAGTAAATTCAAATTAAATTAATTTATTTTTTTAATTAACTAATTTATTTTATTTTTTATTTAATTTTTTTTTTTTAATCATTTTTTGGTAAACATATAAATAATAACGGTGGCCAGATTACTCGCGAATACAACTCGTTTTTCACTAAGGAATTGGTGTCAATTTCCTCGGTTCAAGATCGGGGTTAACGAGCGGACGGTGATTGTTTACTTGGGTTCACGCAACCCCTTCCTTATACAATAATTATACTTTCCAACATAAATACCGCCCGCAGGCGGACTGACTTCAACCTTTCGTTCAAGCCCATAAATTTTAACTTTTACATGAGCTGCAAACATCATATTTGCATACTTTTGAAAACTATAGTAATTAGTGATCGCGTTTGAAATAGTTTTACGTCACGAGCTCACGGCTCCGTAAGCCGCGATATGTTACAGAGGTTCGTAAACCCACACAGCCCCCGCCCCGCCTCACATGAAAACCGACGTGCCGTCTCCCTCTATTGGTGATGTTTCTGTTACGCTCCCCTTCCCTTCCAACACCTCAGGCAATCACAAAGTTACATTTTTCCAAGTAATCTTTATTTTGACAGAATTATTATTATGATTATTTTTTTTATTATTTTTTTTTTATTTTTTTATTTTTTGGAGCTCATCTAATGTTTTATAATGACATAATTTTTTTAGGATATCACTTCAAATCGGAGCGAGAGTCGGTGGTGAAGCGCGAGCGCGCTATCTACAAGCGTGGCACTTGGTCCATTTGAACCCATTGAAAAGGTCGAATTTGACGGTCATCGATAGTTCGATATTTCTTGTGTGTTTTAATGAGCCAAAAGCAAAGTTGTCAAATGGGTCTGTTGCAAACTTTTGCTACAGCGCTATAGATAGTGTGCAATCTAATGTAAAATCGCCTGAAAAGTCCAATGATGGCATCAGAAAGCAATGAAATGCAACAATAAACTCACAAAATGCGTTTTGAAATCAAAAATATGGCGGCAAAATATCGAGCAATCTGTATGCATGCACCACGAACATTCAAGGATAGCCAACCTCACAATATCCATCACAACCAATCACAATGTAAATAAACACACATAACCTCTACCTGCCGTGAGGTTGTCAAAGTTGGCAATCCTTGGATGATCACGGTGCATACATTCAGATTGCTCGATATTTTGCCACCATCTTAGATTTCGATAAACGCCTCTTGTGAGTTTAATATTGTATTTATTGACTTCATGATGCCACCAATGAACTTTTCAGGCGATTTTACAATGGAGTATACACTTTTTATCGCTGCAGCAAAAGTTTGCAACAGCCCCATTCCTCGCTTCGCCATTTGCTAAAATCTCGTTTGATTCAGCAACAATGTCTATTTGAAGACCGCAGTCCAATCAATTTTGTCGAAACCGAAAAAAGTTCAGTGGAGGCGCCGGGTATCGATCCCGGTACCTCTCGCATGCTAAGCGAGCGCTCTACCATCTGAGCTACGCCCCCTGTTGATATACATTGAACTTAAAACCAAATATAAAGTTAAAGCGAGCGCTGAAACTGGTTCAGCGAAAGTGTTACATTCGTGAAGCAAGAGCAGAACAGCTATTTATATTTTGTACAGTCTACCTTGAGATCGAAATGTCAAACGCCCGGTGGCTACTATGAGCGTGGCGCGCGCCACGCGCCAAGGCTCGGCTTCGCGGGTTAAGCGGCATGCACCGCAACGCGAACGCGACGCAGCGCGAGCGCCGAGCGTGTCGAGGCGTGGTCGCCACAAGCCGAGCGCGATTTATTTTGAAATTATAATGCTCTCCATTGCAGATAGATGGAGCTACTATCGTCTACCGATGGATTTGGTCGGGTTAAAAAGTATAAGGTGAAGCGTTACGATGCAATTAGATTTGGATAGACAAGCTTGTCGAGCAGTGCAAGTCGGACGTTCGTCATCGCTCTCGTTGCAAGAATCGCAGTGAACGCGCGCCGGCAATTTTACTCTTTTTTTTTTAAGTTCGCTGCCAAGATAACAAACGGACAAACGGACTGAGTCAGCAACTGACGGGTCGAAGTACGCGAAGAAAATTGTTTGCAAATAAATAGCCTTCATGTTTCATTTAAATGCAGTATTTTAGGATGCATCGGTTAAATGCATGATTGACTGCAATGTGATGAAATCTGTTCTCAGATACGGTGCACACAGGACAGTGATAATCGATTTAGAGACCATAAAAGTCAAGAAGAGTTGAAGTCACTGAGATTCAGCGACGACTCGTGCAATGTGACAACAATGCTTTTCCTCCCTTTGATTTCATGTAAAATAATCGAGTCGACAGAGAAGCAAGGCTTCAACAACAATTGATCGTTCTCAAATTTAATGGAGGAAGAACATCGTTGCCACATTGCGACAGAAACAGCACTAAAAAAACCTTAGAAATAGCACTAGAAATAGAACTAGAAACGTCGCTGAATTGCACTCAGAAAACCATCGTATGAACTGGGGGAAGTTTCAGAAGAGTTTGCCGTTTACAGTTTTTTGTGCAAATGCGTACAGGGGAGTAATTTCGTCTTCTGCGCGTACTGTCGTGACCCAAATCAGCACAAATGAGGTAATTTCATTGTTTCTGTTGATTACTTTAGCGGCAAATTGCGAAAAAGACGGAAATTCCATCCCTGTCTGCGCATGTGCAGTACAGGCACACAGAGCAGTGAATGGCAAACTCTTCTGATGAAATGACTTTTAAAAGCGTATGGGCGGATCCAGACATCTCATCTATGAACGCGTGCGTTAGAAAAAGACGGCGATGGGGAATAGAGTCATGCGGTGATCTCTTCTTCCATTCTTTGTTTAACTTTTTCAAACTGTTAGAGAGAGAAGAACAATTCCTCTAGATCCACCTAACTCTGACACCTTTCAGGCCTAAAATCACACACACAGAGTAATCCTGCGATAAAAGCTTGATTCTAGGAGATTCCGTTTCGCTGATTTATGGTCTCCAAATCAATATTTGTTAACCATTGTGCGGTGGTCAACGGTCGGTGGATGAAGCTCCTCGGAAATGGAAATGCATGTTCATCGTTCATTGAAGAATGCTACGGCATTTACAACTAATTGAATCCAATCTTAACAAATTAAATTCTATAGACATTCATTATTCAATTAAAATTTTATTTTATTCAAATTTTATTTTCTCTCTGATTTAAACTACCAAAGCAAATGAGTTATTTTCACAAATGAATGAAAACCAAAGTATACGTTTTGAACCCCCCCTCCCCCTAACCTTTCACATCTCTCCCTTCTCCCTACAAGGAGATCTGATAAACCTCACAAACTCAAAGTAAGCTAGGCGACATTTGATTAAGAGGAGAAGAAAGACGAAAATGGTAATAAAAAAAAAACAAAAAACAAAAACAAAAAAACAAAAAAACAACCATTCATTAATATTCATGGATATTGATGAGATGCAAAACGATGAGAAAATAGAGCTCACGCATTTTGAGTACATCGGGTTGACAGATTCTTACAAGTATAGCGATACTCGCTTTCGAAATGCATCATCAAGACGGATCGGTGAGTGGTTGTTTAGCAAACAGTTACGACGCGCAGTGTACGATTCGACCAATCTAGCCCGACAAAATTATTTTTCGAGCTTTGAAGGTCAAATATGTTAGGAAACGTCAATTTCCGATTGAATTGGTCATCAGGAAAGTATAGTTTGACATATTTGGCCCTGGGGGGGGGGGGGGGGGGGGTCGTCCACGCATATTTTGTTTTTGTTTTCGATAAGTATTTTTTCCCCCTCTCAGTTTATAGCTCTCCTTCCTCCCTTGTAACAACTTTGTGGAATGTGCTAAAATAGACTTCTGACCCCCCCCCCCTCCCCCTTCCTCTCACTCTTTCACCATTCAACCCCTTCAATAAGTCGGCGGGCAATCACATAATCTTTTTAAAAAAAAAAAAAAAATTAAAGGCAATTTTAGGATAAGTGAGAAGATGGGGGCATGGAAAAACAAAGTTGGATTCGATGAAGAGATCCTGTTCAAAAGTAGATGTGGTAGATTCTGTAATCTTTGTACTACTTTTGATATTTAAAGTGCACCTTAACCATAAATCGAATTAAAAAATCACAAAGCCATATTAAGTATACCATTTAAAAGTAATTGAAACAGCAATTCTTGTAGGAGAAGTAATTTTTGAAAGCTATAATTAAAAATATATTATGACGATATTCCAAAGATTACAGATCATTTCACAGCATCCACTCCAGACGGGAACTCACTGTTAGTGAAGAAAGAAAGAAAATAATTAATTTCAGCATTTAATGAGAGATAAAAAAGTTTCATCGTAAGAATGTTTTTCTTTGAAAGGAAGTTTCCTGAGCAAAGATATGTGAGGATCCGAGGACACTAGAAGATATTTGATCAGATCATAATTTGCGTTGATTCGACTGCATTTAAAAGTGTGCTTGTTTCTGATTCGCCTAATATCTTTGTTTTTTGCTTCAGAGGCCTCCTCTGACATTTGCCCGATTGGTAACACGCAATTTCGAATAATTTCTGCACCGTGTGTCGGAATTTTATGCAGGGTGGTGGGCATATAGTACCAGGTATAGTAAAAGCAGTTGAGTCGAAACGTCATAAACTCATTTACCATCATAAGTCCAACTGAGTTCCTATTATTCACGTTTTTCTAATTGTTATGTGGTGGGGGGGGGGGGTGTTTCGCTTTCCACATGGGCATAAACCTAAAATCTATTCAAAGTAACCTATTTCTGTTAAAAATTCTCTGGAGCAACGACCAGTATTGATCTGAAAGTGTATAGGCAAATGTAAGTGATATTCCTCATTTGCTGTCCTTTATTTTCTTGATTTTTCAACACTTGATCCCCGACCTCACCTCACAAAAAAAATGATATCTCAAAAATCGGTTAAAATCGGTTTCTGTGCTTTAGAGGACTTAAAAAGGAGTGTATTAGGAACACTTTAACGCAATTCTCACGTCCTTTCAATGCCTTTCACAAAAGTTGCACTCCATCAAAGTTGGAGTTTTTGTAATTTTTTTTTAAAATTAGACCGTATTTGTGAATAATTTGCTAAGTCATCATAATTTGGAGTAGAGGGTTCAAATATGAAGGTTTTTAGTCATTTAGTACCTGAGGAAGCAGGATCCATCGCTGGTTTTCCACAATTTTCTTCTTAACTTACAAAAATATTGATTTTATTATGATGTAGTTACCATGGGAGACCTGACTTGTGCACGTGTGTCGCTCGAAACTGCTGATAAACCCCGCTCTGCCGGCAAGGTGTACAATCATCAGGAAAAACCAGTCATTATACGTTATCAGATAGTACCTGGGCTACCACTAGAAGTAGTTTTCGTCTGATTTCATCGACCTTTTTTTTTTGCATTTTGTCGGGCTAGATTGGTCGAATCGAACACTGTGCGACGCTAATAACCCACCATGCCGATGCATGATGCATTTTGGAATGAAGCACCGCTACTTACCAGAATCCGTCGACCCGATACTCAAAATGCGTGAGCTCCAGCAATCTAAATTTTAAGAATAACTAATTTTTGAACGGAAAAAACAAAAAAACAAAAAAGAGGCCCGGGTCGAAGGGCTGGACAAGCTGAAATAGATTACTAATACGTGCCAAAATCCAATGGTTTAAGTAAAACAAAAGTCAACACAACCTCGAACAGAAGCCGACACTTGAGCAAGAGAAAGGAGGTCAAAAAAGAAAACCC